>VZTJ01006670.1:255572-390243 GCA_013397795.1 Orthonyx spaldingii
CCCCCGTACCGGACCCAGCCGCTGTCCTCGGGCCCCTGGGCGCTTCCCCCCGCCTGCACAGAGCGCCCCCGGCTCCCGGCGCCGCCGTCGGGTCCTGGGGCGCTGTCCCCCCCTGTGCCGCCCCTGGCCCTGTCACCGCCGCTGCCTGCCGCCGGGCTGCCCTCTGCCACACCGTCCCGGTCCCGGACGCCACCGCTGCCACCGGGCCCGGAGATGCCGCCTCCCTACACGTTGCCTCAGAGCCGGTCTCCGCCGCAGCCAGCCACCGGGATGCCCTTACTGAAGGCCCCACCGCCCTCAGCAAGCCCGGGGAGGCGACCCCCCGTCGGACCCATCCAGTCCCCGCTGCTGTCATCGGGCCCCAGGGCGCTGTCCCCCCACGACCTGCCGCCCTCCCGGTCCCTGCCGGTGCTGTCCGCCCGGGAGGTGCTGCCCCTGTCCCGGTCCCTGCAGGCACTTCCTGCCAGCCCCTCCCCATCGCCGCTGCTTTTATCAGGCCCCGAGGTGCTCGCCTCCACCAGGCTGCCCCCATCGCAGTCCTGGTCCCTGCAGCAGCTCCCCACCAGGCCATCCCCAGACTTGCCGAGGGGATCCAGGGGGCTGACTCCCAACGGACCAACCCAACCTCAAGTCCTGCGGCTGTACACATGCCAAAGCCTGACACTGCCGTCAGCTCCTGAGATCCTGCCACCCACCAGGCCATCCCTACCCCAATCCCTGCCACAGTCCCCCACTCTGCCATCCCCATCCCGCTCCCTGCAGCCACCCGGTGCCAGGTCACCCCCATGCCAGTCCTTGGTGCCAGCACAGGGCCCCGCGATGCCCCAAGCCCCAGAGAGCCAGCCCGCAGCACCGCTGCCTGTTTTCCGCAGCATCAGGTGCCAGCTCGCTCTGTCGGAGGTGCAGGGCACCCCCGCCTCACTGCACCAAGGCTGTGGGCGGCCCCGCCCCGTGCTCTCCAAGAGCTCCCCGAGGAACGCCGCAAGCCGGGGGCCATCGCTGCCGCTGGGACAGCGGGAGCACGCCTGGCTGGTGGCAATGTCAGCGGGCTGCTGGGCTCAGGTGCGGGGGCTCTTTCTGGAAGAGCCTGAGCTGGCCCTGCAGAGGGACTTCATGTCGGGCTTCACGGTCCTTCACTGGCTGGCCAAGCATGGCGACGGGCCGGGCCTGCAGGAGCTGGCAGCAGCGGCGCGGCAGGCTGGGCTGGCCCTGGACGTGGACGCCCGCTCGGGCTGCGGGTACACGCCGCTGCACCTGGCTGCCATACACGGCCACCAGCTTGTCATCAAGGTGCTGGTGCTGCAGCTGGGCTGCCAGGTGCAGGTGCGGGACGGCAGCGGGCGCCGGCCGTGGGAATACCTGGGCAGCTCCACCTCGGGGGAGATCTGGCAGCTCTTGGAGGCGCCCCGGGGCACAATCATGTTCCCCACGCAGCCCCTGGCCCGCAGCGTGTCCTCTGCCAGCAAGGGCTCCCCGTCCACTGCCAGGGCAGCGCTGCCTGCCTGCCTCAGGGTGCAGCTCGGCCGCGGGGCAGTGTCCCACCAATGGGGCAGCGACAGTGACTGAGACAGCTCCCTGGCATCCCCTGCCAGCGGAGATGGAACCTTGGTGGCCACCCTGCGAGAGGAAGCCACGAAGGCAGAACAAAAGCTGTGAAACAGACTGAACCTATTGAAGAATGTACTTTTAAATTATTCCAATGAACTGTTGTCCAAGCCTCTCTGTCCTCTCTCCCATTTCTTGCTTTTCTACCAGTGAAAGGATGCAGTAACTCTGCTGGAAGGAGGCAGAACCCTCGGGAGGCAAGTCTTCTGCAGCCCACAGGGCCAGTACCAGCTGATGAGTGCAGCCACGATCACCAGCCTCAGTGGGACCATGGCTTTGGGGTGAGGCTCCAGTCTGGTCCCAGTCAGGGTTAGAGGTTAGAGCACTTGCTTTTGCTGACAGTGACAGATTGTTCTTGGTCCTGGGGTTTGCAAAACCCTTGTTCACACCACCTAAATTCTGGGGAGCAGTAAAACTACATCCCTTTATAATCTCAGCAGATTAAGGATGAGTCCTTCTTTTAAAAATGTAGCTGATCAAGATCCAGCCTTCCAGCAAGAGTCCTCATAGAGCAACTGACTGTGGCAGAGGGCAGCAGCGTGAGAGCCCCAGTAGGGAAGGGTGTTTCCCAGGCCACCTTGCCCACCAGCCCATGTCGAAAGGAATGCAGGGCAGCGGGCGCCGGCCGTGGGAATACCTGGGCAGCTCCACCTCGGGGGAGATCTGCTCCCTCCACAACTGCCCGGGGCTGCCCAGCAGCATCCCTGCTGCTCCCTCATTCCTGCACCTCCAGTTGCTCCCCTCACACCACAGCACTAGGAAGCGGTACCCGTGTTGTGGCCAGAGCCCTGTTCCCACGCCCTGGGATGGAAAGCACTGTGGCAGGATCCTGTGCTGGGCAGAACAGGAGCTGTGCTGTAGTATGGGTCCCAGCCTTGCAGAGGGAAGGCAGCTTCATAACCAGAGCTGTGTTTTCCCAGAGACCCCAGTCCTAAATTGCTTATTAGGTGTTTATGTCATGGGGATAGATGGGACTGGGGGAGGGCATATGCAGTCAAGAGATGTCCAGTGCAGTAATTCCTCAGAGTTTACAAAAAAACCCCTGTCTTTAGAAGTCTCACTGGATTATATGAGTCCCATAATGTACTCTGCTCTCTGATTTAGCATGGATGAGTTTCTAAAGCGTCAGATATTGCAACAAGTTAATCTTGCACTTATTCTGTCTCTCCTATAGATCCTCTGTGGAGGCAGGAAGAGAGCTAAGGTACATGAGACAGGGATCCATCGCTGCCAGGTTGATGTTCCTGCTGCTAGGTGACCCCAGGTGCAGGAGCAGTGAAACTGGGACTGCTGGCTCAGCCTCAGTGGGAGGCTGTGGGGCAGAGCAGAGCCGTAGGTGGGACTGCTCATGCATCTGAGGCATGTGTGTGAATGCCTGCAGTTTCGGGGAGGAACGGGAACGAGGGCAGCAGAACCTGACCCTTGCATAACACGCGTGCCAGGGAATGCCTCGAGTCCTTGCTCAAGCACTAATTGAGGTCTCCGCTCTGCTTGGGGTTTATTTGAGGGAGGAACTCTTCCCTGCAGAAGGGAAGCTACTCTGCCTGACTCTCTGGCCACAAAAGGCTGTGGCCTTTTCCCAGCCTGGCTTTCTCCTTTTACAGGGGAGAGACCTCAGTAAACCAAGGCAGTGTCCTGTCAATGATCATTCCTCTCTGGGATGATAAGCATATTTTTTCTCCAAAGACAGCTTCCAAAGAACAAGGTTTTCCCCTCTGTATCCTCCATGCTGCTAAGACAGTGCTACCTTGGAATTCTCATCTTACAGCCTTTCCCTGACCTTTCTCCGTGACGCAAACCTAAGTGGCACTTTTTTTCCCTGCACACTGTTTCAGACCTCGCCTGTCATCTTTTTCAGAGCCCTTTTCTCTCCCTAGCAGTGTTGTCAGACTGCTGAACTAAATAAGTTGTGACCTAATTTTGTGATCACTGTTTGCTTGCTTATTGAGATGACACAGATAAGCTGCTTTCTCCAATTTTTAAATTACAGAGCAACTGTTAGGAAGCTCAAAACTTTCCATACTGGATTCAGCGTGCATTCACTCTGGTTTATCACCTCAGTGGTATTAGGACTGCTTACATTGCTAATACTGCACAGCTCCTACACCACACTATCTAAAAGCAGTCAGTCACTGCTTGGGGGAATAACCACTCTTTTAACTCCCACAGAGCCTCATCCTCCCAGCTTTTCTGCTGGTGAAATAAGCAATGGACAGGGTGAAACCCATCTCCCGCCCATTGTGGGAGGCAGGGCAGATCTTCCCTCAGCCATGCCTGGAGGAATCACACTGCCGCCCTGGTGCATCATAGATCCAGTCAGCCAGGAGTAATCCACCACTGGATATACACACATGTAGCCTGAGCATCTCTGTTTCCCAGTTCTCCTGATCTCCTTACTACTTACTTGTCATCCTGCCTGGCCCCTTCCACACCTGTGCACGCTGCTCTTTGCTCATTGCAGCTGGACGTGGCTCCTTGCCTCACACCCAGTCCAGGCATCTGACTTTGCACCGCCCTGAAACGCAGGACATGCCATGGATTAATGCACAGCAGGACTCTGCCCTCTGCTCTCGTTGCATTTAAAGCACACCTCCCACTTGGCGGCTGCTGCTGATAAAGTCCAGCCCTCTGCTCTGTCACGCTTATCTCTGGCCAGCTGCTTCGTACTCCAAAGCCCACGTCCTGCAGAGGGACTGCGGTGTTTCCATGCACTGGCCTTTGCCCAGCATGGACTGTCAAGCCTGAGCTCTGGGAGCCTTACAAAACCCTGGCAAAGGTAACCCCTCATCACCCCCTGCCTGCTCCTGGGGCACACGCCTTCACACCCCCCCATCTGATGGCTGAAAGCAGGCAGCACAGCACAGCTGGGTGTTCATCTGGATTCGCGCCTCTGGACAAGGAACCAAGGCTGGAGCAGTGGTGGGGGCCCAGTTCAAACAACCCAAGAGGCTTTTGTGCAACTAAAAAAGTGTTCCTAGGCAAAGCAGGTGAGCAGGGGCGCAGAACATTGCAAACCCAAACTAATGGCCAGGCCACCCTTTATATCACAGCACTTCATGAAGCAGAGAGAAATAGAACTTGTAGAATTAAAAAAAACCAAAACAAAACCAAAAACATTGAAGAGTCCATCACACAAAATGCACTTTTCTTCCTACTGTGATGAATGCCATTTGAATTAAATAGTTTGTATACAACTCCACAATGGGAAGAAAGTCTTGCACACTTTTAGCAAGTAATGAGACAATCCCAATTGCTGCTAAATCCTGTTAAAGCTAGAATTTCTCATGACTACCTTTATTACAAGTAGCACCAGATGGCAGTTTAGCAGAGAAGGCTTGGAATAAGAAACACCCCCAATTAACAGTACAGGCTAAATTTCCCCAGTAAATGAGAACTGTTAGCCTTTCAGGGAAAAACAAATATTGTCTTTGAAAATTCAGTCACACTGGGAAGCACTAAAAGTAGAATTCTTAGTTTAGTTAAATTAATACCCCCTCATCCCCATCATGTGTCTGTTTAAACACAGAAAATGTGTTTTACCATAAATTAAAAGAAATTTATTTTAAGATACCAAGAAAAGCTTGGTACAGAGGCACTATTTTGTTAAATACCTAACTGAACACATAGTGCAATAGCTTGTGTGTGAAGACACAGATGGGTGATCTCATCTAGGTTGGTTTTTTCCTTAGAGCTGTTAATTTGACCTGGTAGAGCAAACTGCTTTTTGGATGGTTTAAATAAGCCTAAGGCTCATGGTACTTTAAATCTGGATTGGATTTCAGCAAAGGCACTTAAGCTCCTCATACCTGTCAGGACTTCCTTACTGTACAGCCTGTCATAAAATGTAAGCAACCCAAAATCTGTTTGTGAAATGTATCTTTACACACCTCTTAAGCTCTTTTAGCTTCGATGGTACTGGAGGAAAGCACAGAACTGCCTATGGCAGATGGGTCTGATAAAGATTTTGGGTGCTTTCATTGCTGTGTGATAGTGTTTCATAGGCAGCCATGCCCCACGTGTTCGAAAGCCACAAGCTATTTAAAATTAATTGTTTAAGAAGCCCTAGTTTCTGTAGTGAAGGAAACACTCTTCAAAACTGTTGGCGAGGTCCTCCACTCAAGCATGTCACTCTGTGTGGACTGGCCTTGGTTTGCATTTCTAATGGTGCCACAGCAAGCAAGGACCAAAATCCTTCGAGATGTGTCACAGCAGCTTCCCCCTTGCTGCTGGGCCTCTGTAAAGAGTTCTTGGTTCTAATATTTTCTTTTGGCCTTCATGAGTCACAGCTCTAGAGTGAAGGAACATTCTGATGAATTTGATACCAGAAGAGGTGTTTTATAGACTTTAAGGAAGTCCAGGATATTTCAGTGGAAGTAGGAATGAGAAGAATTTGAATTGGTGCGTGTCTCAGACCTGGAGTCCCATAGTAATTCCATAGGGAACAGATAGCTTTGCACAGCCAAGCACAGGGCAGATGTCATTGCAGGTTGTTCAAAGTCCACCTGGGAGTTGCACGGCACTGGTAAACAGCAGGGAATGTTTAAGGGACATGGGAAGGTCCTGAGTCTCACTTTCAGAGAGGACAAGAAGTACCTCCTAGGCCTTAAAGGGGAGTGTTGTTGCCACAGAGGTGCACAGCTGTGCTCCCTCCATCCACAAACACTGCACCCTCCGTATCTCCCCAGTGGTTCTCACACTGCCTGGTGATGATATCTAAAGTGACCCTAGAACAAAACAGGGAGCTGATAAGGAGGGGAGCTGATAAGGATGAGGGCAGGGTTTGTCCTCAGAGCCAGGCTGTTTGCAAACCTGCCAGTGGCCAGGGAAGACAGCGGGGCCCAAGGCAGAAGCAAACGCTGCTGCTCACTCGCAGCCTGGAGGGCTTTGGTGCAGGCCGTGCCAAGCCTGGGGACAGCAGCAGTCCCTGCCCTGCACCATCGCAGGCTTCCGCTCCTGCAGCTCTGATCTCCCTGTGCCTTCACCCAAGGGAAAGCCTGCCTGTCACTGGGCATTGCTTCACATCGCTGCCTGGCCAGGCCGGCGCCCCTGGTTCAGCCCCAGTATGCAGGCTGGGTAACCAAGGTGGGACTCTGTGCTGTGACCCTGCTTTGAACCCCAAAGTTGCACTGTCTCGTGTGTCTGAGCCAGGCTGGGTCCCTTACCAGTGCCTGTGCTCATGCCAAGTGGCATCGAGTCACCCTGAAGGCAGGAAGACCTCTGCTGGGCACGTGCTGAATATTACTGAAGAGTGTAAAATGCAAACACTGCAAGGGGATTAACTCTTACATAAGAAAATGTGTATAAAACAGTCCAAAGCATTAAGAAATAATCTTGCCCTTTTCCTTCCTTGTATTAAAATACTTAACCTGAGTTTCCAGCTCTGCTTGAGTCATATCATCAGTGACAATGTGAAGCCTGACTCTTTTTTTAACATACTTTTTGCTGGGCGTTTATAAGCCACAAGGCTGTTAAATTGTATGGGTTCTCCCCACCTGAGTCCTGATCACTACAGTCCACAGTCAAAGGCAAGGAACGTACCACAGCAGGAGAAGATGTGAGCTCACAGCAAGCACAGGAAGCTGACATAACCCACCAGAAATCCCTACACATAAAGATTGGTTCCTGGAAAGGGGGCATGAGCAATGCAGTTTCACAACACAGGGTATGTGTCTATCAAAACACATCCGCTCCCACAAAAAGAGGAGCCATTGCATGGCACCAGACAAAGTTGAACATCTCATTGATTAGATGTGGCGTGAGAGTTTTAGAGGGGAAAAAGGAGGAATGAAACGCTCTTGCCAAGGCAGGGCAGCTTCCAGGCAAGTGGCTTTAATGAATACCATCTCCAGGAGGTCACTAAGCCTGGCAGTCTTGCCTGCAGGTTAAGAGGCACAGATGGGCATAGTCAAGGCAAGTTGCACATTTTTCTTTGCATAAACACCAGAACTGGTTTAGTCATATGCTAAGTGGCATGCTCGGGGGGAATGCAGATGCTTCAGTTCAGGAGTTATTTGCATGTGATTTGGATTCTTTGTCTCTTTGCTTTAGAAGTACTGAGTAGATGATTTAAGCAAAGATCTTGCAACTCTGCCCTCTCCAAGGTTTCTCCTTGCTGCCTCACAAGAAGCCCAAGGTTGCTGTTCCTCACAGTGGTTGCCTGTTGATTTAATGTTGGGTGACTTTTTAGCAGCTGGATGGTCTGTGCTGGAGATGAACAGCAGTCAGCCATGGGTCTGTATATCTAGGCAACCAGGCATGGCATCTGGGAAGTCCTACTCTTGGTTCCCTTGGATTTTGGTATCTTTGGCAGGCGTGCCGTGCTGCTTGCCTGTCCTCGGGCAAGCATATCGCAGAGCTCCGTGCAGCCGAGCTGCCAGGCTGTTGCCTCTCCGGGGCAGAGCACACCCTGCTGCAGACTCTCATTTGCCATGGGAGGGCAGAGTGTCAGTGGAGTCTGCCACCTCTGCCGGCTGCTGTGGTGGCTGCATTAGGGCAGCCACTTGGGTTTGTGCTCTCCCGTGGCACTGAGGGTGTGCTGCAGCCCTGGGCCTGAGTCATGGCTGACGCCTTTGCCATCACTCACACTCCCAGTCCTTCCTGTCAGTGTGACAAATCCCGCCTGCCCTCCCTTTTCCTTGCATCCTGCAGTGCTCAGGGCTCTGAACCACTGCCTCGTTTCACCACACTGTGGCCAGAACCCTTTTATGAATCCAGCCAGGATCACCACAGCCTTCAGGGGTTTAGGAGCAGGGTTTCTGATCTGCCCACGGTGCCTGGCAATGATGCTCTTGCTTTCCAGCAGAACTGACTGATCTACCACTTTTAAAAGCATTTCCAAATTTGTGTGTGCATGTGAATGTTTCTAACTGGGTCTTTCCTCTTTATCTATCAGATGAGATGGCACCATGTGTAATGGCCTGTCATGAATAATGGGTGACAATCAGATGACCTGCCTGCACTTGATAATTTTTTACAGCCGCTCTGTATAAGCGCTTCAGTCTGAAACCTGAGTGTATCTTTGTTTATTGCACCTCAACAGCCAGAGAAGTTCAGAGCTGTTTTGTGAACTAAGGGAGTCCTCATGACTCATTTTTGGTAAGCCCTAAATGTGGCTGACAAACCACTGGGGGAGAAGGTGGCAGGAAGGGGAAGGAACTTCACTCCACCTATCATTTTGATGGCTCTTCACTGTCTTGTGGCTCAGAATGGACAGTGTCAATGTTTCTTCAAAGATTGTTACATTTTTAATCAGCATGTTACTTCCAAGGCATTTTCCAAATACTTGCTGACAATTTTCTCCTGCCTAAAATTGAATTCAAGAAACTTGAGCCAGCTTAAATACAATCCCTTCTCACTGTGGGTGGCTCAAAGGAGACCAGTTCTGGCACACACATGTTTCTGTGGGAAAGAACTCCAGATGGCTTGAGTTTCTAAGCCATCCTGGCATGCTGTATGTGCTATGTCAGGCTAGAAGAGAGAGCTCTTCTAAATCAGTCCAGCCTAAGGTTGCTGCAATGCTTTTGTGGACACTGGTCCCACCCTCTCCAAAGTCACTGTGAGGGGTTTTCCTCCATCGACTGGAGCAAAACCCCAAAACAAGAAACTGCTTCACAATTTTTCAGTACATCTGCCTTGCAAGTTTTGCAGAAATAGAGTGGCATAAGAAAAATGATGCCTTACAATTCTAAGGAGATAATATAAAAGGACCAACTGATGTGCCTGCTGTGTCCTAGATGTGTCTACTATGACAACACAGATCCAGTCCTGTGGCCTGGAACGAAGTAAATCTTTCAGAAGAGCATCCCAGGTTACTTGGCAAAACCCCAGGAGCTTTAACTTTACGGGTGGCACGATGTGATAAAAGCTAATTTATGAAGAGGAAACAAAACAAAGGCTAGAACCCCAGTCTGGTGCAGCCATCTCAGCTCAAGATGAAAGCTGCCCAGAAGGTTTGCTCCAGTGACAATCCTTTCCACTGACACCTTGTTTCACTCACATGGGGTCCAGACCCAGCTCACCAGCTCTCCTGCTGGAGTTACCCTGTGGAGGACAATGCAGGTACACTCCCTTGTACCTTTCCTGACCCCCTGTCTACCACGTGGACACCTTCAAGGCCTGTACAGGTTTTATTCAGTGGGTTAGGGATAGGAAAATCAATATGTCCCCGTCTTCAGCCTCCACACAAGTCCCCTTGCAGCTGATCATGAGGTGCAAATCAAAGCCAGATTGTCTGGGGCTAGACCACAGGAATATGCAAGGCTTGGGAAGTGCTGCTTCCCTGCTGCGATATCCCGGTGAAAAGTGTTCCAGGGTCTGTTCCCTGGTGCACAAGTTTGCCATGCGGTCATAGATGTAAAGTAAACAACTGTGCTGCTAAGGAAAACGAGTACTTAGAGCTGCCAGGGTTGACAGACCTCGAGGAAACTTGAAGGGTCAGTAACCCGTGGGCTTGGCTAGGAGTTCACACTGCAGCAG
Source organism: Orthonyx spaldingii (assembly GCA_013397795.1). Classification (NCBI taxonomy): domain Eukaryota; kingdom Metazoa; phylum Chordata; class Aves; order Passeriformes; family Orthonychidae; genus Orthonyx; species Orthonyx spaldingii. The sequence goes on from VZTJ01006670.1 coordinate 265,653, forward strand.
CTGCTTGACTAAGATCTCTGGTGACCTGCAAAGGGCAGGGAAAGATGGACCCGGATTCCGAATTTCAGAGTAGCAGGGACATCCAGTGACGAACAAATGCAAACAACTCCTTTGAGATGAGGTGGTAAACTCTGGGGTGAGGTGTTTGCCACCTGAAGACTTAAAAGGTTAAGGAGGGAGGTGCCAAAGTGAAGTGAGTCCAACCAAACAAAGCTTTAGTTCTCCTGGGGAGTTAACAATTTGCTCTAGTTAAATCTAATCCACTGAGAGATGAGAGAAACACACAGATTATCAGCTTGGGTCAGTGTTAATGAAAGCAATAAAATGAGGAAACATACTTTAAATTCCAGTGACACAATCAGCCAACTCCTTTCATCACTTTGAGATAGCACAAGAAGTTCTTTATAATTAACTTAATTTATAATTAACCTGGGATAGAGGTGCTTCCCTTTTAATGTAGGGAAGGCTGAAATCAGGAAGCCCTGAGGGATAAAAAGGCTATAGTGACATGTGGCCACGCAACCCCAGTTGGTATCCAGTGCAGACTGGACCTTCCTGGCACAAAGTTCCCTCTGAGGCAGTGCCTGGGGAGCCTGAGTGCTGGCAGGCTTTGGTGTGCCTCTCACCCTCCTGCCACATTGGACTGGGGCTCCTGAGTCACTCTGCCTTTCTGCAGGCTAAACTTCTTCCTGGGAGTCTGGCTCTATCCCTCCGTGGTATCCAGCCCAGCCCAGCCCTAGGGTTTCCCCCATGGATAGCAGGGGGCTGGGAGATACCATGGTGGTGAGAGCATTGTTTTAGCTCTGCAGAAGGGTCCAGGGGAACTGTGTGCAACCAAACTCTTCAGGGGGTCATGACTACCCAAGCAAAAAGGCAGAAAGTTTCCAGATGAGACAAACTAATGTGCTATGGTAGCAACAGCGAGAACCAGACACTTCAACAGTAGAAGCAGAGGACTGCTTTAGTTAAAGTCTCCGGATATTCCAAGAGAGAGAAAACAGCCTGTGAGTGTATACAGAAATACAAGGCATATATCTATTATCCTGTAACAGAATAATATTTAGGCTGTAAGAGTAACAGGGGCTATTGCTGAGAATAGGATCCCATCCAGACAGTATTGACACAAATATTCCCTCAAGACGGCGTGGGAGAAAGATGCAGCCTTTGCCTGATGAACTGAGAATGAACTTACAGAGACAAGAACAAATCCTCCCTAAAGAAAGTGAAAAAACAAACCCTAACTTCAAGCAAACTGCAAGCTTTCTCTCACTAGGAAAGGGTGAGGGGTTTTTCTTGTCATTATTTTGCCAGCATGGTCCTTGGACTGGAGCACTTCTTCTCCCTGCTTGGTCGGTCTAAGTGACTGAGGGGCAATGGCTGAAGCAGTGGTGCCCTCCCAGAGTGGTGCCTGCGCAGAATGCTGTGCTGGCCCTGGGGCTGGATGCCTTCTCTAAGAGGAGCAAGCTCCTACTCACTCTTTCTGCAAGAAGTGGGGGCTCTTTCCCAGCTGCAGCCATGAGCAACTCGGGATGTGCAGCACCAACAACCACCAGTGTGTGTGGGCTCAGTGCAAGACAAGCCAGGCACGGGGTCTGAAGAGCCAGCAGGCGCTGGCCTCTGGCCCTGTGTCACACAGGGCACAGCTTACCCTGGTCCTCGAGTTAGCCAGTGGCAGGGTGTGTCCTCAGACCTTCCCAAATCAGGGGAAAGCCATTTCTAATGACAGCAGTGATGAGCCAGGGATGTGACTCTGCCAATGGCTAGGGTGTATTTTTTCTCCCAGGAGATTAAAAAAGGCAACACTCAGCACGCTGTACCCTCTGCTTCCAAAGCATATCTGGGACATTTCTAGGGAGCTACAAGAAAATCAGACTGGCCAGTTGTCTGCCTTCAGCCTGTGCAAACCCAGAGGTGAATGAAGAGTTTGGGCTCAGGACCTGGTGCTGGGCAGGACTCCGTGCCCACAAGCAAGCCTGCAAGGCCAAGCACTGGGAGGCCAGCCTTAATTTTCCCCACAGGTGAAAATTCCTCCATTCATCACCTCTGGATGAGCAGGAGATGATTCTTCTCTCCCTGCTTCTGCCAGAGCTGCCGTGCGGGTGCAACACTCTCCTCCAAATGCATGTGAGAGCAGTAACGCCTGAAATGGGAACACTTGCACTGTGTGTGCCCCAGCTGCTCTCTTGCAGGGCCTGCACTTACTGCAGTCCCTTGTAACAACACAGGAAAGGCTCACTTGGGCTCTCCTGCCCAGGGTTTCTTCTCAGAACACGTCCTGCTGCAGCAGGGGTGAGAGTGGCTTGCGCAGGGCAGTGCCTCTCCCTTTGTCCCCCAGGCCTTTGAAATACACCTAATCCTCTACCTGCCTGCTGTGGGTGCATCGGGACAGAGTCCTTCCCTGAGGGAGGTGCAAGGTGGACTTTGCCTCACCTTGTGCAGGGAGGCTGGGATCAGCCCTGATGGGGTGGGATCGGCCAGTGTGGCCTTGCTTTGCAGCGTGCCTTCCTTTACCAGCCCTCTGGGTGGGAAGGACACCCACTGAATCCCCCACTTTTCTCCCACTTCACCCCTAGGGAAAATGCAGGACAGTGGGGCAACTCAGCATTGCAGCCTCAGAACAAACACCTTGCTGATTTCACAGGGCTCACAACAAGGAGTACCTTAAATCTAAACACCAAAGTGTTTGCTGCTGAGCCAACCAGGCTGCCAGTGCAGAGCACTCAAGGAAAACAAACAGTGCAGTCTCCATGTGTAATTACAGAGGTAATTCACTGTCTGAAGGGTCAGAGCAGGAAACATCAGGCCAGAAGAGCAGCTCACACCAAACGGGCATTTCGGGAGTCAGAGGGCCCAGCACTGAAAGGAGGAGAGAAGTCTCCAGGGATTTCACAGCGCTGAACGGAAAACAAATACACAAACCCAACTGACCGAACAGAACTTGCTCAACCCCTCACACGTGCCAGCGACCAGGGGAACAACTGCGAACTGCACGGTAACTCAGGCGCCTAAAGCCGGTCTCTAACACGTGATCCCGGCTATCATCGCTGGACAATGGGGCTAACTTAAGGTGGAATTAGTTGGGATTTCTCCACACTCTCCGTGAGGGGACCTGCTCTCGGAGGCGTTTGCTACCTGCACTAACCGAGCTCCCACAGTCAGCTCCTGACTTCAGTACGGCTCTTGTGTGTGCACAGGATGGCCAGGGAGTTAGCTGGAGGTGAGAGCGTGTGCGGGATTTTCCCTACAGCACTTTCAGTCAGCATTTTGCCCTCTTTTATGCGCCCCAGTCACAGGGCTGAAATCCGAGCTTGTGACTTTGTAGTTCAAACGCAGCTCAGCTTTGCTGAAATGCCACAGAAGGTTCTGAAATGGGTGTGGGGGATATCTGGGGCAAAGGATGGCGTCAGGAGCCAGGATGCTGTTCCTGTAACAGCTCTAATGAAGTTCCAGCAGCCTCCCGCAGGGCAGCGTGTTTCCCACCACTTCCCGGCCATAAACTCCTGCACTGTGTTGTGAGACGTCCCGTGCAGCCCTTCCAAAAGTGCCCTGCAGACAGGCACCTCGCAGGCTGGTCATGGCTCCGCAAGTAGCACACCGCGTTTATTGAGCAGCTCTCACTGCGGGTTTACAGGCAGGATTGGGAACCTGCGTGTCATGAGCATCACTTCAGGCATGAGGGAAACTGAGGCATAGAGGCCTGAGGACCCTGCTAAAGCCCATGCAAAGGTATGAGCCGATCCAGTGACAGCCCCACAAAGCACTGCAGCTGCTCCGCCTTCACCTCCCTGCCCTGCAAAGACCCTCGGGCAGTTTGTGCTTGTGGGGGGCACAGGAAAGGGGAACAGCAGGCGCCGGGCACTCTCTGGGATAGCAGCCTCCTCTCCCGTCCTGCCGCCTGCAGACAGCCCTGCCCGCCCTTTCCCTCCGCTAACAAAGCATTTCTCTTTTCCCTCTGGAGCCTTTTGCAATTGGAATGGAACCAGCCAGATCGTGCTACTTTTCAAAAGCCGCAGCCTAAATTCTCACATCTACTTAGAGCCCCACACCCCCATCCTTAACCTTTTAGGCACTTTTCCGATGCTGACAGGGGCTGTACCAAACCCTTGGCTTTCATTTAACTGCAAGCAGCGAGGATTTGTCCCAGGGTCTCCTGCCAGTCCAGTGTCCTTGCAGGCACTAGGCTGGGCTGGCAGAGCACACACACCCGTACCCATAGAGACAACCACCGTGCAGCGGTAACACGAGCACTCCCAACCCTGATTTTACACAGACATCGCTGAACAAATAGTATCCACCTCGCTCCTAGCACAGAGCCACACTGGCTCCTGGGATCGGAGCCAAGAGACGCTGCAGAGTAGCTAGGAGAGCTTACAGTAAGGATTTCTAGGATCACGCAGAAGCAAACAACCACTAGTTCTTAAAATCACACACAAACTGCCTGCATAGAACTGTAGCAGCAGAGATCTCCCGCCGCCCCCTGTAAATGGCTGGGGAGCTCCAGCCCCAACAGCTGCGATTGATTAATCCCCATCTTCGCCCTCCCCTCCGATCATGTGATGGTCCTGCCCGAGTGAGTTCAGCGCTGCGTCACTCCGTGCTGAGCAGAAGGGTCTTGGGGGTGCTGCGTGTTGGGGCTGCTGTCTGCAGCATGGAGAAAGTGAGTGCCGCCTTCGAGCCGGGGTGCTGTGCCAAGCAGGACTGGGACTAAGGTTGGGCTGGGCTGCCTGGGGGGTTTGGGCGTGGTGCCAGAGGTAGGAGGAGAAAAGCATTAGCTGAGAGGAAATGCAAGGCTGATAGATGGCTGTGGGAGGAATCGTGAGAGCTGACCAGCGGTATTTCTTCTCTTCTCTAGCGTGTTATCTAAGTGGGGAAGCTGAGAAATGTTTATATTCTCAAGTACTCTAAAGGTTTGGGTCCGTTTGCAACTCTACAGTTTTAAGACTCTTTATACTTTTCCCCCCCTTAATCTGTGTGTTTTTCTTCTGGAAAAATGCCTTTTGGGTACAGGAGTGAGTTAACTCTTAGTGCAACAGGAGAGGAAAGCAGGCTGGCAGTGTATTCTAACCCTCGAAAGAACCCCACGGGCGCAGAGGCTGCATTCCAGAGCCAGGAGGCAGAGTTAGTGCCGTGGGGATAAGCAGTTTAGTGACTCGAGGAACCCTGACCCCAGCAGTCTGTGTGGGGCAGAGCAGGGAGCAGCCATGAGGACAAGGACAGCGTGAGGGGGCTGGGGGCAGTGCCCAAGCCAACTAATTTACCATTGGTCTCCCTCCCTGAGCTGGCACACGGTTCAGCAGAGCTCAGCTACACTGCTCCTGTAGCAGCTGCTCAGTCACCTCCTGCACTGGGCTCGTGTGTCCAGGCTTGGGTAGCACAGGGGGCTACCAGGGTGGCTTCTGGGAGAAGCTGCCAGGAGCTTCCCCCACGGCCTGCAGGCTCCAGGATGGACACAGCGCTGGCCAAGGCCGAGCCCGTCAGCGATGGTGGGAGTGCCTCTGTGATAACAGCCTGCAGCCTGTGCTGAAGGCCATGGTGAGGCAGCTGTCGCTGTGCAGCAGGGGAAGACTCCTCTCCTTGAGCAGTGGCAGAAACACCCTGTGATGAACTGACCATAACCTGCATTCCCTGTCTCCCTGCACCTCTGAGGGGGAGGAGGTAGAGCCTGGGAAGGAGGCAGAGAGTGGGGGGGAAGGTATTTTTAAGTCCTATTCTCATTATCCTGCTCTGATTTTAATTGGTAATAAATCCAATTAATCTCCCCAAGTTGACTTGGTTTTGCCTGTCACAGTAATCAGTGAGTGATCTCTCTCTGTCTTTGTTTCAACTGATGAGCCTTTTGTTGTATTTTCTCTCCCCTGTCCAGTTGTGACAGAGTGGCTTTGGTGGGTACCTGGCATCCAGCCCAGGCCAACCCACCACAGCTCCTCATCACCTTAAGCTGCTTAGGGGAGTGGCAGACCCCCGTGGCCACTGGGACAGGCAGCTGGCCTGACTCAACCCTTCCTCTAGCACAGAACTCATGTTTGGGTGTACCAGGACTGGAAGCCTTGTCTTGGGATAGACTAACTCCTGTTGTTTGGCCCTGCAGGGACTGGTGGTTACTCAGCTGGATGTGGAGCCTGGTGAGTGCATCAAGGTCAAAGGGAAGATCCCGTCTGATGCCAAAGGGTGAGTGAGGTGGCCAGTGGATTGATGTGGCCCTGGGGGAAGCCAGAGCTCCTGCTGTGTTCAGCTTGTCAGCACTGGCAGCTGGAGCTGCTGCACAGGCACCCCCTTTGCACCGGCTCTGTTTCCCCAGGTTTGCTGTGAATGTCGGTAGGGACAGCAGCACCCTCATGCTGCACTTCAACCCTCGCTTTGACTGTCACGGGGATGTCAACACCGTCGTGTGCAATTCTAAGGAGGATGGCACATGGGGGGAGGAGGACAGGAAGGCTGACTTTCCCTTCCAGCACGGTGACAAGATTGAGGTGAGGCCCCAGGGGTGTGTACAAGGCCCTGGCACTGAGGGGCCAAGGGCACAGCTTTTTAATGCAGCCCTGTGCCTCTGTGGTACAGAAGGAGCAGGTATGGAAAGGGCAGTGAGCCACAGGGGACATGGCCTTGGCGGCAGCCGCACCCACCTCACCTGTCCTGCACCCAGACTGCAGGTAGTGGGGAGTGAGCAAAGCCTGGGAGCTGTGATGTGTCAGCCTTCATTCCTCCCTTCTTGTGGCTCTCCACAGATGTGCATCTCCTTCGATGAAACCGAGGCAACAGTGAAGCTGCCCGAGGCAGAGTTCAAGTTCCCAAATCGGCTGGGCATGGAGAAAATTGAATACCTGGCTGTGGAGGGTGACTTCAAAGTCAAAGCCATTAAGTTCAGCTAACAGCTAGAGCTTGGTTTGTTTTGTTTTCTGCCCCCTATATAGTGAAATAAACCCAAACTTGCAATGGCTGCTTCCTCTGCCGTTTCCTGCTCTAATCTGCTTGCTCCTGTGTGTGCTGCGGGGGGGTGGGCAAAGAGGGAATATGTATGCAGCTGTTTTCCTCCTTACACTGCAGCCTTGCAGCTGGTACTGAGTTAGACACGAGCCAGGCAAAGCATGACCCACTGTGAGGGAAGCTGCCGTAGCAGTAGTTGCTCCACTCACCCTGCTAGTTACTGTCTGGTTTCTCAAGTGTAGGACTGGTCCCAGCCAGGAACAAGCCTGTGTTGGGTGTTTGTGCCATCTCTGCCCACGAAATGCTGCTCCCTGCTGGGGATGGGGGACTGACAGGGCGCACAGGGCATGGCTTGTGCTCTTGCCAAGAGCTTTGCTTTCCCAGAACGCGCTCAGCAGTCGCATGCATTGCAGGCTTGCACTGGTGTACCTGAGGAGCCCGGAAGAGCAGGCGAGCTGGGCTACCTGCACTTGCTGGGGAAAAGATGTGGAGCGAAAGGTGAAGCCTGACAGAAAGTTTAGGAGTGAGGTCTTGAGAGAATCCAGGCTGTCCCTGCTACTCCTGACATGAGGTGTTGACACTGCCAGAGACAGAGGGCAGGGACCGTGAAGTCAGGGGCCAAGCAACACGTCAGGTATGGGTGACCAAGCATGTGGGTCAGTGCCTGGAACACTTCCCTGCTAAAGGGCTGTATCCAACAAAGTTACTGGGACATTTAGTCCTGAGTGCACTGAACACAACTAAGTGCAGTTAGGCAGACACAGAAGGAAAGGAAGCTTAGTAAAGAGTCTCTTCTGCTTACAACCTCTCTGCTCAAGCCATGCCTTGGAGTGTGTGTCTGCTAACACTCTTTCCCCACAGCCTGCTGGTCATGCTGACCCAAGACAGGGCTGGAGCTGGGACTGCTGTGGCATTTGAGGAGCTGATGGCAAGTAAGGAAGTGCTGCATGCTGTGTGGAACTGGGAGCCTGGCCAGGCTGGCTCTGGCTGTGTGACAGCTCTGCCCGGTGTGGCTCAGTCAGGAATAGCCTGTGCAGGTGAGGCCTTCCTTAGCCAACACTGCTCCGCTGCTGGAATGTGATCCCTCTTGGCTAATCTAGGCACACCTGCTCCTTGAACAGCTGAGCAACAGCTGAGCAGCTGGGCCAGCTGCTTGGGCAGGGCAACACCACTCGGTGGACTATTTCAGCCATCCCAGGCTTTTTATGGAGAGGCTGACAGGCTGCCTTCATGTCAGCAGCACTGTCCCACCCCATGCTGCAGCAGCTCCTTGGAGCTGGGCACCCCCAGGGGAGACAGCAGGAGCCTGGCCACACTGCGGGACAGGGGCACAGATAATGGAGGGTTTCAGTCCTGCCCTGCATCTACTGCATCATTTATGGGATAGGAGGCTACGTGCTCAGAGGCTCGTGTGTGTTTATTAGGGAAAGGGTAAGACAAGTGTTGCTGGTGCTTTGCCTTGTCAAGGAAGCCTTGGGATTTTTGTGTTTTGCAGGGTATTTGGGTGGGGAGTTGGGGAAAAGAGCATTTTTTTGTCTTGTTTCCCCTTCTGTCCGATTACCTAGCTGAAGGTAAGTTCAGTCAAGTGTGCAGCACTGAAAAAGTACAAGGCCCTGATGTAGCAGAGGCACAGGAGAGCTTACAGCTCTCCATGTGTCTCTGTTCCAGCCTGCCCTGGTCAGGTGAGGTCTGTGTGTCTCAGAACTGACGAGAATAAAGCTAATCCCATTTTTTTCCCCTTAAGCTGGCAGTCCTGATTGCCAGGTAGGTTAGCCACAAGTGTTCCTGACGGCAGTGCTCAGGGTACAAACGGTGCCTTGCCGGGGGCTACCCCCCTCCTGGGCTTTGCACAAGAATTAATTAGCTTTATCCTGCTTTTTAGCGCTGGCAGTTACCACTCAGGAGACCATAAAACAAGAGAAAGGGTAGGAAGGAAGCATCCTTGTGCCAGCATTTCCTGCTGCTTGAGTCTTTTCTCCCATGTCCAAGAGCTATAAATAATCCTGTTCCCCTAAGTGACACTAGTAAATGCAGAGTGCCCTGGCTGGCTCCTGGAGCGGTGACAAGGCTTTGTCTCCTGCTGGAGCCATGGGGCAAGCCAGAGCTCTGTGGGCTGCTGCAGAGGAGTGGGTCACAGTGAACAGGAAAGTGACGCTTGTCCCTGCCAAGTGTGCTCTCCTGAACCACACAGGCAGCTCCTGTCAGGATCTGTGGGAGAACCCTGAGCCCTGCTTGCTGTGGGGAGGAGCAGAAAGCACCACAAGATGGCCCAAGGGTACAGATTTTCTTTCTTTTTTGAATTTAAATCCTGCACAGTGGGCAGTCACCATTTTATTTCTTTACAGCATCATGGCGAGGGAAAATGCGATCTCAAACAGCTGTGAGGCTGTGTCTTGTAACATCAACACTTAGTTGGGTGTGAGAAGAAATTTCTTCAGTGGGACAGGCTGCCCAGGGAAATGCTAGGGTCACTATGCCTGCAGGTATTTAGAAAAGGTGGAGATGTGGCACTTGGGGGCACAGTGGTGGATGTGGTGGTGTTAGGTTAACAGCTGCACTTGACCTTAAGGGTCTTTTCTAACCTAACTGATTTTATCAACGCAGATTAGGTGATATGTGCTTTCACCTCACACCTTGGAAGATGAGAACAACCAACCAATTATAAAAAAAGATGAGTTTGGAAGCAATAGAATGGACAGTAATTAAAATCTCTTGCAGGACTTACAAGAGCAGTGAGGGGTAAGACAGACCAGCAGATTTGTCTTGGCAGAAATTCACCTCTCCCTGAATGGTTCACATTAACTTCACTCGACAGAAATAGGCCATCCAAGTGACTGGCTACACGGGCCTGCGTGTGACACTGATTGTCACAGCCTCAAAAGACAGAGGACACTACACCCAGAAACTCTGTGCTAGGGAAGCTGAGGGGCAGCCCAGGCTCTGGTGAGGCATGAGAAGCCAGCAGGGTCTCTTCCCATGGAATTTACAAGCAAAACGTTGCCTGACAATTTCTTCCAAACAATACACATACAGAATTAATCAACAACCAGTGTATAAAATGACGAGGCTAACACTAGCCAGCTCTGCCAGAGGTGACTGCCATGTTCTTCCCTTGTGTCCTCACCTCCCACTCCCTCAGCCCCAGTGTCAACATTTACAAACCGAACAGAACTTTACCACTCACTTCAGAAAGTCATCCTCAAACCTTGTGCTTCATTACCTCATAACTGTTCTGGGGCAGCACATAGGAAACCATAACCACACCACTCTTCTTTCCCAGGGTGTGATGGAGGTCTGGGCACATGACAGGGTGCTGCTGGGGTGGGATGTCCTTGGGGTCAGATGGGTACAGACCCTGGACCTGTCCTGTCCGGGCTGTGGGCAGGAGCCGAGGGATGAGGGCAAGTCCTGCCATGGCGAGACCCCCATGGTGTGGGCACTCTCCAATCCCCACAGGCCAGCACACTACCTCCCTTTGGAAACCAAACACCTGATGCTCCTATTTTCCAACAAACTGGAATGTTTTCCCTGCTTAAACCCCCAACCCAGCTGAATGCTGCCAATCTGCCCCATGAAGAGAAAAAAAAATGCATAAAAATATACCTTTACTCACCTTTTCTCGGCAGGCTTCAGGCTGAGGTGTGCATTCTGCTGGGCTGCCTCAGGTATGGACTCCTGTCCGGCTGCCCCCCAGCCCAGCTGTCCCCCGTTACCCCCGATGCCACACAGGTGTTGGCCATAAAAACACAGCAGGAGGGGTGGGCAGCGAGCCTTGCTGTGGTTTTTGGGGATTTTTTCTGTATTAGTGAGGGCTGGGTGTCCAGAGCCTCTCACCAAGAGAGCTCCCCTCAGCAGCCCCCTAAGATGGCGGCAGGGGGCCCTTTGTGAGGTAAAATGGTTCCCGCCAAAAATTCGGCGGGAAGAGCCACGAGAAACCTCTGCTGAGGGCCCTCTTTTTTTCCCAAAACATCCCATTTTCATCCTTTCTAAGCTGCCTTGAATCTTGGTTCTAGTTTTCTGGAAGTTTTGGGAGGTGTTGGTGAGGGTTAGGTGTCCAGAGCCTCTCACCAAGAGGGCTCCCCTCAGCAGCCCCCTAAGATGGCGGCGGGGGGGCCCTTTGTGAGGTAAAATGGTTCCCGCCAAAAATTCGGCGGGAAGAGCCACGAGAAACCTCTGCTGAGGGCCCTCTTTTTTTCCCAAAACATCCCATTTTCATCCTTTCTAAGCTGCCTTGAATCTTGGTTCTAGTTTTCTGGAAGTTTTGGGAGGTGTTGGTGAGGGTTAGGTGTCCAGAGCCTCTCACCAAGAGAGCTCCCCTCAGCAGCCCCCTAAGATGGCGGCAGGGGGCCCTTTGTGAGGTAAAATGGTTCCCGCCAAAAATTCGGCGGGAAGAGCCACGAGAAACCTCTGCTGAGGGCCCTCTGTTTCTCCCGAAAACCTCCCGTCACGGCTTCTCATATTGCAATTTCATTCTTTCTAAGCTGCCCCGAGTCTTGGTTTTTGTTTTTTGGGGCGGAGGGGGGTTGGTTTTTGTTTTGTTGTTTTTTTTTTTTTAATCACAGTTTTATTTTACCTCAGTAAAAGCACAAGCTCCTCATGAGCAGTTTCCCCAGTTTCTGTCACACTTTCACCAGTTCTTACCCTCCCCAGCTGCATTATGTCCTTGGTTTTTTTTTCCTTTTGCATTTCAGTTCTGTACCTTCATTTAGTGCTAAAATGAACAAGAATTTTAAAAGTATGGCTGGATTTTCTCATTTGAAGTCCCCCCACTTCTCAGTGCAGCCCCAGCAGGAGGCCATGGCCTCAGGCTGCAAACCACAGAGGAAAAAGCTACCTGGCTCACATTTACCCTATTTTCTGTATGGGGTAGGGGAAAATGAGCCCTTTTTCCTAATCCCAAAGCAGGCAGAGCCATGTTGACACCCCTCTCAAGCTTGTCTGAGGGTGCTAAGCCTGGCTGGCTCCATCTCCCAGACATCTTGAAACGGGTAAGAAAAAAGGAGATTTTTGCAATGGTTTTTGGCACTGATGCACAGCAAGCTGCACAAAGGCTGGCCACAGACACACATCCAGTTGCACAACACAAAGGCTGATTGTTCAGTAACACATGGAGAGAAAAACCCCGTAACACGCCAGAGCTGCACGGCACTTGGTTTATATGCAAAGGCATGAGCAGCACTCCTGTGGGAACACAGCCAAGCCGTAACACTGTGCCACGGTCAGGACACGGCCCCTCTGGAGGGATATGACGGAATAAACAGCTCTTAGGTAAACACTGGCTTGGAGGATGGTTGAATGAGGCACGGAGAAGCCTGGGATGGGGCCTGTAGGTGCACCTCAGTTTGCTCACACCGATTTAAAGCAGGGGCTCTCTGATGAAAAGCTTGCGCTGTTCCCCATTTTGCAAAGGACAGGATTTATGTGGAATGAGTAGGGAATGCTATCCAGTCTGCTTTACTTGCTTAATTACCAGCCTAAACAACCATGAAAGCAGCTGGGTTGTAAAGATGATGGATAAACTGACACATAAACTGTTGTGGTGCTCTGGATTTGACCGATTTTAGGTAACCTTCACAAAAGGTCTTGTGTATAAACTTACAACCAACAGACTCTGGTATGTAAACACTCTCTACTAGATTTAGTCTTAAGGAAAGCATCTGATGTGAATTTCTTCTGACGGTCCATCGCCCAAGGGCTCTGATAAAAAAAGGTCAATTTTAAGTTGGATGACTAGATTTTCCTGGCGCTTGTATCACGTGCATGTTGCTAAAAGCATGTGAGGGCCTACTGAGAGCTGGCCTGCTTTGACTGGAGATAATAATTTAAGGGATGCTGACCAGGAAAAGGGCTGTTCCTAACTAACATGCAAATATAACATAATGGTATTGGTTTTGTACAAGGAGATTTTACTTGGAACTGGCACCATGTGTCAGAAGTGTAACTGCTTTGTCCTTACCAGGGTTTTCCTCAAGCCACCGAGGGGAGATCCGTGCTTTCCCACTGTGCCTGTAGCCAGCTGAAGGTGGCTGTCACACGATCCTTCAACAGTCCATGACTTACCTGGAGACAACTCTGGAAAAGGTGCTTGACCCAGGTACCATAAACTGACTTGGGAAGGAGTCCCGCCCATTGTCACCTACAGACAGAGGCCACCCAGGCTGGCAAACAGGCCATGCTGTCATCCCTGTGTCAGGGTGGGATGTAGGGCATTCCACACCAAAATCCCAACCAGATGTTTCTCTTACAAAAATAAGGCTCATGTTTAGCAAAAATTGCCAGGCTGCTGAAAACCCCTTCTCTGAGATGCAGAGATTCCTTTTGGGGAAGGGGTAGCACGGCAGATCGTGCTCATTCTATCTGGTGTACTGGCTTTCTCCACTGCAGTCACTGCAGTACAGGTTCAGATCTAAAAATCTCACGTAGCCAGACCCAAAATGCAGATTTGTGTCAGTAAGTTTACAAGGACTGGACAATAAGGATAAAATTCTATCCCTGGTATTCCTGTCCCATGAAATCATGTTGGCAGTCTGGGAAATTCTGGGTTTCCATCATCCTCTAGTTTCACAGCCACAAGAGAAAAGCAAGGTGGGATAAAGAGCAATGAATGCACTCCCCTTTTTGTCAGAGGTAAAAGAAGTGCATCTTTTTGCCTGAGAAGTAAATCTTCAGGCTTGGCTGATGTTTAATTACCTTTAAATGCATATCAAGGTGTGCTTCTACCAAACTCAGTAAACTCTGCAGTTAGGAGGGTGGTTTTTGAACAAAACTGTGCAAAGGGAGTTCTTCTGTACTTAGCACAGAAATCGGGGCTTTAATTCATTTCTCATCTGAAAATATAAGCTGTTATAAAAACATCAGTGACTGCCACTTGCCTCATTAGCTGCTGTTTCTGTGTACTGTGGGAGCACACACAGGACTTGCCTCATCCACGCAAACTTGAGGGAGGTGCTCTCCCTGAAGCCATGTGGGCTCCTGGAGCAAACAGGCAGATCCTGTTTGGATGGAGCCTCTTCCTGACCTGGGGATAAACTGCAGGTTTATGACTTGTATTTTTCAGCAAAGAACTTACTAAATGGAAAATGCAGAAACACCTCCCAGATCTACTATGTCTTTGTGAGTTGTTTTGGTAAGTGTAAGATGGAAGGGTGGCTGCAATAAAAAAAAAAAAAAAAATCTGAATTAAAACTGTTTTTACATCTAATAAACTAAGCTGCAGAAGTGGGCAGGATTTTTTTTTAGGGCAAATGAAATGTGTTGATTGGATTGAAACAGCTTCCCCCGCTGTTTCCCTGAAACTCTACTCCAATCCGGGCCTATAAATCATGTCAGTAGAGATCCCTGTCACACCTCAGGCTCCAATAGAAACATAGACCACAGTTATCAGTATTCCAAATAAAGACAGAATTTCTCCCACATTCCTGCAGTGATTTCCTTGCTTCATGCTAGCTTGGACTCCTGAGATGCAGGTTCACATAAAATATGTTTGCACTCCAGACTTAGAGGATCACAGGATCTAGAAGAGGAAAAATTTGTATTTTTGTGGCCAAAATCTTCTTTGTAAGGTTGCTTAATGGTATCTCTAGCATGTGTTGAAACAGGGTGAGGCTGCTTCTGGTAGCCCTTTATTATATTAAAAAACAACCACAACAACAGCAACAAAACCACGATGAGATGTTTCAAGCTACTGCATGACTATCTTTGGGGTTCCCTCTTTTTGTTAAGGTCTTCACAAAATACAAAATTAAATGTCTTTTCTACATACAGAACAAAGTAGAATCAAGTAACTGATTAGAGTATGTACAAAAACTTAGACATTCTGTCTTGTTCTTTAAAAAATATAAATATCAATAATGTTCAGTAAAATGGGTTGGTTTTATTTTTAAGGCTTCATTCTCTTAGATCCTTCATTATTTAATGAGGTGCCAGGTAAGCAGAAAAGGGAGGGAAGAGAGGAGGTCATGTTTTTTATTAAAGGTCATGTGTTTAATTCCTGTGAGATTCTTCCTCATCTCTGGCAGGAGGAGATTTCCCTCCATATTGATTTAAGTTTCCAGGAACCAGAGCTGGAAGGAAAGGACAATAAAACCGTTATTATTACCTTTTTTTTTTTCCTTCATTAAAATCTTGGTTTAGACCTGTCTCTGTCCATTGTCTTTGAAGAGAACCATCTGCCAAGTACTTGGATTAAAGGGACTCGGGCAGTGCTGCATCCCAGCTCCGCCTGGGACAGGTTAGAGTGAGGAAGAGGCTGCTGGAGGTGTTTTACCACCCACCCCAGAGGAGGTAGCAAGTGCTGCAGCCATGGCAGCAGCTGCCGCTGCATCCCTGGGCGTGAAGTCCGTTGGGAGACTTTCCATCAGGCACTTGAGCTGCTCCTGGCCCAGTTTGATTTTGTCGTCGAGCTCTCGCTGCTCTATGAGGAGCGCAGACTTCATCTTCACAAAGTGCTGGTAGTCCTGGAGCTGCTCCTCAGAGAGGTAGTTGCCCAGGATGTCCAAGACCACCCGTTCCCGTCGATCGAGGTTTTCCTTTAGCTCCCGGGCGTCTTCGTGCTGGCCAGCCAGCAGCTTCCGCTTCTCGTTCAGCGAACTCTGTGCACCAGAGAGAGCCCTTCAGTACCAGGAGCACCACACTCCCTGATCCCCCATGTCCCTCCTCCCAGCACCGTGCCTGCCACCTCCAGAGATGGCTGCTAAGCTCCCAGGTGTGCAGTCAAAAGCCTGGGAGAGGAGGATGAAATCCTCATTATGGAGTGAATGTGGACCCCACTGAACTGGACTCTCAAGGTCCTTGCCAATGAGAGGCAGAAAGTGCTCCAATAAAGTCAGGAAGCCTTGCTTGAAAGCAACACCTAACAGGAAAATCTGGTTTCAAAACCACCCAAAGAATGTTAAAATGTGGCTGTCCCCAACACAGCTGCTCTGTGTTCAGACAAAAGCTGCAGGACCCCAGCCGTTTATACAAACGGGGATCAAGATTCCCAGGGACAATGTCTGAGCTACAGCTTCCACATAAGCACCAAGAGCCCTGTGCTGCCCTCCCGGCAGCCCCTGGAGGTCGCTGTAAGGCCGTGCTGGTGGTGGCCGCTGCTCTGTGCCCCAGCAGGCCAGGGCTGTGCCCACACGTACCCGCTCCTCGCTGTTGGCGTTGTCCCCCAGGCTGCTCAGCACGTTCTCCACGCGGGCCAGGCGTCCCGAGAGGGAGAGCAGCAGGTTCACCACCTTATCCAGATCACCAATGAACATCTTGTACTTGTCAAACTCGTTGGGTTTGCACAGCGTGCTGATCAACAGCTCCACCTCCTCTCCGAGAGCATTATTCATCTTAATGTCTGCGAGCAGGCCCTCCTTGGCTTCCTTCAGGATTTCCAGTTTGTGGGTCAAGCTCCCGATGAGCTCAGCCTGTTGGAGGGGAAGCATTGCCACATTGGTTGTTATCAGCATCACCCCTGCTCATATGGGTGATGACAACAAGAGGATATGGCTCCAGTTCCTGAGGAGAGGGTCAGGTCAGCAACAGCCGACAAAGAAGGGAGGAAACAGGAAATGCTCAAATTCCCCACCTCGGAGATAAACCGAGTAGCCCATCAGGTTGCACAGGGATTATATAAGTTCAATGAACGTTTATAAAAGAGATCTCTGATTTGGTGTGCCATATTCTGATACCCAGCTACCTACAGATGAATTTTCTTTAAAACCTCTGAGTGAAAAGAGCTGCAGCCACATCTCCGGTGTGTTCCCCCCGGACTGCCCCAGCCTGAAATGCCTTGAACTGCCCCAAACAAGTGCCTCGCACACACAGGCATCAAAGAAGAGTTTACACCAAAGATGCTCTGGATTTACTCAGTGTTTGAACACAGAGCACACACCCGTTTTGCAAAAACACTGACACCTATTCCCCTGCCAAAGAAAAGGAGCCCCCCGGGGTTTGGTTACTCCAGGAACAGCCGTGCTGCACATGTGCTGGAGATCCTAATTTCTGTTAGGATTTAGTGGAAAGACATATGCAAAAGCAAGTCTCTGGCCTGGGGCTTGCAATTCTTGCTTCCGTTTACTCGGAACTGAGAGCAGAGCAAGCAGGAGAAGCTCTCCATACAAGGGGTAGGGATTTTCAGTGTCTCCAGCTCACGCACTGCCAAGGCACAAACACCCGGGTGTTCATCTACTCTACACACAAACACTGCAGGATGAAACAAGGCAATCACAAGGTGGCCTGAAAATATTCTCTCAAAGTCCTCTCTCCATCACAACTGAGTGTCATTCCAGGCAGGAGGCAGTCTGCATCAGAGGAGGAGGGATTTCCAAACCCTGGTCAGGCTGGGGTCACTGAGCTGGCCCTGATGCCTAGGGTGGCCTGGCAGTGGGGTTCCCAGGCTGCTTTGGCAGCAGGGAGCACATGGCACTGCATGGCCAGGCACCACTAGATGGAACACTTGGCGTGCATTGTTCTGTGTTTGCACTACAGCCTGCTCTCAGCTGCCACACACAAGCGAAGGCTGAGCAAAAGGCCAGTAATATTCCCTGAAAACAAACAACCACTCCCTGCAATGATCTGCACTGGCTAGCAGGGTAGTTCAGGGAGAGAGGGAGCAAAGGTGGTATTAAATCCCACCTCCTAAGAGTCAACCAAAACTGCTTTATGGGCATTCTTCCCTCAGTAGTACCCAGAGACAAAACCCAACCCTTGCCCTTCCCTGCGGCTATGATGCTAATGCCCCCTTCCAAAGAAAGATCCTCACCAGCTGATTGCTGGACCAAATCCTAAGGAGCAAAAGGAAGGATCCATGTTCAATGATTACTATACTGTGGGGAAAACTCTATGGCAGGTCTCCATGGGGTGGTCTCAAAGTCTGGCATTAACCTCGGCAAGTTTTTAGGGGGATGGAGCCGCTGGGAACTGGCAGCTGTTCCTCCCTGCTCCAGGAGATTTGCCCTCCAACTGTAGCAGGAGGCTATGGGGCTCCTGGGAGTGAGGTACGTTTGTTCTGAAGGCCAGGGAGCTGGAGGGGCCTGTGACTTGTTTGTGTTCATTAACCAGTGACTCTCCTGCGATCCTAAAAGCCAGCCAACAGAGCTCCTTTGCATACTTAGAGTGGAAATGAGCTTGGTTTATCCAAATGACCTCCCAGAGGAGCTGCCTTCTCAGGTAACCTCTGTGCACACAGACCACGAGCGAAGAGGCCAGACCATGCTGCCTGGGCCTAATCACTCCCATCTATTTCTGGCTTTCCGTGCAAATGTAACCTTTGAGGCCTGGGACTTGCCCTCCATGGAGCAGTACCCTTGTCTTGTTCAGTCACTCCGCACCTTTCACCTTGGTATGAGCAGGCAGATTGTGAAGGGAATCCAAGGAATGCTATGGACATGGCAGGGGCTGTCATTCCCTTTGGAGCTGGGTGCTCTACAACCAGTGGCTTGGGCCAGATGATGAAAGCAGCAGACAAAGGCCTTGGGCAAATGCTTTTCATTAGTGATCCACCTGTGCATTTGTGACTCAGAATCTGTGTGGGCCACAAAAAGAAGAGGTGATGAACAGAAATCTGGGCTGTGCTACGCTGTCCATGGCAGTGTGTGATGGTTTAGACTTAGAGGCAGGCACGGCTGCTTTTGACAGGAAGGTAGGAAGTGCGTACGGGAGGCACAGACAGGCCACAAACACCTGCCTGTGGCCCCCTGGGATTAGGGAGCTAAGCAGCATGTCTGTAATTACCAGGTAACTAATGTGAGACAACCACAGGGGCAAATTAGAAGGCCCTGCAAAAGCCCTGGAAGCAGAGCATGGAAGCCTCCAGCAAGAGTGGCTGGGGCCATTCTGCAGTGAAATGTAGCCTCAGTGAGAGAGCAAAATGTGTCCTTCCCTCCTGCCTGCTCTCCTCTCCTCTCAGTGCAGTCACTAGCTGGACTCTGTTCCTGTTTCCAACCCAAGCTGGCCTTGCACAAATTGCTTCACCTCTCCCTTTTCCTTCCTTGCTGCAGAACAGGGACTGCTTCTGACAGTCTGTACACTCAGCATTTGGCATGATCCGGGCCCGCCTCAGGGCGGTGCAAGACTGGTACTCAATCTGCAGTGAGTAAT
Organism: Orthonyx spaldingii; assembly: GCA_013397795.1. Taxonomy (NCBI): domain Eukaryota; kingdom Metazoa; phylum Chordata; class Aves; order Passeriformes; family Orthonychidae; genus Orthonyx; species Orthonyx spaldingii. The sequence continues at coordinate 284,652 of VZTJ01006670.1, forward strand.
TCAGATTAACTCTCTTATACAATTTGGGTCACTCTAATGAAGCTTCATAGGCCGCCTAATCGCTCCCACGCAATTTTGGGTCCTGCCAAAAGCTGACATCAGGTAGAAATGCACTTCACTTTAGGGCTTATTATTATTTCAGGAATGTAAGCAGCAAACAGTGCTATGTGCTGAATTTACCTTTTTCTCATTGATGTCCAGCAGCTCCTCTTCCTCACCTACTTCTTCTGGCAAGTCCTTGATTTTATTCAGCAGCTCTGCTTTGGGTGCTGAAACGCTGTAGTAGGCAGGACAGGTGAGCAGGGTGACAGGAGCTTCCTTTTCCTCTCTCCTAAACCACAGTGAAGGAAGAGTTCAGTCTGAGCCTGACTTTTCCCAGTGCTTAGATCCATGGTTTTCCAGGATTCCCTCTCTGGTACCTTCCCAGTGTAACTACCCACCAGGAGGACAAGGCGGATTCCTGCCATCAGGGGGTGCGTGTCAGCTGCTGTTCCAGCACAGCACAGCCACTGGCTTTAAAGGTGACTGGACATAGCTTTGCCTGGGATTTACCTTGCTGAAGGTCAGCCAGCACAGCTCGGCTGGAGGTGGCCAGACTGACCCTCTCACCTGGCATCATGCAGTACAAGTGACTTCTGGACAGTTCTCCAGCTGCCACTTGGAAGTCTCTATCTTAAAAAATCCACACTGGGGTACTTGGGCTGATCTTGTAGTAAGTAGGTCCCCTCAGCTATCCTTCCAGAATGTGGCCTCTTGTTATCTCTGTACCTGCCATTACTTTCATCCTGATTTTACTTTTGTATCTCTGTTTCTGTGCTTTGGACCGAACCGCTTCAGATTACTAAGATAGTAAAATCCATTTATATCTCCAGGGATGTTTCATTTCCTGCTCTGTTCCCAAGCTCAGCATCGTTTTCTACACAGCCCAAAGAGGTGAGCTCAGAGCCCAAACACAGAGCGCAGCCCATGAGAAAGGCCATTTGGAAATGTCCTGCCAGGCCTCACACCTCTGACCTGCAAAACTCACTCTCACCTACAGAGATGCAGAAAAATTTGGCACAGGTTGTCCTTAGAAGCAAGGGAGCAGGGAATTCTGCCAGCCCTCACCCCAACCCAGCAGTGCTTACGTGTCACCCGCCACTGCTGTCCTGCTGGCTTGCGTCTGCCACATCTTCCTCTTCATGTTGTTCTCCTTCAGCAAGCTGGTTCCACCAGGGAAAATCCCTTCCATCAAGTCCATGGTTGTCTTCATTTTGGAATCTGGATCCAGAATATCAGCCAGAGACTTGTCTTTATGGACAATTTCTTTTGCTAGAGCCTCTGACTTAATATCCTCTGGGGTCTTGTTCTTTGCCTTCACTGTGCTGGTTATCCCGGAGTCCAGGCTGGCATTTTCCAACGCTGGCTCTCTGGGGTTACCTTCAGGCTGAGTTAGGGGCTGTCTGACAGTGCTCCGAGGCCCTTCAGAAGAAGCAGGGGACTGGTGCTGCTGATCCACAGCAGACGGAGAGCCAGTCCTCTTTGACGGGGTTGGCGAGAGGGGCCAGTTATTTCCACTGGTGCTGGTGCCCAACCCTGTTATCTCCCTCTCGGCCAGGGCTTTGGGAAAGCTTTTGAAGCTGCTATGGACAGAAACATTCTGTGAGGTGAAGAGAAACCTATCACCCAGGATCATTGTGAACACAAGGTAAAGGCCTGAAAGAAGCAAGTTTTCCTTCTCTCTCACTTGTTTTTGTGTCTCACTTCTCATTCCAGCACGGAAGGGCCCAGTGTGAAGCCACTGGCACCAGAATTGTTTTATTCCTTCAACCTGGACACTGCTGGATTGTCCTTCCAACACAGAAAGAACTACTGAACACCAAGTCACTTTGTTTTCTGCTGGCAGGCTGGGGACATTGTGCCTCCTCACCCAGGAGTGACATCCTGAGCAGCCTCTACCCATTTGTCCTTGCCATGTTGGAGAAGCCAATCACTACTACAGCCCCGGTCAGATTCTTCCCAGATGGGTATCAGAGCAGCTCCCTGGGAGTGAGGGAAGCTGTGCTGAGTTAAACCACCTGGGCACCTTGCCCCAAGTCCTATTCTTCAGGAGAATTTCCTGAGAATACAGTCCCACTGTGACATATTTGCGTTGTCACTCCTTGGCAGAAGGTCACTGTTTCATAATGGCATCATTTTGTGCCAGGTCCAAAATATATTCTGGGAAATACTAACTGTTTGGAAAAACCCATCATGGATTTTCACAGCTGTCTCTCAAAATCCAGTAACTGGACGGAGCCAGCAGCCATTCCAACTCTTGTGCTGGATAGAGTCAGAAGCAACCACACTGAAATCTGCAGGGAGAACCAGCCCAGGAGTGTTCCCCCCCAGTCCCCTGTGCTGGGGGTTTTGGGGAGCACCTGTCAGTGCACCTGCTGGCGGACCCTGCTCACACCATTTGAGGCCGCTCCTGGCTGACCGGCAGCGTGTCTGTCTGTCCCTCTCCCCTAACAATGTGCGAGCCCCCCGCCCAGCTGGCAGCTGGGGGTCTCACGGCACATGGGCCCAGCCCCATCTGTCCCAGCCCTGCATATCTTACTGTATATGGCCCTGCATCGCCTGAGCCCCGTGCTGCAGCCCCCCCTTACCTCACGCTGGCCTCCTCTGGGAGCCGGGGGGATTTGTCTCCAGCTGCCCCATTCTCCTCCGCGAGTGGGGGGGGAGGTGGGAATTCCTCTGTGCCGTTGGCAGAAGTGCAAGAGCTCAGCTCGGGAAGAGGACGGGATGGCGGTGGCGGGGAGAAGGGTGGCTGGGCAGGCGCGACAAACACCTCGTCGTCCTCCTCGTCCTGCAGCGACGGCGGGGGCGTGAGCTGCAGCCCCGACTCCGAGATGCGGAGCTGGGTCATGCCCTGGGGAGAAGGAGTCTCTGGGTCAGAGGAAGTGCTGCTCTGTGTGGGCAGGGACTGCCACCTCTGGGAGGGCTTCGGCCCGACCGCCGGAGGAGACACCATGGCCCTGGCGTAGCTGCTGTCTTTGACCGAGTGAGCCCACGCTGCTTTAGGTGGGAGGGACCTGTGCAGCAGCCCGGCTTTCCTTCTCCACATCATCTCTTCTGCCGGAGTCTCAGGGGATCTGTCCTGGACAGCATCCAAAGGCTGTGCCTGAGTGTTCCCGTTGCCCTTGGGGGGAGCAGCCTCTTGTTTGGCATGGTGCTGTCTCGAAGCCTGGCTGTCACCTGTGCTCTGGAAGTCGGAGGGAGCCTGGCAGGGTGTATTAGGGGAAGAGTGGCCAGACCCAGAAGCAGTAAGGTTAAGGAACAAGGGTTTAAAGCCTTGCTTTTGCTCAGGGTAGTGATTCCTTGCCTCTGTTGGGGCTGGGAAAAATGCAGAAGTCCTGCTATCTGGCCTGGAAAGTTCTGAGAACTTGTGGTTCTCGGTCAGCGCGGCGGGCCCGGTGACAACCTCGGTGCTGCGGAGGGGATGGGGATAGTAACTTGTGAATGCCATTTTCTCCGAGTGGCTTCTTTCTTTTTTGCTGAAAGACCTAAATACCAAGAGACAGACCATGGTAAGATTAATAACTAATCAATGAGCAGGAAAATTTATTGTGCAAGTTATCAACCCTACCAGAGGCCAGCGTCACTGCCTACTGGTCTAGGTGAGGTACAGCTGTGCTTTGCAACTGGAAGTGAAATCCTGAGCCAGATCCACTCCCTCTCACTATCTCCCATCATTTCCAGTGCATGCTACACCACACACACATGTAGCAAGCACCACAGCAGTAACTCAGTGGAAAAAACATTAGGAAAACCTAATGCCTGGCACCCTTTCTCACTCTGCTTTCCCTTTTGCTTGTTACAGATGAGTAACAGTAGCAATTGTTGTAAGATGCACTATTTGACATTATCTACCCTCAAACTCCATTCTCAATTACTTGTAATCTTAAGAATTTCAGCTCTGTGGGCCAAATATTCCCATAATGTTATCTGCTCCTTTTGGAAAGGTGCCATTAAAATGATTCAACTGGCTCCAAGAACAAAGCGAGGCCAAAAAATGCACTATTTTGACTAGGGAGAAAATTTTAAAAAGCTCTTGCAGCCTTGGAATCCTGTTAGAAGAAAGAGCTCTCTCAGACAGGCAGGTGTGACAAACACCAAAGCCAACACATTCCAACTGCAAGCGGATGTTAAGGCTGCAAAGCCAGCAGATTGAATTATTCCTTCCAGGTCTTTTCGGGTGTTCTCATGTGAGTCTGAGAAACAGTGTCTGGCCTTTGGAGTGAGGATCCTGCTTGGAATCCAGAGCCAAACCTATTTGCCTGTCTGGCTATTTAGCTGGAAAACAAACTGAGCAGTAATAACGGCATCAGCAGATGCCAGGGAAGGAGGCCTGGAACCACGAGGCCATACCATAAACCAGTAAAACACAATGAAGCTCTACTGCCAGTGCATTTTCTGTTCTTGAGATGCACTGTCAAATAATCCCCACACTGCCAATCTGTGATGCTGGAGACTTGGGCCCCAAATTTGTTCTCAGATGTACTGGTACAAATTAAGAATAACTCTGTCAAAGACATGGGTCGTTCTGGCTTTATTCTGGTGTGACTGAGAATAGAATTTGGCAGCCTGTGCCTGGGGGTGGGGAAACTTCCCAGACAGGCTGCTCTTGGTTTTGTCTGTGGTTCCTGGACAGTAGCAGTGTGTATTCTTTTCAGATAGTGTTTGTTGGGAGCGCCAGATGGTGATTCTCTAATTCAGAGATCTCTCCTACTGTGGAAGTAACTGGATTCTAAAACTGGCATAACAGTTCCCAATGTCGTGTGACACCTGTGGAGCAGAGGAAGAGCATGTGTGATTGCTGACCAAGGCCCTCCTAACTTAACCATCTGACCGTTTTCCCTCTCAAGCATGAGAGGTGGCAGGGATGGTCCCAGCTCCTCTCCAGCACCTGCAGCTGCTGTGTCCCAAGGAAACAAAGAAACGTAATTCCTGCTGCCTGCCCCGCCTTCCTGGAGGGCCCATGACTGGTGAATGCTTCTCCTATCCTTTTGTTTTATCTTTTGGGAAATCCAACTCTGAGCAGGAAGGGAAAGCACCCATCTCCCAGAAGAAATGTGCTTGCAAAACATGTGGGATGCCTATGTTGCACAAACATCGTAAAACTGTTAATAACCAATAATCTTTGTGCAGTGAAGCATGAAAATGAGAAACCTGCATTTCGTGCCCCAGTGAACTTGTTTTCAGTCTGGGGGTTCAATCCCATTACTTGGAAAATAGGTTGGGGAAAGAAAAAGAATAAAGGGAAGCCACAAGTAGTGATTGAACAGCAGGATGAAATGCCATCTCTAGGAGAGAAGGGGAAGCACGAGGAACTGAAACAACTGCATTGTTCTCTTAGGAAAAAACATGGAAAAAGTTATTCCAAATCAAAGTAAATGGGTGTGTTTTAAATAATTCTACAAGGATCTGCCTGAAGGCAGATTGAGTACCTTTAGAAAAATATTTATGTGTTCTTAGGGACAAAAACGGCCAGAAGTAAGATCAGGCAGAGTAGGAGCCTTCCTCTGCTTCCAGCTGTCACTCCCTGACCCAGAGTTGCATGGAGAAACCTTTGGAGACAGCAGTGTTAACTCCCACTGTGACCACAGAGAGAGCTGGCATTTACTGCAAGTTTGTGAGGAACAGAGCTCCTTTGTGAACAATGCTTTTAGTCCCTCTTGATGGCTTTTACTGTAATGGGAGTTAGCTGTTTGGGCACTCGGGGCTTAGGGCAAACATCTATTTATTATTTAAATGTAAATACAGCACGATCAACTTAAGTTCTCATTAACTTCAAAACAATCCGGGGCTAAGTGGAGACTTACATAAGTCCTAAGATGTTGAGTTTTCTCCTTACACTTCTCTATTTTTAAAAACATTTCTCTCTCCCCTGTTGCTGAGCAAAACATCCTGCCTGGATGAAGGGAAGCAGCCCAAAGGCCAGCTCCTAGTCGAGCATGATCAAGGAAATATCCTGGGTTTAGTCCCTTACTTTTGGGGAGGCAGCATCCTGGGGTGGATAAAACCAGCCACTTTTAGTAGGAGATCTAGGTATTTTTTCCTTTAGGATCCTTCAGTTCTGACAGCATCCAATGTGAGTTCCAACAGCAGATCAAACACATTCTAGAAGTTATGTAAGTGGAAATTTGCTGCACAAACATGCTCCAAGACGACATGAAGAGGACTTAGATAGTAAATTAATGTCTGTAGTGAAAGAAAAAGCTTGTAGCAACTCCTCCTAAGTCTGCTGGGCACAGCACAGCTGGAACTCTGCTTGTGCAGGTCTTAGCTTTAGACAACCCACGACAACTGCTGCTGGCAGGGGGATGGCCAGAGCCGGCCCTGCAGTGACAGAGGGGACATGGACATACACCCACCTGGCTCCTGCGCTGACCACGTAGAAGGGATCCCTCACCATGGGGCTGAATTCACTGCTCTCCCTTCTCAGCAGCTCCTGGGGTACCGATGCAGCGTCAGCAGCAAGCAGAAAGCAAAACAAAATACCAAAATATGGATGAGAATGCCTTCCAAAGACTGAGAGCAAGTTATTCCCCATGGCTATCCATTCCTTCCTGTCTCTAAACAAATTCCTGCAGTGACAGTGCAACGTGATTTGTATGCAGCCTGAAAAGAACATTAAGCACTGTACACAAGGCCCTGAAAAACGAACACTGAGTGAGGCACAGATGTTTGCTGCTAAACTGGAAATAAACATTTCCCACAAAAAATCTTAAAAGGCCAAAAAAATCTAAGAAATTATTAAAAAAAAATCACCCTGTTGGTTTGGCTTTGTCCCTCATGTTTATAGCTGTGGGTTTGCATTGGAGATGGATGAGAAACAAACCTAATGAAGAAAGCACTTCAACATATACTCCCTTTCAAACAGACCCTATGGATTGGTGTATATGCTGGAAGTCAAACTAGGATTCAAGAACGGGATTTTCACAAGTGCCTTGCTGCCTATGGGACTAATCCTTGTTCCACAGGTGGTTACAGCTAAATCCCTCTGGGAAACAGCCATAAGGGCTCTTCCCTCTTCCGTGCCTAAATTAAGACCCTGTGAGCAGTTCTGCAGTGCTCTTCACCCTCTTCCTCAACTTGGCTTCCAATAAGCCGAACCTCTGGTTTGGCTGCTGAATGTATGAACAATTAAAAATGAACCAGAAGGGGGAAATAAAGATCTCAAGAACTGCCCTGTACCTCCTGCCTGGTAGAGTTGGCCAAGGAAAAATGAATTGGGGCTGCTTGTCTTCCAACCTGTCACTGAAAAGTACATTTTGGTGATTTTTCTCTCTCTGGATGTCTGGCTTTGTTGCTGCTCTGATTGGCAAGTGTGACAAAATGGCACAGATGGGCCTGGTGCCTGGCTGGGGTGGAAAAATTCTGATGGTGGGACGAGACAGGGCTGGTTCTGGAAGTGCATTCCGGTCACTTGATATTCACAAGCTGCTTTTTAAATTCACTCTATTTAAAGACGTGGCATGGGAGCTGAGGGCTGCTGAGGGAGGATGTGTAGAATGAAGCACACAATGAGCTTGGGAGGGAAGCTTCTTCCCCCCAACCCAGTTTGGCCCATTTGTGAGATGCTGCCCAGAGCCTCCTCTGTCACGTGACTCAGGACCACTTTATTGCTCCTGGATAATCTGTTCCAGGCCAGGAGCAAGTGCAGGAGTAGAAGGAGATGTCCTGGATCTCAGCTGCCCTGTAAGTAAGTATGTGAGCCTCTCCAAACACAGCCTATTTGGGACAAGGAGCCTGACCACACATTTTGGTTGTTTGCTCCCTCTCTCCGTGATGAATGGAGCCCGGCATGGAAACAGGGATGGGGCATCCATGTGGCTCAAGCAGTTGCAGTTGCCTAAATAGGTCTGAACAGATTTCAGCCGGCTGAAGAGCTGGCCTGGGCAGTTGTTCTTTAAGAATTTAGCCTGGTTCTACTGTTTACCATCATCAGAGTCAGTTGAATTCCCCATTTGTGACATCAGTGCAATGTTCCCAACCAACAAGCAGGGGACATGGGAGGGCCAGGGTCTCTGTTCAGTTTTCTCTGTGATGTTTCCCTCCAGAGCTGGAGGCTAAACATAATGGTTATTTAGCAGTGCCTCTGCCCAGCACTTCCCAGCACTGTCACGCACAGTGGGAGCCAGGCAATTCCAAGCAGCCTCTAATCCTCTCTACCATGCAGCAGGAAAATGGACTAGGGCAGAACAGCAAATCAGCACCTTAGTAGGATACCCCACTAGAAAGGTGCTCAGTGCTTCTGTGCTGCTGCTGGCAGGTAGGGGCAGGACACCTCAGATGGGATGTCCCAGGGCAGCAAGAACACACCAGCACACGCACTGAAATCCCAGCATCCCTGACACAGCCCAGCAGGGAGAGAGTCGAACCCCACTCAGCAATCTTTTAATTAATCTTTTAAACTGCCCCAGCACGTGCTGAACCTGCCTCTAATCAGTGGAGTCCTAGCCATGACTGGACATCAGCCTGCTCTCCGACATCCCCCCACATTCCCTGCTTCTGAGAGCCCTGCTTGTGGGTGCACATGATCCCGTTTCCACATACCTGGTGTTTCTTATCCGCCGTGGGAGACGACCTGGAACGTACATGCACAGGGACTGGCTGATTGTCGTACCTATCCAGCAAGTCTTCCACAGACACCGATTTCCCGGATTTCCTGGTGGCAGAGGGTATTTCAAAGATCTGCTCCTGCTTCCTGTAGCGAGGCTGGCCCTGCATGCCCAGCGGGTCTGTCTGCGTGCCTTTGGTGAGATCCGATCTGGGTCTGTAATCCCGGCACCTCTCTGGTTTGGGCCGGCTGGTGACCAGGCTGTCCTGGCGTCCTGGCACCTTCTCATCTCCACTCGTGTCCAAGTAGTCCAGCAGCCCAGGGGGAAGGGTGGAAGACATCCGTCCCGTCCTGGATATCCGCTCTATGGACTCTCTGCGGCGGTAAAGGTTCTGGTCCTGGAGGGAATTCATGCTGGAGGCGGAGGAAAGGCTCTGGCTGTCGGGGCCACCCAGCTGCAGGTAGGAGCTGTGGGAGCGCTCCCGGAGCAGCCCGATGTCCTGCGAGGACGGCCGTCGCCCCGTTTTGCGCTCGATGTAGTCGGCCAGGGCGTTCTGCTGGAGCTGCTTGAGCTCCGGCTTGGACAGGCTGGCTGTGGAGGAGGCTTTGCCATCCCTCTCAAAGATCTTGCGCCGGTCAGCCACCGTGTTCTCCGGGAAGACAAAATGGATGCTTTTCTTCTGGAAGGAGAAAGGCGATGGCTCCCCATCTGAGATGCCCACCTCATTCATCTTCTCGGGCTCCGAGTAGGAGCGCTTCTTCTGCTCTGCCGTCAGCCGCTTCCGGCCCCCGATGCGCAGCACGTGCTGTGTCCTGGCATAGTCCAGGGTGGAGAAGCCTCCTTCCGTGGGGGTGATGCTGTGCCTCTCCTTGGGGGTGTGCGGGGACGCCGCCGTGCTCCTCATGCCCACGTGGGCCGAGGCAGGCCTCTGGGGCACCCTCTTGGGCGTGCTCCCGAACGGGGGGCTGATGCGGCGGAAGGAGGTGGCCCTCAGCACCCTGGACTGGGCATCTTTAATGCTGTTCCTGTAGGCCCTGTTAAATGACGTGTCCAGCTGCGACCCGTGCGCATCCTGGATGTTATCCTTCCAGAAGATCTCCTTCTCAGGCTCGCCTCCCAGCTGAAATGTGCTTTTACTCCGTGGTAGTTGAGCTGCCCTGATTTGTAACTCATTTTCAGGACACAGGCCGTAGTACTCACTGGGTCTTGCCTGCTTCACCGAAGCCACCATCTGCAGCTCTATGGGGCGCCAGTCAGCCTCTTCCAGCTTCCCATTCCTGACACAAGGGCTGGAGCCCCTGCCTGGCTCAGTGGGCAGCTTGCTCCTCATGTCCTCTGGGCTGTGCATGGAGCACCTTGTGCTGGAGGGCTGGCTCGTCCTGCTCGGCCCATAGTGCTGGCCGAAGCTGGGAAGGCCAGCGCTCTGGGGCCGGGGAGTGCTCTGCTCCCGCTGCTCAAACTTGTTGACCTTCTCCAGCACTGAGCAGCGGGGCTTGCCAGCCTCTGGTTTGCTGTAGGGAAAGCTCTGGGTGCTGCTAGAGCTGAGCCGGTTCCTCCCGAAATCCAAGGTCTTTGGGAGCTGTGGAGAAAGGGGTTCTTTGCACTTTGGTTCGGTAGCATGGAACAGAGCCACGCTCGTGCCCTCCTCCTCCTGCCTCGTGAAGGCCTGTGGGTCTACGTCACTCCAATGTCTGTGCCCTTGTTCCCTGTGATCCTTCTCCTCTTTGCTGCTGCTGCTGTTCAGGAAGGACAGTTTGGTGTTGGAATAACTCTCGCCTGGTTGCGTCTCCCTTAGCTCGGAGCTGCTTTGCCTCCTGGAGCTCTCTGGGATGTTCTGCAAGGAAGAGAAGCCATATAGTTTGGCCTTGCTGTGACCCCATGGGTGGGGAGGAGCAGCGTCTCTCTCGTTTACCTGTGCGTTGGCATTTTTGTCCTCCTGGGATCCAGGTGTCCAGTCCTCTTTGGGCTGGTAATGGGACTTCCTCTCACTAGCATCCCTCAGCTGGGGTGGTGGAGCCTGGAAAATGGGCTTGGGGACCACCTGTGTGGTACCCGGGGTCTCTTGGTGGCTGTGTGCTGCCTTGTAAAGGGGTAACAGCTCCTCCTTTCGCGACGCAGCCAAGCAGAGCTCTGGGCCTGCAGTGCTGGGAGGTTTCTGCTGGACGAGTTTGGCTTCCTGCTTTCTCTCAGTGGCGGGGGGTTGGTAGAAGATGGTCGACCTGTTTGTAGTGCTTTGGTTTCCATTCTCATCAAAGCTCAGGGTGCCACCGGCTACAGCCTTGTCATAAGAGACCGGGAGGGCTGGGGAGTACCCACTTTCTTTGGCCAGAGCTGGGTAAAGTGTCCCGGTGCTGCTGGCGGAAGGCCGGGGCACCTGGGCGTAGTGCGGCTCTGGGGAGGGAACGGCGTAGACACCGGTGGGCAGCAGGGGCTGTCCCGGCTGGGCTGCCTGGGAATAGCCCTGTTTGGGCTTCATGGTGGGGCTGCTCTCTGGGCTCTTCTCCACCACGGTGTGCAGCTGCCCTTCTCCGAAGGGCGATTTCAGCAGCGGCCCCTGGGACAGGGAGCTGATGAGCGGTGGTGCCCAGGCCCCTTTTGGCTGGGTCCGGCCGGGCTTGTTGGGCTCAAGGCCGGCGCCTGAGCCGGGCCTCTCATGGTGCCTGATGGCTGCGTAGCTGTCGCTGCGAGCGGGAGGCAGGGGGGGCCCCTTGGGGGGCTGGCCCTTGCTGTCCGAGGGGCCCTGGGCCGGCTGTGCCCAGGAGGAGGCCGTGCCGTGCCGGCTGCCGGTGTGGAGCCTGCCATGGCTGCGGCCCTCCAGGGAGGCCCGGGCATCGGCGCTGGGCAGCAGGGCCGAGGGCTTCACCTCGTACTCCTGGGAGATGCGCTGCTGGGCGTCGTACACCGTCCGGACGTAGCGGATGTCCGCCTGCCGCAGCCCCTCGGGCAGCCCCCCACGGCACTGCGCGCCCTCCGGGGAGCACAAGGGCTCCTTGCCCAACGGAGCCGCGGGATACTCGGGGATGCTGGAGTTGGTGGAGAAGGAGCTGTAGGCGGAGTCTCTCTTGCTGTGGAGGTGGGAGAGCTGGTCGATGCTGTTGGTGGATTTGGCCGGGGACAGGTGGCAAGGGTGGTAGACAGGGGAGGAGTGGTCCAAGCTCTCCATGCTGCCCCGGGAGCTGTACTGGTCGGGGCTCCTCCTCAGATAGCCATGCTCGTATGCAGAGAGATCGCTGGTGGAGGAGCTGGGGGACAGCGAGAGAAGAGTGAAAACCAGCAGAGGAGAGGCACAACAACTTATAAGTCAGCTCAGAAGCAAGATGTTTAGTTTTGAGACGAAAACCCATATTTGGGCCTTGCTCCATCCCCTGTCTGGAGTCATCCCAGTTCACAAAGAGGAACTGCTTGACATTGCAACACATGGCTCTTATTTACCACAGAAGGGTGGGACAGAAATGCAGACAGAAAGACAGTGCATCTCTGGAGCCAGGGAGGATCAACCCCACCCAGCAAACCCATCCAAAGCCCTTGGAAAGCTGAATGAGCACCGACGCCACGGAGGAGGAGGAGGAGAGGAGCGCGAGGGGCTTTCTGGAGGGAGTCTAATCTCTCTCTTTTTTTCCCATTTAATTTCTTTTTATGGAGATGAAGGCTATGCCCTGGCAGGCTTCCTGGAAATTCAGCTGTCCTAAGGACAGTTTGTTTGCTGCAAGAAAACTAAGCTGACAAGACAGAGGAGAGATGCATGTGCCTGTGCCTGGAGGAAAGTGGGGTGCAACCATAGAAACAGTCTGAGAATTCCCAGGAAGTCTGCACTGCCACCCCCTCAGGTAGCTCAGCAGGTGCGGTTACACCTTGCCACTTCCTCTGAGGTGTCCAAAGAAGACTCATGGCCATCAGAAAAATGATCAATAAAGAAGGATATTCAGAGATCTATCATTTCTATCCATGGGAAGGGAGCTCTTTGCACTAGTCACAGTCCCTTTTTTACATCTCACAAGGGGATATGACAAATTTCTGCAGAGTTTGCCCTAGCTAATCTCACCTTCCAAATCCAAGGAAATACAGGAGGACTGGAGAGTATAGCCTGAGGACTTCACTTTTCTTCCCTCTCTTCCCAGCTTCCCTTCCTCAAGTACCACTTTCTGTAGGTCCCTGTGAAACTACATGTGCTGTCCTGGCAGAAGCACAGGGAAGCAGCAGGAAGGGACAGGCTGTGGCAGGGTAAGGCACAGAGCTGGAAGCTGGCTCCAGATCATATCCCAAACAAGGGACAGACCCAGGGGAGAAGGCTGCTAAGGTGAGGAAAGGCAGAAGGAAGCCTGTTCGCAGCAGCTCTGCAGTGAGATGCGGAGGAACACAGGCAGGAAGAGATATGGCAAATCTCAGGACAAAGCTGGTTTACTCATTTAAATGCACCACTCTATTTTGGATTCAAATAAGCATCTCCCTGGCAATGCCCAGCACAGCCCCAGCCAGCTGGCCACTAGATGTTCCCCGTGCTCCTCCTCAAGCACCCGGGAGACAGATCCATGCTGCCAAAGGCTCTGCCAGCAACTGCCTGGGAAGCAAAGCCCCTCGGTGGGAAAGGAGTACACTCCAGCATGAGCTGTGCTGAGGCCACAGACCAACACACTTTATTTTCTGCAACCATCTCCTCACTTTCTTTAATGCTCTTTTTTCTCTTTCCTCTACTGTGCCAAGGATCAGTCTTGCCTGTAGAAGAAAGTGATGTTTCAATCCCAGAGGCTATAAAGGAGAGTTTGAAACCCTTCTGCCTTTCCGGTGAAAACCCTTCAAGGGCAGAATTTAAACTTGTCCCTCCTCAAGCTGCCCTGCACGTTCAGTTATGACAGAGCTGACTCCTGCAGAAAGCCACTACCAAACCAGGAAATCCCTCCCTGAACTCCTCACCCTGGGAGCGCTGCCGCTGATGCGCTGTTGGCTGCTCCGTGACACTGCCAGGCCCTGCTACCTACACCCTTTTCTTCCTTTTTTATCAACAGGCTAATTTAGACACTGGATTTCTTTTCCTTTTCTGGCAAAACAACCATGCTGTGTTTCTACATGGGAGCAGTCCACAGGATGCAGAGCAGGACTCCAGCATCCACAGAAAGCTCTATCAGCATCCTGACAGTGGGCTCCCATCTTGCTGGGAAGGGGGATTTTTTAAGCAATTAATTTCCTAGCTGCTAATCACCTCAGGGAGGAAAACACAGCCACTGTATCAGGGAAACCAAACATGAACTGAAGCCTTCCTAACTGTAATCTGAACCCTGGCGGTTTGTAAACTTGTCCAGCTGTATGGAGGTGACTGGTATCATTCTGCCACCACACCTTTGCCCCCTCCCTTCCCTCCACAGCTGTGTAGTGCTTACCTGGAGTGGTAGGACTGATGCCAAGGGGTGCCAAGCGTACCCTGAGATATTTGCATCATGCTGGGATCAGGTTGGTTCTCCGCAAGTTTGCTTGAATGCCAGGAGTGAGGTCGACCTGGAGTTTCACTCCGCCTAGGTGAAAGCAGAAGGAATTTGCACATCAGCAACAGTCCAGCTCTCCCAAGGAGGAGCGCTGTGAACTTAACACCAACATTTAAAACTGCTCGTGCTCACTTGTGTTTCACTGCTACTTTTGAATCCACTCCAAGCAAATCCCGGAGTAACCATGTGTGAATGTCCCTGACACTGCCACAACACGCTCCCTCTCGGATTTGCACAAGTGGATCACTGAATGCCAGGAGGGGGTGGAAGCCTGCTGCAAAGGGAGTTTGATCTCTCCTCGGTGCTGCTAAAAATGCAGGAGGAGACGTGACAACCAAGCGCCAGCAATGTGTGTCCCCCGCATCCCACCCGGCCAGACAGCTGTCCCCAGGGTGTGTCCCTGGGCATGGCACGGCACGGCTGCCCTTCGGTCCCTTCAGTCACCAGCGCCAAGGCTTGTGTCTGTCAGCCTGAGGAAAAAAAACCCCACTGACACCTTATTTAAAGCACAAGAGTGGTGCAATGGAAAGTCAAAGCAGGGGATTAGTGATCGAGTCCCATGAAGAGGCCACACAGACTCTCCTTTGCCCCAGCCTTTGGGCTTGTCCTTAATCCTCCTGATGCTTTCCCTGAGGGATCCCTTCCCTGCTCTAGCACTCATTTCCACAGCTCCTCACTCCCTGTGAGAACGAGGAGCAGCACTGGACCTGTGTCCTACTGAAATGTGACAGTCTGCAGGACAATTCTGACTAAATAAATGCAAGAGGAGGATGTGACACATCTTTACTCTTTTTCTCACTGAAAAATTCACAGTACAGCATGTCCTGAACAAGTCAGTACATAGATTAAAATGCCCTTGGCACACAGACACTGAGAGAGGGTTCTCCCAGTGCTGCCTAAGATTGGGAAAAGAAATGGTACGGCAAAGTACAAAAAGTTAAAAATACTTTTTAGGGTCAGGTACTTTCCCAGTACCAGTTATCATCAGCACCCACTGATGTTCTACAGCATGGAAAAGCATGGGCAGAGAGTGAGAGGCAGAACCATTTCTCCAGGTTTTTTCCATACAGATTTCAGAAGTGCTGGTTATTTTCTCATCTTCTGCTAAAAGAAGGAAGAAAAGGGACATGCTTTTTCCCTTCAACATCTGTTGTGGCAGGATTGTCTTAAGGAAAACTGGACTGGAGGTCTCCAAAGAGCAAGCTGAACCCAAAACCATTTTACCTTTACATGTGTAGGTGTGTTTAAGACAGTTCTTCTGTTAAGCTCCTTGCCCAGAAAACAAGGAACCTGGACACCGCCAGATGGGAAGTTGACAAAACTGTTTATTAAGAATAACCCCCACTCTTGCCTTTTCCACTGCAGACATTTTAAAGACTTTAAGTACTTTGGTGGAGTACAAGCCTTCACCATCAGTTTTTGGCTTGGGAAAATGAATGATCCTGTGCAAAGCGTGTTATCCCTTGGTTTGATCAGTAAAAACAGTGAGGGAGCTGTATAGCCAATCATCTGAGCCACATGTATTTTAAACCCTTTTGTTTGATATCCTTGTAATAATACAACATGTGGACAGCTGTGAATTTCAGTCAGAAGACACATGGTACCAGTTCTGTGTGGGATAACCTTGCACTGTTTCCACACCTACCCATTCTTGGAAATGTGGCAGATCCTGATTCATTCCAGACAAACTGGCTGAGTGATAAAACCTGCAAATGCAGCAGCTAATGCCTGACTTGAGTGAAGACAAATAAATCATTAAATCTTTAACTGGTGTTATTTTGGTGTAGCTAAGTTGCTTTCAACAAAACCAGGAGCAACAGCTGACACTTTGGCTCAGGAGGCTGTAGGATTTAAAAATGCAGAATTGTAATATTAACAACAACAATAACAAACCAACCTCATCACTTTATCTTTTATATATTCTGTACTGTACTTGTGAGGGTATCTGGACAACCTTATTACTGAAAAATTCTTCGCTTCAGATAATAGACAAAGTGATCCCCGTGTGGTAAATGCCAAGGCTGGAAAAAGAGACCGTGGTTCCTCATGGACACCTCCAGTGATCAGATAATGTGGGCATCCAGGTCAGGCTGGCATCATGACAAATGCCTGGGAGTGAAGATACCTGGGGAAGTCAGCAGGACATGATGCAAGGCTGGCATCTGAATGGCAGCTGTAACACAGACTGCAGACCAGACACTGCCAAATTCACACTGTAGACTGTAGACTGGAAAACCAGAGGGAAAGGAATTGTCTTTAATCTCGTCAGCTGCCATCATCTGGGTGCTCCCTGTTGCTATGCTGGTCCCAGTGTCTGCAGATGGAAACGTGCCCAGCCCAGCAGAGGCTCCTCGGTGGCAGCCTGGCACAGTCTGGGAGCAGTCTGGGCTGCAGGAACCACACTGACGTCTCCGAGGCCCTTCGCCAGGAACAGCTGCCACCCTTTTTAGATGCCTTCTCTTTTTAGGAAGAGCTGAGTGTGCTCTCCTCTGTAATCTCTGGAGATGATTTTTATATTGTATGCAAAACAGGAATGGAACTTTACAAAGACACTTTGGCACTAACTCTACAAATGAATCAGCATCCGAGGCTTTCTTCACAGTATAACTCAAAGGTTGAGTTATCTTTTTCTCAAGGTTACAAACTAAAAACATCCAGGAAAGTGTTTTCAATCTGATTCCTGTTCTTCATGCACAGTTCCTTGCCAGTTCTGGAGTACACACACAACCTGAGTGCTCTGCAAGTTTGAAAGTACCCCAAGCCCAGCATCGCTGAAGAGTGCAATCCCTTCACTGTGAAAAGGCCCATCTTCAACCAGAGCAAACAACCCAGCTTTTTCAAATTGCCATTTGCATTTTTTCCACATTCTTGGAAAGCTAATGAGTGAAAGCCAAAGAGGGATGTTGTGGCTGAAAGGGATATGGCTGGAAGGGGTAGCCATGGCCTAGTCCATCATGTGGGGAGGTGGGAAGGGATGGGGGCCCTGCAGCACAGACCCTCCTCCTGTAGGAGAAATGAAAGATTTGGATGCAAGTGCAAAGTTTGTGCCTTCTGGATCTGATCCCAGGCACTGAGTCATAGAAGAGAAAGTCAAGAGGGCAGCTGCCCATCCTTACCACGTCATCCTCACAGCAGTCAAGATTTCAGGCTGGTGATAATTCTAACCTAACAAAACCCACGTGGCAGGGCCACTCTGTCCTGAGCCATATCCTGCTGCATGCAGTAGCAGGATCTTTGTACGTGGAGAGATCCTGATCCCAGCAATTCACCTGTACCCTCCTTCCAGGGTGAGTGTGCACCTGCACCAACAGAAAGCAGCAACAACCATCTGAATTCTCACCAGGGCAGACCTGTCTCCAAGATGGACACGTCTAAAGGAGCAGGAGCATAACAAGGGGATGCTTTCCAGACATGCGAACGCGCGGCTGCAGCCTCTCTGCCCAGCTATTAGGCAGGAGATGAAGGAAAAAGTAAAGCACTCAGAAGCCTATTAGGATTTCGACAGAGCGGGGCCACAATCTACTCAAAGCAACGTCGCTCTTAATTAAGGTTCAGTCATGGTTCTAAGAATAAGCAGAACAGACGAGGCCAATTAGAAAAGAGTCAGACCAGAATGGCGTCAGCTTGATGTGTCTTTCACTAAATATCTCTTTTTAGGCTCACAGAGCCCTTCTGGTAAATTCTGGGACAGGAGGGATCTGCAGTGAGCCCTGTCCCTTCACAATTTTGACTAAAAAGAAGCAAGACTCATTAGAAAGACCTGAAGTCTATGAAATGATATTTCCCATCATGGATCTTGGCGAATAGCGTCTCCTCATCTGTACGGGAAAGGAAGAATCATGCCCACACCCCCCTCCCCTTAGTGTTCAGATGAAAACTTCCCCTAGGTAAAAAACACACTGAAAAACCCTTCACTTGAGAATGCTTGTGTGAAATGTGTCACTATTCTTAATATTCTCATACCAGGACACAACCTGCTTTTCCACAACATGTTCATTTTGCAGCTCCTAGAGGATAACTCCCCACTCAGTGAATCCCTGTGGACTATCTCACAATTTTTAGCAGTCTCAGTCTTAAACCAAAAAAAAGAAAAAAACCCTTAAGAAAAACCGTTCAGGCCAGCTCAGGGCTCTGTCCCAGACTAGTCCAGCCTCACTGCTCTCTGCAGCTTCTTTCCCAGAGGCAGAGGCAGCCGTTGTGCCTGTGTGGTGTTTCCAGCTGACATGTCAGACACCATTTGTTCTTTCCCTTCGATAAACATCACTGGGGATGTCTGGGTTGCATCACACCAGGCCCTGAGTGCCATACAGGAACTGGGAGACAGGTACCAATCTCCCTGAAGTCTCTCTGTGATCAGGAGGAAGAGAATTAGAGGTATCTGCTCAGAATTACTACTAATACCATCACGAACTCTTTGGAATAGACTTCCCACCGTATCACTGGGAAGAAAATCCCTGTGTGGAAGCAGAGATGACAACCATGCGTGTGGATCTAGAGACAGATTTTTTCCACTGGCTTTTCCTGACAGAAGTTCCCTCAGCCACAGGCTGCAGATGGAAGGGCTGGGATTGCTCAGAGGTGATGGCAGCTGTGAGCAACAGGCACTCCTTCGTTGAACTTAGGAACAGTCAAACATTGTAATTAATGATTATTGGTCCTGCAAGTCACACCTCTGTGCTATCACATATCTCTGGGAACCCCCAGGCTGTCTTATCCAAGAAAGAGGCATTTGTCCAGTGTTCAGCAAAGGAAACAAAGAGCGCAGGGCTCGGAGCCGGGCCGTGCACTGCAGCTCCATCTTCCCTTCACCCCAGCGCAGGGTTGACAGGCAATATTTAGATTGAGGACTTTTCCCTACACAAAGAAGGGTCCCACAGGCATGCCCTGACACTAACCAGACACAGGCTTCAACAGGAACAGAGGTGATGTATACAAACTTCACTCTTTCTGATTACTGGGTTCAAGGACTTTGTCCTAGTGGGATCTCCTGACAGCTTTCTATTTTGAGGACACAACTATCAAGTAACACAATAAGCATGACTTAAATTGCAAAATGAGGAGTATTTCAGATCTCAGTTCTGAGAAGTGCCTGCCACCAGGGTAGTTCATCTGCGCTGTTTGCACAGGACTGCAGCTTGGACACGGAGGAGCCAGGAGAGCCTTCAGCCTGGTACTTAGACCATGCATAGGTTACAATGAGGAGCTGGGGAGCACTGGATAAAAGACTCTCTGCAACCTTCTGCTTCTTTCTATAATTTTACTCTGTTTCCTTTGCTGGAAAAAGAGGAAGAAAGAACAGACATGGAAAAGAAGCAGCTGACCAACTTACAGTCTTTGAGAAGGACTCTATTATTCCCTGCCTTCTCCAGGGATTCACATCATCTCCCAGAGCACGGGCAGAAAATCCTAGCAGCCAAAGCCTGCAGTGGCTTCCCTGCTCATGGCTCTGCAGAGTTGCACTGATTTATCCAAACTGATGAACCGCCCCATGGGTTCAATTCAAATAATTTTTTCTCATTCTTCTCCAGTCAGTAAATTAGTTAAAAGGACAGAAACCCAAGCATAGCTTAGATTCTTTCGCACCCCGATATCCAACACACAGCAACTTGCAACAGGAGAGACTCGGAAACAATGGAAGGAATGCGTTTTCCTCGCCTGGTTCAGTGCTTAGGAGGAACTGGGTGGCTGGCAGCAGGAACGCTGCCCCGTGAGCCCGATCATCCAAACGGGACATGGACAATGAGGCATGGCAGGTAACCAAGGGGATCTGCAGGGCAAGGCTTCGGGCAGGAGCTGGGCTCTCCTCTGAGATGCAGGGCTACAAATCACAGGCAACGCTCGTGAACTCCACATCCAAGTGCTCATGTAGGAGGGACACACGGGGGAGAAGCAGCAGGGCCTTTAGGAGGCTGTGTGGAGGTACATGTACACATTTTTGGGATAACAGGGTGAGTCCAATGCGCTGGACAACCGCATCCCCTGCCTGGGCCAAAGCAGAGGCTGCTGAGTCTGAAATACCCTCCCACAGGCAAATTCTTATACATTAAAGCAGCTTCCTGTTCGTAACTAAAGCTCCAGCCCGGGTTAAACTGAGATGTGCAGACATAGCCTCCAACACTGCCGGAAAAGTTAAGCAAAACATTGGCTCTGCACCCAAAGGCAAATTCATCCAAGTGAAATGCTAAACTTTGGAGCTTCTGTGAAGGTCTGCTACTAAATTAACGGGCAAGAAGGATTTACAGGGGGCACACAGTGAATGACTCATTCCTACAGAAAGTGGTGGATGTACGGGAGCTCCTCTCCCACATTTGCTGTGGGTCACATACCTGGGGAACCGCAGAGTCCCACTCCTCAGTCAGAGATAAATTTCTCCTCGATAAAATCAGCTTGAGGAGATACTCCAGCCTCTAAAATCTGCTCTATCCGAGGCCAGGCAGGGCCAGCACCAATGACTGCCTGCAGTGGCCAGAAGCTGGAGCATCTCCACTAAGGTCAGGGAGGTTGCTCCAGAGGTGCATCCTTCCTGATACGATCAGAATGTGGAATTCCCTTCTCAGCTGTTCACTCACAGGCACCGGGCCACATTTCTGCCAGCTCCAGGAAATCAGCATAGTTTCTTGACTTCAAATAAGTCAAGGTCAGGCCCAAATGCAATGTTGCCAATAACAGCCACTGCTTTGACTTCATGCTACAAATCTCAGAAGACTGAGACACAAAAATCTATGAGGTCATACACATGACTGATGTAAGAGGCTCTTTTGATGCCAGCAAAAGCTCTGAGTAAATGCCACAGAATTTGGTCCTAAACTGCGTGGACAAAGGAAGGGAATCAGGCTCTGCCACAATGCCAGCCAATCCAGAGCAATTCAGGAAACTGATTTCTGAAGCCATTTAATCATTCAAAAATGCAGAGAGGCACTCACAGCTGTGAAGGCCAAACTCCCACTGAAACTCCCAGACTTGAAGAAGCCAGGTGATTTTGGAATGCCAGGCACCTGAAGCTGGGGAGTCACAGAGGACTTACACCAGTTCTGCGGAGATATTTTGGTTCAGCATTTCTGATGACCTTTACCAGCAGTGACAAAAGCTTTTGAGGAGAAATTTCAGCGCTCGTTCTCCATGAGTGCCCCACAGGCACAGCAGCAGCCAAAGCAGTACTGTTTTCCACCCCGGGAGACAGACAAACACATTCTCACCTGGTCTTCAGCCGTAACTTGACTCCTGCTGCCCACGTGGCTTTGCTGGGCTGGAAGTCAGTGGTCACGCAGTCGGGGCTGAGCGGGCTGGCAGACAGCTCTGTGCATCCCTGTGCTGCATGGGTGTCCCTGTCAAAGGAAGGTAAGCACATGTAAACACCACCATGCAAAACCTCAGCCCTTTTACACAAGGCTTCACCAGGATTTTAGGAAAGAGGGCAAGGCAGGGGCATCAGGCTAGTTTTTAGAAAGTGTGAAGTCCATGTCAGAGAAAGTCATCTGTGTCCTTGTTTTTCTCTAATCCGGGCAGTGCTCAGCTCTGCGAGTGTCCCTCATGACTGTTTTGGAGGAGCTGCACAATCCCATGGCACACAGGAGTGAGATCAGCTCCAGCACCCGCGGCACAAAACTCATTATCCTGCAGCTGCCTCTGGGGACCCTAAATCCCCAAGTGTGCAGTTCAGGCATTCCACTGTGGGATATGCTTCTTCCACATCTAACCACCTTATGAGAGCTCAGGGAATGCTCTGAACACACAAGAGAAAAGCCAAGAGAAAGGTCCACACAACGAGAGGGAGAAAGAGAAACCTGTCCTACCCCCTCTACTGATATTGTCACAAAGTCAGCAAACACGTATTTACCGCACTCCAAGTCACACAAACACAGTGTAACCATTGCTTCAGCTCCTTCCTTCCCCCTGCAACTCTCCAGTATTCCCACTCGCTCCCATTTTTAGCCCTGAAGCACGGAAAAGATTTGAAATTTCGGCTTGCTCAAGGAACCCCCACGCTGAATAAAAGCGAGGCTGAAAGGCCCCCTGCGCCTCTCCCTGCCCGCGGCAGGCCTGGCCCGGGATAAGCTGGAATTGCCTCTTGTTGTGTGCTGAGCCCACATGCCGGCATCTGGGGCTTTGGATAGCTGAGATGGCTTGGATGCCATTCCGGTGAGAGACCGGCCGTCTTTGTGTCCGGCTGGGTCCTCCCCCGCGCTCCCTCCCCGCGCCCCCACGTGCCGGGCAGGAATGTTAAGCCGCACATTGCGGATGAGATACAGCGGGGAAGCGCAGCAGCACTTTCACCTAGATTAGGGAAAGCGACTGGTCCGGAACGGCCCTTTTTGCTCGCTCTGCTTATCTTCATGCAATTTTTACCCCAAATCCTGCCTTGGCTACCTTTTCCTTCCGTGTGCCAAATCCCGTCCTGCTTTGTCTCTGCCACTCCTCTCCTCTGAGATGATGTCAAGTCTCTGATCAAACTTGAAAGGTTCCCTCCCCTGCTCCCATTCCAGCCTCGCTGTACACCAGGAGCACAATCTCCTTTATTGCAGCCCTGGGAACTGCCAACACCCTTAAACGCTGCAATTCTCTTTGCTCACCAAGCTTACCATGAAAAATTACCAATTTCCAGAGGAGATTTCTCTGCAGCACACGGAAAGGACAGAAGGCCTGGGGCAGATGAGGATTTAAAAGATTGCATATAAACAAGTTATCCCTACAAACAGGTCTACAATTTTGTGAGCAAATTATATTTACAGCTTCAGTATTGGGAGGACAAAGCCCTATGCTTCCCTGCTTGTTTCCTGAAGAGCACAGTTTGGCTCTGCCAGGCCACAGCACAGCTGTACTCCTGCAGTGGGGAAAGCTGCTCATGCCTGCTCTCCAGCCAGCTGTCTCTGAGGGAGCCAGTGACAATATTTAGGGCTGGGAAATTGCCCCTGTGCCAAGAAAAGAGTAATCAACAGCCTGAGGAACTGATATAAAGGAGTAGTACGTGCCTACACCTCCCCGGGCACCACAGCCTAGCGATCTTTCAGCACTTAGGCTCTTCTTCTTTTCTTTTTTTAAGAAAAGACAGCTTTTGAAATATGTTAAGAAAGCAAAAGACAACACAGACTCTAAGCTCTGCTGCAAGCAGAGCTTTCTGAGTAAGTCCCTTCCCACTGTTCCCACACGGACCCACACAGCTTGACCCTCCCTGGGCAGCCCCAAGCAGAGGGAGAGAGGACGGATAAGCAGCTTGGGTGTTCCCCCTCACAGGAGCAACCTGTGCTTGCCAGCATGCACAGCTCTGGGCTTTACCTCAGAGACAAAGACGTGTTAATTAGTGTCTGCATGGGTTCTTGAGGTGCTTTGGGGGGAGCAAGAAAATGCAACAGAGTTTTTCCCGAGCTTCTTAAAAAACTCTAATTGCAGAGCTCTGTGTGGCATGGCAGGCTCAATAAGACACTGAAAACTGATCAGCCGGTCTAGAAATAACAGCATTAATCAGGCCCGGTGGGGAACACAAGAGATGAGAACCCTTCCACCCGGGAAGCACACCTACCTCAGGGACAGAGCACAGCCAGAGGGACAGGGATGTCCCCTGTGAGAGCATGGCTGGCAGGGCAGGGGGAAGAGCTGAGGCCAGACAGGGTACCTCCCCAAACAGGACCCCAATCCCAGCACCTGTCCCTCCCTTGCAGCCTTCTGCCTTACCCGGCTGCTTATCCCAGAACATTTTCTACAGCATTTCTAACTAAGGCAGTTCAGTCTAACAACCAGGACGGTGTTAATCCCTATAAAGACGCTTCTTGCACCATAACATGGAGACAGCCACTCTTGTGCAAAGGTGTTGAGGGCCTACCTTTCCTCTTGGCTGTCCTCACACCTTCTCCTCAGAGCGGCCCTTCTCCAAAAGCTCCAGCTGCCTTGGGACAGCTCTCCAGCTCCCTGTGCCAGCACCCAGCCCGACTGGATGCTCCTAAAGCCTGGGGCTGCATTTTATTTCGGGATGTTGCAAAGGGCCTCACAATTCCATAGCTAAAAACTATCCCTGGCAAGGAGGGGCCTGCAGTTGTTCCTTTTGTTATTGTGTTATTTCTAAAACTCTCAAGTGGGAGACAGGAAACCCAGCACACACAGTCTATTTAAAACTCCTTTACCTCCCACCTGAGGCTGGCAGCTGCCTCTGAAATCTTTCCTTTTCTGCAAAGTTCGTGTTTAATTATGAATTGTTATTTATACTTGCTGCTTCCATGGTGCTTTGGTATTTAATACCACACATGTCCATGAGTACGCTCTGCTCGGCTTTTCCCTCACCTAAAAATACGGCCTGCTTGGATTTTTTCCTTGCTGCTTGCTTGACAGTGAAGGAATACAGTGCTAGAGATTTAGGGCTTTTTTCAAGGAAAGCCTCCCTCAGAAGTTTCAGTGCCCCCTCCAGAAGAAAGGCAGCACCTCCTGACCCCACATCCATCTCTCCCCACACAGCCAGTATGGCCTTTCTGCAGCAGGCATCTGTGAAACTTTCCCGACTTTTCACCACCTTCTTCAGAGCTCTTCAAGAACGCACGGGTGGCCTTATTTTATATTAATCAACTCCCTATAAGACTGGTTTGCCAACTGCTGCCATGCAGTGTCTCATGGCCTTCCTGAGCTGCCAGAATCCTTGCTGAACTCAGTTGCTGTTTCAAGGAGATCCTTTGCCTCTGAGCAGGGCTAACTCTGAGCTCCTGTGGCCACCTTATCTGCCTCCCGTGCTGACCTCCCGTTACCTGCATGCTTGGAACGTTTCACAGCACTTATCTTAACCTTTTGGGCTCTTGGCTCTTCTTCCTCACTTTCTTCAGTCTTCCTTATCCTTATTTATAACCTTCACATTCCAACACAGATTGCTTTTCTAAAGACAGCCTGGACAGAAAGTGTGGGTGGGTACCTCTGCCCAGCAGCTCTCCCAGTAATTATCTGAGTCTGCAGAGATCATATTCTTAATTAATTAAACTCCATGTTTCATAACAATAGTTCCCTGAGTAATGGCAGCAGCATAAATCCCTGCTCTCACTGAGGAAATGATGCAGTGCAAGCTCAGCTGCCTGGCTGTAAATCCCAAAGAGGAGACAGATTTTGCAGAGGGAAGCTGCACAAACCCAGCTTTGGAAGTTTTGTCTGCTCGTAGCATTTCTTTTCCAGCACAACAGCCTTACAGCTCTTCTGGCTGCACTACCATCCTGTACTCTTGGCTTAGCTGCCTGCAGTTCCAGGGCTGAGTCTCGGATATACCTGAGATCAGCCATAAACAGCACCTGGAATTATGTCTAAAAATTAATAACCTTTTTTGTTTTTAAATCTTTCAGAACAGGTACTTTTTAATGGTCCCACCTCATGAAGCCATGATTACTGAGTTTAAACTAACACCTGGTTTGCTGCCATGGTAATAGATGATCTAAGTCCCAGAGGATCAAACCCCCAAATGTTAACAGGGTTAGTAATTTTTAATGCCTTGTTACCTCTAAGTCCAGTGTTGTTCTAGAAAAGAACACGGGGATTAAATTATAATTTTTAAATCATTTGGGAGCAACAGGAGTGTTTATAACCACTGTCAGAATTAAAAGCTATGCTAGAAAAATAGGTTCTCACACAATTATGCTTTTGAAACCGAGATTAAAGCGAGGAACTCTTCTTCCAACTTCTACAGCTATTTGTAGGCATTTCCTGATATTTTTCCCTTTGTCTTAAATCAGAAGCTAAGAGGAAACCCCCCTCCACTACAGAAACAGCTAACAGCACATCACAGACACAAAAATACGGAGAAGCAGCAACAAAACCGAACTGGGCTCCGACAGGCAGGAAGGAGCCAGAGGACTTAAAGCTGCTGGTTTATCCTCATAGCACCCCATGTTACACAATGTCACAGGGCAGCCTGAGATCCCCAGCTCAGCCCAGTGACATAAGGAGAGCTGGGCAGCTTCACCTCTGGCTATCCTCATCCCACAGGGAGCTCTCAGCAGCTGAGGAGCTGGAATTACATCTCCTTGGGAATAAAAACGCCACCTCCACAGCAGTCCCCTACCTCCTGGCAAACAGCAAGCCCTCCTGTCTCCTCCATGCTGTCAGGGAGAGGGATGCAGAGGGAGGGAGAGACCACACTCATCCCAGGCACTGACCTTGCCTGTGGCCATCCTGCTTGGCAGATCCTCCCGCTCTGCCTGAAGTGAAAAGACTGGATTGATTACGTATTTCTTATTTTGCTACCTCCTGTGGCTGGACCAGAAATAGCCCGTAATCCACATCTCTGTCACGCTCCCAGAATCTCCTTTAGCTGCACTGGAAGTGCCCATGTGTCAGAGCACAAAGGCCCGGGTGCTCTCCTGGTATCAGCAATGCTTGCACAGGTTTGTTACTGTGTGCTCATGGGACGGCCGAGCCATACCAAGAGCCAAGACCAGCCAGAAATATGTGGAAAAAACAACTTTTTAATGAAAATAATTAGAAATTGTACTGAAACCTCTCACACTAATAACCTCTAAAACTGGAAAAAGTCTAAGTCCCTGGGTAAAACCTCTTGCTTGTGACTTAGGACATTCACCTGACAAGGGAAATAGTTTAACTCCACGGTCTTAATAAGGCACATGAGGAATTCAAGGCTGGTTCATGGATTCAAAATGCAACAGGCTCCACCTGTGTAACTCCTGGAACCACATTCTCATCCTAAGCAGAGCAAGACAGAGTTTCAAATCTCAATAAGGCTCATTCAGCACATGAATCTTGGGACTGAATTAGGCATTGTTCCCAAAGATCTTCAGCAAGATTCAAGTCTCAAGTAGAAACAATAATATCCATGTCTAGGATTCAGATGGGTCAGTAAAGGGGAAAAAAAACCCCACGCAACCCAAACCCATTCACAGTGCTGCTGGCTGCTGCTTCTAAGAAACAGGACTATGTAATGCACCTTTTCTGTACACATCACAGGCACATCCACCCTGATATCTGCTAAGACAGGATTACTAGCTGATCTTTGTCCCATAAGCCAATCATCAAAAGGGAAAAGAAGAATTTTTCCAGGAACAGTGCAGAGGGGCTTGTGCTTTTCTACCTGCACAGGCCATTGCCTGAAGGTAAAAAATCAAAGAAATTACAGGATGGTGAATTTTACACGGATACATCCCCTGTTCAGGCACCCATCACTTTCAGTCTAACGGCTCCTACATGGTGATTCCGAGCACGCAGAATTTCACGGCAAAGCAACAGAGGCTGAGAAGTCACCTGGAATTAATCCAGACTCACAGCTTTCCTTCTTGGAGGGCTCTTCACTCAGGCGACTCCAACTTAAACAACTTCAATGAGCGCTGACCTCCAGGTCCACTGAGAAAAAATCTGGAGAAAGGAGACCACGTTCCTGTGCAACGCTGTCTAGTCCTACTTGTCCAGCATTTTTCTGGCTTCCCCTTTTCTCTGGGACTGGATGGGTTTTAGTTGACCTGACCTCAATCCCACAATCTGGCCGCGCTGTGTTTGCACAGCCCCACACAAACCAGCTGCTCCTACGCCTACCTGTTTGCAAGCAGAGAGCTGAAAGGAGCCCTGGCATTCATTTGGCTTCCTCACTTCATTGGCCAAGGGATCTTTGAGAAAATGAACTCCCTCTTTGTCTGGGAGAGAGCCCTAATCCCCGTTTTGCCCTGGAGGATTACTGGGTACTTAGAAAGGCACTCACATGCACATTTTTGGTTTGTGCCAGCTGCATTTGGGCCCACAATATGTAGTGTTGCCTTTGGTCTTAAGCTTTGACAACAGGCATTCCGCTGCAGCCAGACCTCGACCTGAGACTGCCACCCTTTCAAAGGCACCCTAAATCCACGCTTTCTGAATTGGGGGCCTTCCCTGCTTTGCATGAGCAGTTGGCCCTCGGAGGCAGCTGGGCACGCAGCCCCGCAGCCCACAGTCCTTTCTTGTGCTGCCCAGCCAGCGTTGGAACGTGCAGTTCCCTGCACGGCCTTGCCAAAAAGACCTGGATCCTGGCTGGAAGGAAGAACCTGTAGGGCTCAGGCATTAGCTTTTATCCCTAGTGAATTCCTGGCTTTTTGTAATAGAGGTTTACGGTTATACTCTATTACAGCTTGTTGTTTGTGCCCCAGTACCACCCAGAGAGCCTGTTCCCAAAGTGTGCTCCGTGCAGCTCTGGCCCAAATCTTTCTAGGACTGTGGCTTAATTCTCTAAAGTTCTAATTCAGGGTGAAGTTCAAGGGCAGCAAAGCACTCTAAATCAGTACTGACTTGAGCAGCACTCTGCCTGCTCAGGGGAGATCTCACCTTCTCAGGAGGAGACAATTGAGAGGTGACAGCTCTCCTGGTCTGTCAAAAAAGTGGCGTGTGATTCAACCTGCACCCTAACTCTACCTGCAAGCGAAATGCTTTCCTGTACCTTGTGCTCAGAGAGCTTTAATCCCCTCAGAAAACAGATCTTCCTACTTATTTTGTCAAGACAGGGGTAAAACCACAGAGAAATGACATTTTTATTCTTTTCTACATCATGACTAACAAGACTCTCCTACAGACTTGCTCTTGACCATTACCAAGCATCTCTTGAGGTTTTTCAGAGACACCTTTGGGGACACTGTGGGATCAGCTTGGGGAATCAGAGCATCCCCTCTCCTCATGGGCTGTTCAGGACCAGGAGGCTGTGAGGAACAATCCTTCAGCCCTGGCCATAAAAGACTGGGATCAGCTCTCTCCGTGGTGCATCAATTGTGTCAGGCAGAGGTGCCCAAGATGAAGATGATGCACGGCAGCTCTCACACAAAGCAGGAGGGTCCTCAACACACCTGTCCCTGGCAGGACCACAGCCACCACACACAGGTAAATCAGCATCCTGACAGCTTCTGGGGTTTCCCCACACTGAATAGTGGGGATCTAGAGTCCTTCTGTATAAATGGTAACATTTAACTTCTCTTACATTACACACGCCAAAGCACAAGCTGGCTCTAAAGGACAAGGGTAAATGAAACAAAAAGGGTAACTGCAGCTCCTACAAAGAAAAACAGCCACAAGGAGGAAGGAAAAGTCATACTGATATAATATAAGGATTAGTTTCCATTTTAGAATTTGGGAATTAAAACGATTCCATAGGAAAAGCCTACAAGCCCTCCATGTTGAAAGAATAGTTATGTTCACAGCAAGAGGTGCAATCAGCAGGAGATACTTCCCCACAATTACTCTTTTCACACTCACCTTTCAGAACAGCAATGTTTTCCAGCTACAAAAGGGCCATCCTGGGGGGTAAGATGTGTCCCACCTGGGTCCTGGCCATAGGGTGCAGATCTGAGACCTGAAAGGCAAACCTAGCCCTCACTTGGAAAGTTTTTCACCAGCAGCTTGGAGCTGGGACCAGGCTGGATCTGCTGCTGCAGATCCTAATATGTTCCATACAAACCAAACTAGGTCAGTTCAGACCAACAATTTAAATGGTTTAAAGCTAAAGGGAGTGCTTACAGGAACTGTTCCAGTGGCAGATGGATGAGGTCTCTGGCACTATGAGCAAGTGGGGCATTAATCTCTTCCACCAGCACAGCTGGATCTCTCTTCCTTGCCTGCACTGGCAACACCTTGCACTTCAAGGAACACACCCTGAAATTTTAGCCTAGCAGTTCTCCTATGGAAATATGGATGTTACCAAAGTGCTGCAACAGTGGCTCAGCTGCGTTTTGAAAAATTGATCCAGTGATTTGTACTAATGGAGTGACAATCTGAGCATCTCCTCAGAGGGGGCAGAAGAAAGCCTCATACTCACATTTGTCACAGGCACGGTGGACGCTCAGCACCAAGAATTCAGGTCTGCAGCTGAATTGTTTCTCAGCTCTCTCTAACCTGATTATTTGCAGTGCTTCCTGGTATTCCAGATTTTAATTGCAGTAACTTGAGGGGTGGAGTGTACAGGTCTAAATCACCTTTACAGGTGTAGCAATGCCTAATCCCCAGAATATGAGCTACTCCTTATGAGTTGCTTCTCCATCCGACTCACCAGCCTCTTCCTGGACAAATTCCTGAGCACCTTACTCAACGCAGCATTCCATTTACTTCCTGGGGATTTCAGCAGGAGATTTGCCCAAGTAAGAAATGAGGATAGATTGAATAAGGAAATGAGGGCTTGGCCAACTCAAAGAGAGAGCCCAAGGCAAGTGACAGAAATGCTGGCTGCTACTCTAATAAATATCAGTTTGTCACTCAAAATATTTTTAGCATCTGCCAGTCCAGCAGAGATGATCCTGAAAAAGGATGAGGGCTGCAACCACGACAAGGAACATGAAATGAGACAGAACCCTTGGCCCGTCTTGCCTGGTCCTATGCCTCAGTGCACCCCCACTACTCTCACACAAACCACCCCAAAGGACAACTGGCCTCCCTGACTCCACTCCCTCCCGGCAGAGAGGCCATTTTAGGAGCATTAGGAGTGATCTGCCATCCTCCTGCTGAGGAGATACCACAAGCATCTTTCCTGTGCACAGTCCTGGGTGTGGGACCTCTTCCATGAGTCCTGCCAGCAGGAAAACTCTTCCCCATCACCTTGTCTACTGTGTTTTGGTCTGGTGATCCTGCGTCCAGACCCGAATCACTCTTTGGACTCGAAGCAAGATCTGAAGCTGGGTCTTGGGATGTTCTGTGCAAGCGCTGCAGGGCTGGATTAGCACCTGCAGAGACTATGGTAAGCTCACCTGGATGAGGTCAGGGGCTTCCCCGGTGATGCTGCCCTCCAGTACCACTGAGGTGAAGCACCCCCAGGAAGAGTCGAGAGAAATTCCACTACAGGTTAGCATATGGCTTTGACTTCCAGGGAAAAGTCCCACATCCTCCTGGGTTTCCAGGAACATGAAGGTGCTGCTCCATAGATGCGAAACGTTTCACAGCTCTTGGGAAACCCAGAAAACCCCACTTAGCCTAAATGCCTATCAGCTTTTAATGGGACTTTCCTCACTTCAGACACATCTTAAAAACCCACCCAAAACACTCTGAAACAGCATGAGCTGCTTTTCCTTCGGAGCAGCCGCTCCCAAGCACATTAAGGAAGCATGGAGGAGAGGAGCAGTGCCACCTGGCAGTCTGACCTGGGGCCTTCACAGCAGTTACAAGTTAACAAGACATCAAAAACTCTTCTTCCCCAGTGGGAACAGCAGCACCCTCTCAACGGAAGCCACACCTTCGCTAGGGACATGCAGTGATTTGGAGTCACAACCTGGAAATCTCTGCATGTCAACAGGAAAAATGGGAGCAATACATACCCCCACTCCCAGGCTCTCCTCGTATGCAGTACACGCTGTGACCATCGTCACTGCCAACACCCCTCCCAAAAGGAAGCCTTGGTGGAGCCAGTCCCAAACACAAATTGAGTCACAAGTGCCACTCTTCTTCAGAGAGAAAGCAGCAAACCCAAATCCTATTAAGCAGCCATCAGTGTCAATATTTATTCCTCACAAATCAGGGACAAGTGGCCTAATAAATGGTGTCAGACTGAGCCTGAGCCTGGTGAGATGGAAGAGGAAGGGGATAGATAGACTTGGGGAAAGGACATGACATCAATCAGCATCACCTCTGCAAACCCCTTGACAGGAACAAGGTAGTAAACTCAGAAGCCACTTAGAAACTAAGCTCCCTTCTTGCTTCAACAACCTGGAGGTTTGGCATCCTTCACAACAGAGCCACTGGGCCCCATAAAACCTTTTCCTTTCAATCCACCTCTCAACACACACCTCTTTCTGTTCTGGCTTAACCACTCC
The DNA here is from genome assembly GCA_013397795.1 of Orthonyx spaldingii. Classification (NCBI taxonomy): domain Eukaryota; kingdom Metazoa; phylum Chordata; class Aves; order Passeriformes; family Orthonychidae; genus Orthonyx; species Orthonyx spaldingii. The sequence goes on from VZTJ01006670.1 coordinate 316,434, forward strand.
TTTCCCAGCACAGAGCAGATCCATCCCGAGGTCTGGTCTGCAGGGAATTAAGCACTCTAGCCAGCATGGAGTGAGGGGGCTCCCAAGCAAACAATGTCTGCACAGGAAGACAAACAAATCAAACAATGATTTCACAAGGCAAACTCCTTAGCTGCAAAAGTCACTTCAAATATTCCAGCTTCTCCTTCTCCCTGTGGATCATTCCTGCCCCTGGGGGGTAGTATATGCCATTTACTTCTCCCTAGCCTAGAAGGGAAAACAGTATTAAGACAAACACACTCCAGGCTTGATATTTCCATCACGCCTGTAGCTTTTAAAGCTATGCCTTACTATAGCACATATTTGCTCCCATCTATCCAGGGAAATTTAAGCTGCCATAGCATGATGAGGAGCCATTGTGCATGAGGGCCCTGTCCCCCCTGTAACTGTTCTGGCCACCAGTTATCATCACGTACTTTGTTTAAATTAGGCTGAAATGGAGTCTGTCTCCAGCCCGGAGCCCGTTTGTAACTGCAAAGGAATCTGTGCCCTCCGCAGCACACGAGACAGGATCAGGTCGCTGCTGGAGAGCACTTGGCCTGGCTATTTTTATTGTCTCCCTGAATACTCTTCTTCAACACCGTTTTGAGTTGCTGAAAGAATAGTAAAGATGAGATATTTTTTTAAATAACAGACATGCTGATAATCCATAGGAACCATGTCCTTTTAGCTTTTGGATGTTTCTCAAATCTCTGCCGTTGTTGCCAGGATGCTGAAGGCATTCTGAAGGCACAACATGATGAAATCTAATCAGGGTGAAGTGGGCTAGTTTCATTTCCATCAGATTCCTCTTTCAAAGGCATAAATTTACCCTTCTGATCCCAACCTCTAGAACTGAGCCAAGGCAGCAGCTACTGCTACATCAAAAACCCACCTGATCCCCTTCCCTCGCTAACAACCGATGACTGAAATTCCTCACGCTTCTTTAAACCCAAAGGACGTTGCCACTAATTCGAGCCCCAGTGCAACTCGAATGTAAAGGATTAGAGAAGTGGCTCTCATCTGAACACAGGCGAGCACGCAGCAGTGCAGCGCATCAAGGGTAGCCAAACTTCTCATTCCAGTTAAACTTGGGAACAACCCCCTAAATCATAGTTTCAAACACATAGGTTTTCTTTCCCAGTCACTTGAGCACCTGACACTCCGAGTAGTGTGGCTACAGCCTGATCCTGCTGACCGTGAGCCATTCTCTACTCCCACATCCACTGAAGTCCAGCAGCTTACCAACGCCAGCCACAGTCAATCTGGGTCTGACCAAATGTTAGCCATGTGGGAATCACACAGGGCATTATAAACCACCCTGACTGATGTCATATCCTCCTGATTTATTTACTTACACTGCTGCTGGGGTGAAGAAGCCCGGGGATGGGATGGACCAGGCCCCACCGTGCCAGCTGCTCTGCAAACATCAAGTGAAGGACGATTGCTCACCCAGAGGACTGACCATTAAAGCAGGGTCCACCCTAACTAAACAAATGCAGGAAGGATGTTTTCCCCATCACTGCTGTTCCCTCAGCAGCCTTCCTGAGTTCATCTGCTCACTGATGCCAGCTGCATCCTCCTGCTAGAGACCAGCTTTTCTCCCACTGCTGCCAAAAGCTAGGATACTCTATAGAGGGAGAAGGGCTCTACATCACCCTGCTTTTATTCTCATAAAAAATCTGTTCAGGCCTACTGAACACAGGGGTATTTGTGGAGGCCCCGGCTGCTGCAGGACCACAGCTTGCCCGTCTCCCAGAGGCAGGGCTCCCATGTGCCACGGCAGCAGCCCTCTCTGCAGAGCAATGCCAAGGAGGCTGGAGCTGGCCTTGTATGTCATTATTGCCTTTTGAGCAATGCTTTATAGTTAAACTTCTGGCCTGCTGACCTCTGGAAGATAAGCCTCTGTGATTATTAAATGACCTTTCCCTTAAAATGTACAGTAATCCTGATTTCAGTCGAACTGAACTTCCCACTTCAATTTAAGAACCAGAGGTGCCAAGCACCATTTAATATGGGCCAACAAGCTCTCAATCCTCTAAATCCCCATATTATGGACATGCAGAGCACCCCTCCCTCTCCCAGTCATAGGCTGGCCTGGACTTCACCTCTCTTAGTCGAAGGAGTTTTAGGGCATTGATTTTTCCCTGCTGTTGTTTCTGCTGGCATCGAGGAAAATCTGGACAGGCAAGAGTCAGGCCCCCATGGCTGAGGAAATACAGTGAGGGCCGCTGAGCTTCACCCCACTGCTGACTGGGCTAAAGAGGGCTCAGGCTGGGGATGAGAAATGCACATGTTTCAACAGGTGCTGCTGGTGACACCTAATGTCACCTAAATTTAAGGCTTGGTTTTTTAGGCAGAAGAACATACAGAAAACAGAGTTTAAAAGGCATTATAGCAGGGAATGAGAAAAGGAGACCTTTGGACTTCATGGGCAGAAGAAGTAGAGGAGAAACTTGGAGTGAAGGCAAATGAGGTCTGTGGGTCACATTCCTCCCAAATTTACAAAGAAAAATGCTGGCTGATAACGTTACATTTGAAAATACTTCTCTTCTTAGCCATTTTAAGGAGTCTGTGGGTCATTCCAACCAGGTGATAAAACTTCTCAGCTTCTGTCCCAGTATCTCATTGCAAGGTGCCTGCCAGCAGAACTCCCTGCACGAACTCTACACTGCTTACTAAAACATGTAACACAGGGAGAGCGCACAGGAAACCTCCCGCCACTCTGACGCCCGGCAATTGCCTCTAGAGGAAGTGCAGTGCAGGGACCCTCAGGCCCCGCAGTTCTCGCCCAGCCGCAGCCGGACAGTGGATGGTGCAGTCCTGGACATGTCCGTGCAATCACAGCACAACGACGGCGTTCATATCCCACCTGGAGAATCCCTCCGAGTAACGAGTTTCACATACAGGCAGGGGGAAGCGCGCCACGGCGGGGTCTGATTCTACACCCCTGGCCTCTTCGACTGCTTCTTCCCAGCATCCAGAGGCTCCGAAAGCACCAAACAAGAGAACAGCAGCTGAAGGGGAGGAGGCGGACGCCCTTCTCCGGGAGACTCCGCGGGTGCCGGCGGGGCTGCGGGGTCGCCGCCTTTTGTTAGCCCGTCCTGCCCGGCCCTTGGAGAAGGAGTGCGCCTGCCCCGCACCCAGGGCAGCCTGCGCACGCCGGGTCTCGTCCATCCCGCCGCCTGCAGCACATCCCCGCTCCTCGCGCATCCCTCGCTCCCGCACAACCCCGTTCCTCGCGCATTCTCGCTCCCCGCGCATCTCCCCGCTCCCCGCGCATCTCCCCGTTCGCCGCGCATTCCCCGCTCCCGGCCCGCCGCAGCGGCCGCGCTCCCTCACTCACCGTGCCCCGGGGCGCGGACGGCTCCACGCTCACAGCCGCGCCGGGCGAGGGCGCCGGAACCCGGCGGCGCCTCCGGCCGCCCCCGGCAGGTGCCTCGGCGGGCAGCCCGCCCCCAGCACCGCCCCGCACCGGGGGAGCCCCCCCGGCACGGCGGCCGCAGCCCGGAGCCCCCTGCGAGCTCCCCCAGCCCGGCCGCCGCATCTCCATCCCCGCACCACCAGTGTGAACTCCGCCTGAGCCCCCGGCCGGGTGCAGAGCTCAAAGAGCCGGGCTCCCTCCACGTTACTGCTGCGGTGGCTTTAGCAGCGTCTGCTGTCACCTGCTAGGTTCGTTTCACACAGGACATTTAACCAGCAAATGAGCTGCATTAAATTAATTTTAAAACTACATGAAGCTGAACTGTTGTGTCTCACAAAGGAAGATGAAGGCAGAGACAAGATAAATAAACCTTTTCCATTGCTCATATTGCTGTGAAAAACTGAAGAAAACGTTTCATGCCGCACAATGATTTATGTTACATGGGAAGGAGTTCAGGTTTCAAGTAAGAATTCGTACTTCTAATGAAGTACGAATGGCATGAAACAAGCACGGTGCTATTACGTTGCCGAGCTGGTTTGTGCCTGGGAATTCAAGTGGCCAGACCTGGTGGTGTGGAAGTCTTCCTTGCTGAAGACCGCAGGATTTCATTTTCCTGTTCCCAGTGGTGACAGATTTTGCAGGCAAAATGAAATCAGTTTCTGCTTTCCCACCCTGCCACTTGCCATCCTCCTTCCTGTCCTTTTGATGCCAAGCACCTGCCTCTCCCTTTCTGCTCTGTACCCTCCTTTTAGACTCCTGCTTTTTCATCTGGTAGCTGATTCCTCTCAAGGCGTGTCTCCATGTTCACCCGTTTTTTGTATTTGCACGTGGATGCAAATACAGCACCTGCTCCTTTAACAACCCCGGAACTCAAACCCCTCTGCAAGCTGCTGGCAGCACCAGAGAGCTGTGCAGAAGGAAAATTGCAAGTGGGGGGATGTGAAGAAAAGAAAATACCTTTGAACCCAAAGAGATGACTGAAGGAGATGCTGGAAAAGTTGCTCTTCACAATGTGCGTATCTGGCCCATAATGGATCTTTTATCCAGGAATATCCAAACATCACCCAAAAATATCCCTATTTTATATAGAAAGAGACTGGTATTTTATAGAGGGAGGAAAAGGGATGAGATCTTAATCTGAGCAGGAAAGAATCCCACTCCCAACATGCTCTTCGCAAGAAGCACTAACTTCTCTGAAGCCATTTATTCACCCACTGTTAAGCTATCACAACATGTTACATGGATAATTTTATTTCTGTTTATAAGTAACTTATTGTGTCTTCGCTTAAAATGGTTCCTGTTGGTCTCATTTGAATTAAAATATTGAATGGGTGCATCTGTATCAGATGAAATTATGCTCAGCCAGTGCTACTTTTCATGCTGACGTCTCTCTCCCAATCTGTAAACTCATAATCAGCAGCCTGAAATGTTTAATACTTCTTCAGCTGCAGAAATCATAGTGATAAACCAGAGCACGAGATGCAGAAAACACACCTGAGGTGAGGTTACAAAGGCAGTGAGCACTACGTCTGAGTCCTAATATAAAACCCATCATGAGGTGGCACCTCTCTCAGCAGATCAAGTGCCATTTCCCATATTTTTTTCACTTGTGCTTCCTAGGGAGAATGTTTTGTCTGTATAAAACCTGGGGTGGTGTCACACACTTGATTTGTGATGGCTTTGAGCTCTCACAGCCGGATTCCCACTGGAGACAACAACACACCCCTCCTATGCACGTGCCTAAGGGGATGTGTCATAAGGATGGGTTAATAATTTCAACAACTCTAGATCACTGTCTTGTGACACAAAAGGGCAGGTTTGGGAAGCAGGATTAAACAGCCCAGTAATAAGGGTGACTCAGGTGGTGCCTGCCTTCCCATCCCCTCTCACAGCAAGAGGCCCTTTCTGATCCAAGCTGAGCACATTCACCACCCAGCTCAAGGGCTGATGTCTGTAGCCATCAGCCAGGGTGACCCTGCTGCCAGCAGAGCTCCTCTGTGCAGATGGCACCCGCTGGAGGCATGGCTTGTGCAGTAACCTCTCCCAATGGCATGATTTCTCCCCTCTCTGATAGGAAAGCTATAAGGAACACTGTATATTCCCACGCTGGCACATGCAGAGTATGTCACCTGCTCAGGATCATTCATTAGGAGACAGATGGACCCACGATAATTTGCTCCGTTAAATTATTCCAGATGGTTTTATTGATATTTCAAACACTTTAAGTGTACTTTGCATCTTGGCCAGCCATTTGGCAAGATACCGAGGGGCAAACAGGGTCACCGACGTTACCAGGCAATGAAACAAAGTCCGGTTTTGGGCTGTGATCATAAAAACCCATGAACGCTTGTCCTTCTGTGATAAAAACAACAACAAAAACATTACCACCCGTAGCATAAACCTGAGGCTCCCCATAACCTTGGACTATTTACTGAAGCATGATAGCACTTATGATAGCACAGGGACTCACCCTGAGGCAGATGACAGGCAGCTAATCCAAGTGGGAATTCACTGTGAGGGAACACAACGAGCACACACTGCTGACAGAACGAAACCTTCCGCACAACTTCCATCCATGCTGCCCTGGAGCAGCGAGCACAGCTTCCCTTCTGGACGGATCCAGCATGGGTCCAAACACCCACACCGTAGAGCTGAGGTGCTGCAGGGAGCTCTGGCTGATGGCAGCCACGTCTTGGAGGCGCTCAGTGTCCGCAGCCCACCTCGTGCCAGTGTCCTGGCTGGAATGCCTGACTGGCTCTACACAGCTAAACGCATCCCAGTCACACCTTGGCCTTTGTGCAATTCTCTCCTGATCCTGCTTCAACGGAAAAGTGTTTGTTCCCTGTTCAGTTGGAGCAGCTCCGGATGGCATGTCCTGTGTGTCACAGCACAGCTCAGCTCCCACTGAACTACCTCCAGAACTTTTTCCAGCAAGAGCAGCATACATGCCCTTCAGTGCTTATTCTGGAAAGAAAGGCTCTTCTATACAAAGAAAATGAAAGAATGTCTGGAACAAAGCACGATTTCTCCACCAGCTGACTCTTGTGACACCAGTATCAAATATTATATCCTGCGAGGAGTAAGAACAAGGGGGAGGACTCAGAGGGCTGTGTTTAATATTTTTTGCAGGATTTTGGTTTGTTACTTGGTGTTTGATTCCGATGGCAGTTTAATCCCATTTAAGCACAGGAGCAGAGGTCATATAATCTCCCTCAACAATCATGAGGTTTTCTAAGTTTTCCTCTGTCCTGCTGGTGTTCTCACTGCTTTGAAAACGTCTGTCCTCTGCTTACAGAAAACCTGAAGAAATCAGAGCTGGACCCTGCAGTGCCCAGATGGATTCTCGGCCTGTGTCTCCCAATTGCAGCAAGTGGCATTGGAAGCTGAGTGAACTATGGCAGGGACAGATATGAGTTGGTGTCTGGAAGGTCCAGTGAAGCCCTTGCCCATCTCTCTGCCCTTTCCCACCTGGATCGAAAGCAAGTTTCACTTCAGCTCCCACGTCACAGTGAACAAGCAGTGTACACACTGCTGCCATCAGCTCCAGAGCCTGCCAGCTGGGCTGGAGCAGGGACAGAGAGCCTAAAACCCTGTGTACACACCACCGTGATGGGCATTGCCTTTGTTTGCCATTGGGAGTTCGATGAAGACGCCCTAGGACTACGCACATCCACATCCCACCCCTTCCCAGATATGACAGAAATATCTCTGCTGTGGGGAACCAAAGGACTCAGGCATTCTTCAACCAGGAGTCTTTTCTCTTTTGCTTTTTTCTAGTCACCACAAAAACCCCTCCAGTGTTCCTGTTCCCCACCTGCCCGGCTCCCTGGCAGCTGGATGCCAGGTACTGCCATGCCCAGTGAGCAGCATGCCCCGGGAGCACGGGATAACTAAGGAATAAGCTTCCCTCTCCCTGTTTAAATAAAGCTACGAGGTGGGGGAGCACCGCATGCCCACAGTGGTGGCTCTGGAAGAGCGGCCCTGGATTCCTGTGCTCCTCCTCATCCCACACTTTTCCATTTTCCCAGCCTCTTGGTTCTGGCAACATGAGCTGCTGGACAGGGCTGGGATATGGCTGGTTCACAGAGATGGAAAAAAGTTCTTATTTGTAGGGTGAAAGGACAGCATCAAATGCCTGCAAAGGAACCTGTCCTGTGGCTGTGCCTCGTGCCCCTGGCTCGCTCGGCACTGCAGATGCCAGGCTGCAGCACAGTGGGGCCCATCCTGCCTTTGCTCAGGCAGCTGGTGTGAAATGTGAGACCCTCCTCATGTCTGCTGGGGGAGGAAGGGAAGGCGTGGGATGAACAGAGGAAATTGGGTTTTGAGATAAGCCATGGGCTGCATTGAAGAAGGGTGATTTCCTTTGAGGAGTGTTTGCAGCGCTGACCTACCCACAGACCATGAAGAGTGAGAGCACAGAGGGGCTGGAGCCAGGGCCATCAATCAGCAGGGAACAGAACTCCCAGGGAGGCTCTGGTTTTCCAAAACGTGCCCAGTCGCCTTTTGGTTTGGAAAACCTGAACCATGAGTTGTTCAGAGCCAGGACTCTTTGAATCCAAGCCTGTAAAGCTGGGGGAAGTTTAAAGAAACTCCCTGTCTTGGCTCATTTCCAAGTCAAATTAACTCCTGGAAGGTGAGGAGGTGTTCAGATAAATATCAAATCGCTCTCTAATGGGTCAAGGCCATTTTTTCCAGTGAACAAAAGGGATTTTTATTGAATCTCTCTTACACTGCATATCTCAGACTGAACTTAAGATAGCTGTGAAAAAAATTAAGAAGTGAGGAAGTCCAAATCCTGCAGCAATGAATAAAACCCATTATTAAATTTCCTCATGAAGACTTCACCCAAACAAACCCAATGAAAAATCAGTTTAAGATTGAACTGAGTCTGGATGCAAGAGGTTTCTAAGGAAGTTCACTGTTATGAGGGAATTCTAAGGGGAATTTGGAAAGAAATCACATATTCGCATGTGCCGACACAGGGAAGTTAATTCCTAATGTTTTTATTCAACTATCCTGTCCTCTGCATTGCAACTTGCTAGACTATGTCCCTAAGTTTTTCCTTGCTTCTTGGTACTGCGGTCACTGTGAGCACCCCTCTGTGCGTGGAGATATCCCTAAGAGATAAATAAATCATGATGATAACATAAAGAGGAAGTAGTGAAAGGCTTCTTAAACATTTCAAGGACAGGAAAAGTGCAGAAAATAGATGTGCATCCACTTTTCTTCCAGCATCCCAGAGAGGTAAAAGGAAGGCAGAGAGAACGGCAGTTTTCTCTTGCAGTGAAAAAAACCTCTTTCCTTCTGAGCCACTGACAAAAAGATTTAGGGAAAAGAGGAGGAAAAAAGGACATTTGTACAGCGAAGAAAAAAGGGAGAAGGCTTTGAGGACCTAATTAAGAGACTCTGTCCCAAGTCACTTCAGTTCAGCTGCATCACAAAAGTCTGACAGAGATCCATGGGACCACAACAACCTGCCCAAGAGAATAAGACACTGTAAACAAAACCAGTCACTCCAAAAACCCACCCCCCTCCAAATCTAGGGGGCTGGGAAGAGGAGGAGGCTGCTGCTGAGGGCCTGTTTTCCTGCTCACTAATAAATTTAGTTTACAGAACCTTTTGTTAGTCCTTTTTAAGGTTGTTTGTTGATTAAAGCGGCAAACAACAAACTTAGCCTTAATTTATGCTTCTTTTAACATTTCAAGCTTGGGGGGGTGCTTTTTATAGGAGTTAATGAGGCAGAATAGGTTCTTTAAGGGCAAGATATTTTCTCACCAAATTAAAACCTGTATTGAAAATAAAATAATGAGATGAAGGTGGCTTTTCTTTCAGAAGTAAATAAATCTTGGAGTAGGAAACTTCTCACGCACTTGGAACTGTCCTTATCAGAGAGATCTGAGAACAGCAGGTTCACAAGATGTTCTCACTCTCCCTTTTTGTTAAATTTATTTTGCCTTCCTCCTTTCATGTAAACAGTAATAAAGAATTATTTGCTCAAAATGTGCAAACAGCTTCAGTGTGTAAGAGCAAGGAAACACTGGGAGTCGTTCTCCTTTGCCACAACAGAGCCACAAAAGCCCAAGGCAGGGACTTGGCCCCACCATAACCCAGGCAGGGCAGAAAAATGGGCCACTCATGCCACCTCAGACACCTGGGCAAGTCTTAAGAGCAGCTCCCAGCAGGATCCCAGGTCAGGCTGAATTTTCCAAATTAAACCTTGCCTCAAATCTACTGCATTTTGGCCATCTGGCATAGCAGCACAAGAAAAATCAAGCAGCAGAGCGGGCAGTGCTGGAAGCTCCTGTGACACCAGTAATCAGCAGCAGATGTCATCAGCTGGGGACAAACAGGCAGAACAAGGTCCCTATGTGACAGGAGAGCATCAAGCCTGGTTCCTCTCGGAAACGGGGAAGAAAGGCTCCCTTTCACGGCAGCTCCAAGCACACTTGAGGAGATAACCCTGTTTGTCTTCAGCGGAAGGGCTGACCGAACGCTGGCCTCGCAGGTACAAACTGGTCAGTGCAGTCTCCGGACCTGCAACTGCACTTTGGAGGGATCCTGGTTTTCAGTGAAATGTCAGTATTTTCTCTGGAAAGAAGCTCACCTTTTTGGCTTATTCCTTTCCAAAAGGAATTTGGATGTTTGTGGTGTTTTGCTGAGTTATCCCTACTGTATGGGTAAGAACAGGGCTAAGCCTGCTCTGGAGTGCAAATACAGTACCTTCCCCTCCATCTTTGGAAATCTGCAGACAAGGCACCCATGAGCAGTCTGTAACTTCCCCCGGGATGCTGGGAGCTTTGCAGGAAGGCTGTGCTTATCCTCCTGCTGCTGGCAGGCTGACCAGGGATGGGTAAGTCCAGTGCACCTGTGGGAAGCTGTGGCAAAGCCAGTGCCTTATGCAATCGAGCAACAGCTCACCTCAAATTTCAAAGCACTTGTAAGACCCAGCACCGTCACTGGAGGGTATGAATGGGGCTGTTTTCATATCTCCCATGCAAACGTCTGTTAGCACAGCAATGTTATCCGCTGTTATCCGCAAACAGTGGGATTTTATCCGCCGGCTTCCCTCTCTGATCATGGAAAATGTATACACAGGATAGCCAAAGGAACCTGAGCCGCCAGCCAGCCACTCCCCGTGAAACCACATACTGCAGGACTGAGAAAGGAGCTCAACAGGCACCCAGAAGTCAACACCCAGGGAAATTCCAGTGTTTGGTAACGGCTCGGCTTGGGAAGATCAGCCCCTGCAAACCCAAATGCTGCGTGGAGCTGACCTGCAGAGCAGCTGTGAGAGAGAGACCAGCCAGAGAATGACTAAGAGAGATGAAAAAAAGAAATTATGTGCTCTTCTCTCAGTCCATGAAAGCACAGCAAGAGTGCTCTGGCACCAGCTGCAGACATGGAGCCATGGAGAGGCACAGAAGCACTTTACAGGAAGGGGGGAAAGCAAGGAATGCATCAACAAATCTCCACAGTGGAGTCCCCAAGGCAGGCGGGGAGAAGAGAGAATCTCCAAAGGGAGACTCCTGGCTGGACTGAGCTGAGTGAGGTGCCGGTATCTGAAATATCCAGCAGAAACATTTGCAAGCAGAGAGAGTCTAAGGGCTAAAACTACATAAACTGGATGAAAGTATTTCTAGCATGTTGGAGTCTGGAGGGATAGGAGGCAAAGCTTCTTCATGAACGTCCCCCCTCCGCTCTTGTCCACAAAGGGCAGTCTGATATTCCCCAGTACACTGAGCATCAGCTGCAAATGTTACATGGGCTCTCCCACTGGAAATGAAAATCTAAATAAAGGGGGAAATACCTCTTAGCTGCTGTGGACGTGATGCCTGATCCAAAGCTGCTGAATGGAAAGGAAAACCTAATGCTGAGCACCTGTATCTCCCCTCAGTTATGACTGCTCTGCACAGCACTTAGAATTTAATTTCTAATTCAGAGCCATGAACCAGACTCCAAATCAGATGGTGTCCATCAGCATAACTCCCTTTTGCCTCTATCTCTGGTGGTTCTGGAAGGGAAGATCCCTGTGCTGCCCATGCAAGTCCCCAGTGTCCCAGTCCCAAGGCAGAGCTGCACCTGGCTGCAGACACAACCCCCAAGAGCTGTGCTGGGCTGTGGGGCAACCAAAATGGGTCAATGGGCTCAGAGTTCAATCCTCCTTCTCCTCACAGGGACTCCCTGTCAGGCCAAGGCATTGGACCTTGGAGTGGGATTGTAACTACAGCTGGTCAAAAATTTACTGCAGACACTGGTTCTGTTCAATGAAATACCTGCAGGAAACGTCTACTGATTCACTCACATGGTTAAAAATAAATTGTTTTCAGGTTTTTTGGAATGGAATGAGAATACTCCAGATCAGCCTCTCATATGAATGATTTTTTTTGTTTTGTTTCTTTTCCTTTTTTTTTCATCACGGAATCCTCTATTTCAGACTTTCAGTCTTTCATTCATTGGGTTTTTTTACAACCTTCTAGCTGTCAGTTCCTCCCCCACAACCTCTACTAATTTTCTTCTTTTTCTACACCCTCTTATCATCAAGAAAGGATGCAGTTTTAAAATAAAACAGACTTTTATTGTAGGAATTTGAATTGTAGATATTACCATGAGTGAATAAGCTGAAACAAATTTGCTCTAACTTTTTCCTACCTGGGTTGGTTCTGCAGTGCTAACAATTATTCAGAGAATTCTGCATTTTATAATCTCTCAGACATACTCTGGTCCAGCCCTCCACCTTGAGTAAATAGATGGCGTGCGTACAATACTTCGGATTCACTTAATAAGCCAATGGATGTCACTGTTGCTCTACACAAATCAAAATGGGAAAGCAAAGAAAGATAATGAAACCAAAATAAAGTTAAAGAAGGGAGTTTTCTAAGCTGGTGTGTGCTGGTTACATTGGGCAATTCCTTCAGGGGCTTTCCAAGTGCATGTCCAAGGTATTCCACTGGAACTACAGAGATAAGGCCAGGCTAACACCTGGGTGCAAAAAATGAGGGCTTCAGGAAGGTTCCTAAAAAGGAACCTCACAGTTCGTGCCATTTAACCCCTTCATTTGCAGCCTCCCCCAAACCTCAGCAGCAAGAAGAGTTTGTTGATGAGTTTCCTGGGAAGGACCCAGCCTTGTGCAGCAGGATGCTCCGGGCTGGGACAAAGTAGGTCACCAGGAGGCTCCTTCAGCCATGGCCAGAGCTGCAGCTGCCGCATTTCTAGGTCAGTGCTCACTCCTGCATTAATGGGTTGATAAAGGTTTAAGAAACAAGTGGAGGTTTTGGTTGCATTCCTGTGTGCCAAGCAGCAGCTCAACATCTCATGAAAGGTGCTGTCACTGGAGAATTGCTGTTACAGTGAGGGGTAGTTTACACTGAATTACTGACACAGCTCAGGGAAACCAGGAGAGAAAGGACGCGTCACCACGGGACAGAAAATATGGCCCAAAAGTAGAGACAAAAGTTTTGAATGCTGTGAGGGAAAATGAAGAAAAATGCTTCAAAAGGTATGCGGAGTGTGAAGCTTCCGATCCTGGTCTAGTTCTGTCAAAATGTGGGAACTGTCCCTCACGTCCACGGGCTCTGCCTCTGTGACAAGAGCTCAAGGCAACCAGAATTTGTTTCCTGAAAGGAAGAATATTATTTGATCAATCAGGAAAGAAAGTGCCTGAGGCTGGCCCAAATAATTTAATATATTTGGATCTAAAATACACTTGGGATAAATGTAGTTATCCTGAAGTGTTGCTAAGAAGAATAATTCCATTTCTTGCACATGCTGTTTAACAAGTAGCCACTATGCAAAAAATAAGGCCAAAAAATAAACCCCAAATGCCAATCATTTGTCACTGGGAGCTACACAGAACCACGGGACCATACCAGTCCTGCCAAGTGAAGAACTCAGTCTGAGACATTGTCAAGATGCTGATGAAAGAAATTCGTTTGTTATCCTATGAGATCACTTAGGGAGATCTCCGAGCCCTGTCTGAGAACAGGCTGAGCTCGTTGAAGTGTCTCCCAAGAACCAGAAGCCAGTGAGTTGCCTAATTGCACCACCCAGGAAGAAGCCTGTGGTAAGTGAAGCCTGTGTCAGGCACAGCTGTAGTTACTGTTTGTGCCTGCTCTGAGGACACGGGGCTGTTCCACACAGCCACAGCTCTGTCTGCTCTGCCCTGTCATTAGTCCTCCAAGAGACATCTCACCAACGCCTTCCTGCAATGAAAGCTGCACCTACCATATGATGTAAAGGCACACTTATATTAACCTCTATTTTTTTAACTTTCAAAACTTGCAGACTATGTGTTGAAGTGCCTGCATTCCCTTTCAGACTTAGATAAAGTTTTGCTTCCCCTATAGGAAGCAAGTCACTCCCTGCAAGTCAGCTGGTCTCAGAAACCATCCTCCCTGCTTACATGCAGCGGTTACCTTCACTTTTTCCAGAAGTTTTGCAATGGCAGTTTTGGAACTGGCTGTTTCCCACCTGGTATCCAGCCTCATGATCTGACAGCTGTGGCAGAGGGAAAAGCCCAGGGAGCCACTCCCCATCATAACTCTGATGCTGTGATACTGTGATGTTGCTCACCCTGTGCTGACGTCAATTAAACCCTTGTTAGCTTCCATCACTAAAACAAATTCTGGTTTGTTTACATTGGAAGAGGCCTAGTCGAGGAATTTGCACTTAACACTTATCGAGTAAATAGCAAAAGAGAAACACTTGACTCTAAGAGGTAGAGAATGACATAACCTAGAGCTGGGTAAAACAGGTAAAAACTAAAATCTTAGACATCTAAATTAAAATGCCTCTTTATGTCTAAGCTGCAGCTCATGATAATTTCCTTGGGATTGTCATGGATAGTAAGTACTTGTGAAAAGCCAAGACAGGTTAATTCCCAAACATTTGGAAAGCAATCACTTGAACAGTGATGTTTTCAGGAACTGCACAGTAATTCAAGTCTACGTGACAACAGAGCTCTGAAAGAGGCATCATTTAATGGCTGAAAACAAGCCCATGCCCTCAATCTGCTCTAAAGGAGAGAGTCCACCCCACCAAAACCCCAGAGCAATTGCACTAAGTATGGTGCCACTGGCGGGCACAGTGCCCTGGCAGAAAAGGAACGTGTCCTGTAATTTTATAAGGCCGGGATTAAATTATAAGATACTCTGTTGCTATAAAGCAAGGCTGCTCCACATCTGGTATCATTAGGCCCTAATTGCTGTTGGGTGAAAATCTTCAGTGCCACCACAGTTGTTTCCGCGCCTATGCAAAGGCAAAGAAGTTGTTTCCTAGAATGGGATCAAAAGGATTGAAAACTCAGTGTTGGGCCTGGAAAACAGATCTCTCTGCAGTCTTTAGTACTTCACATAACTCCTGAATGTCACCCCCAGCCCCAGGATAAACACACCAGCTTTTAGAAAAGGAGCACATATCATGCACTTGATAGGGATGGTGACCAAACACGCAAACTGAGCAAAGGCAGGACTTGTCTGAGTGATACCTGTGAGTAAGCTCCCAGGTGATATGATGTTGTTCTGATCAACTTGTCATCATCTGAACATCAGAAACACAGATTCTCACACTATGGAGCCCACACAGAGCACAAAGCAGCCAGCAGAGCAGCCCACAGACAGCAGCATGCCCAGACTGGGGAAGGCTGGCACTGCCTCGCAGCTAAATGCCACCTCCCGTGCCCAGCTGGTTGTGTCAGCACAACAGACCCAGCTGTGCTTACCATACAGGTTCATGCCTAAAGGAACAAGCAAATGACACCAGACAGAAT
This sequence comes from Orthonyx spaldingii, assembly GCA_013397795.1. Classification (NCBI taxonomy): domain Eukaryota; kingdom Metazoa; phylum Chordata; class Aves; order Passeriformes; family Orthonychidae; genus Orthonyx; species Orthonyx spaldingii. The sequence continues at coordinate 331,640 of VZTJ01006670.1, forward strand.
GAGAGGTGACAGCAAAGTGCCACGTTCCAGCTCACTGAGTCTCTGAGCATCCCATCCCTCACCAAACCGGGTGGACAAAACAAGCAGTGGTGAATTGCTTTCAGCTGCCAGCAAAGGGAGCTGAAGCGTTCCCAACAGGTGAGGAAGCAAAAGGCCCGGGTGCCCAGTGGGGTGTGGAGTGCCCCACCGATGTCCCCGAGCCCACAGAGCCGCGTACGCACCGTTGGGATGCACGCCAGAGGGCCAGGATCTTCTTCAGGGCGTGCAGGTGGGCCTGCATGGGGAGCGCTGCCAGGAGCCCGCTCCCAGCCTTCAGCACCAGCGCTGCAGCTTGTGCTGGCCGAGGCGAGGCAGCGCATGGGGAGTCAGGCCAGGGCCAGGAAGGGGAAGGAGCCAGCCCCGCTCACCCTTTTAACAGGCAGGCAGGAATAATGACAGAGCTGTGCTCGCCAGCAGCCAGCCAGCCATGGCTTTGGAGTAATTGCCCTTGCTGCAGGCACCGAGCTGATGAGACAAGAGCACAGCAGAGCCAGGTGACTAAAACAGGGCAGGAACAGCAGAAGGGATGCAGGAGGGAGAAGGTGCCTTGTTGTTACCTCTCAGAAAGGCATTGCCATCGCTCTGAAGCTAAGGCAGGACCCCGTTCCTGGTTTCGATCAGTTTACTGTGTGATCTCCAACACTCATGAAGAGAGCTCCGAAGCAAATTTTCTTGCCAGTTTCACAACCACACCTAGGGGTGCTCTCAGCCCAGCCCTTACGTCAGGACTGTGGCTAAGTAGCAGCCTGATCTCTCCTGGCTCAGACACTGCCTCTTCAGACACTGCCTCTCCTCCACCAGCAATGAGAACCAATCCTGGGAAAGTCCTGTGCTTCCTGGTATGGAGTGATACTGAAGGGCTGACTGGGGAAAAGCTGGCATCCCTCTCCTCTTCCTCTGCTGCTGCTTCTTCCCTGCCCCAGGGGGCAAGGGATGAAAAAGGAGCAGTAGGATGAAATTAATAAGGAAACGTCAAAAGAAATGAGAGAAACCATAAAGAAACATGGAGAAAGCGAGACGAGGGAATCCCTAGAGAAAAGGTCACCTAACAGAATCACACAGGACAACCTTTCTGTGCATATTTGGTGCCATTCTATCAAATTAACCACCAATTGTCTCATAGAGGGTACTACAAAACATTGGTTAAAAGGATTTCATACCTTACTATATACTGAAAGATGATGCCTCAGGCAGGTGTATCTTGTACCCATCCTCATTAAGTTAAATAAGGGCATTTTTGCCCCACTCCCTGTTTCCCATTCTGGAGGAAGCAAGAATACAGGCAGTGAAGCTGAAGCGCTGCTAAATGTATAGATAAAGATCTTTAAAAGGCAGGTGCCTAAATTCGTGATCTGAGTTTCCAAAGCACAGAGCAATCTGCAGCTCCCACTGACTTCAAAGAGTCCATCTCGGCCATTCACACAGTTTTGGAAAGGAGGAAAAAACGTAAGGATCCCTTCTGATGAAAAGCTTGTGAGTCAGGGTTGGGATGGGAAATAGGGTTAAGTAAAATGAAGGCACATCACAGGCTCAGCTCCACTGCCCTGGCACAGTGTGTGTTTGCTAAATTTATGGTTATTTTCCTGTCCCCATGCAAGGAGGCTGTGTCTCCTCACTGTATCAGTAACAGGAGATCACACTACCTCCAGCTTCATTAACCATGTGCCAAAATCCAACATGTTTTCTTTAAAGAGTACACATGCAGCAGGGCAGTGCTCCCTCTTGGATCTTCAACCTGCTCCTTCCGGGATCACTTTGGATGTTGAACTCCTCCGCATGTCCCAGAGAACATGTCACCATAAAATAGGAGGACCAGAAACATGGAAAGTACAAATAATCCCACTCCCAAACCAACATATTCGCTCCACATCTCTAATTACAGACAGCCAGGACAGATCTATGAGCCTTGTGCTGGAGACAGGAATGTTTCTAATTACACATGGTCCCTAGACTGCCAGGTAGCCAACTGCTCTCTCAAATTAGCCCGGTATGGTTTTTCCCAGCTCCCCAGATACACCTCCGAAGCTGCTAATGCTGAAAGCAGCTACAGCCTGTAAAGATCCCTGTGGATGCCAACCATGACCTTGCTAATACTTCACAAGATGCTTTGCTGGATGGGCTCTCCATATTGCTAAAGAAAAATGAACATCCTTATAACACAACTTCTCACTCAGTCATCCTACATGCAAAGTAATTTACTCAGATGCAAAAACCGTATTTTCCCTTCCTTTCATGTTGTGAAAGGGCACAAAGGTTCCCATCTAACATTCCACCTCCTTCCACCAGCAGCACAGTAAAATTCCCATTCTTTGAAAGCAAAATGATTTCTGAAAAGAGGGCATGAAGGCAACTTGGCATTCATCACTTCCCAGACACATCACAAGGAAGCACTTAGGTTAGCCTGAAGTGCATGCCCAGGGGCCTTGCTTAAAGCAGGCCTGGGATTCCTCATGCAAGTATTCATACATAACTGGTGTTGAATTAAAACCCTGTCTGTTAATTTGGCATGGTATTAGCTATGCCCTTCCTGTTTCCTCATCGCAGAGATGCTGCAGAACGACCTTCAGCCATGCTGGCAGGAGTTGCCAGTGAGCTGGGAAGGTTCAGGAAAGGCCAAGTCAGTGTGCATGATGGGGGTCTGACTGCTAAATGATCCTGTTCCAAAGCTTTCATGTTTCTAAGAATAAATGAAGTTTCAAGCGAACAAGTAAACACCTTGTTTTGAGCAGAAAATGACAATTATTTTCATGAGGAACACTAGTGCCACCCAACTTCTGCCATGGATCTGGGAACTGACACTACAGTGTCCTGTGCAGGTTGCTCAGTTACAAGGTTTGGTCAGGCAACACCCCCCAGAATGGAAATGGTGTTGGGCCTTTTCACTAAAGCTTGAACATGTGACTGAATATTTCCAAAGTTCAAATCTTTTTAATTTCTGCCACAAGTGATGCTGGTCTTGTGAGCTGGGCTGGGAGCAGAGATGCAGCATGTCACCACTACGAGAAATGTAGTAAAAACTAAATAAATGGACTGAGATTATTCAGAGTGGCCTGGGTCTCGCTTTGCAAAGGCCAGACACTCAAGGTTTTATTATTCCCTGCATACACTGTATCAAGGGAAACACAGTCATTTCCCATGTAGTCAAGAGTAGATGAGAAGAGAATCAGACTCCACAGCAATTGAGAACTGGTAGTGAACTTGCTCTGTAAGTCTCTCTAAACCCCAAGCCACCCATCATGCAGACGGTATTAATTTTAAGGGGATAAATAATGCAGAGCAAAGAAAAAAAAATTCCATGCAGTCAGCCCACAACATTCCAGAGCTATTTACCGTGTGGGTTTTTTTTGTCATTTTATAGTTTTTTTAACAGTTTTAAACACTGTCCTCTTGATTCATTAGTTTGGTCTCCAGTGAATAACACGAGGTTTTTACAAGACCAGCAAACACTCTGCTATTATATTATTTTAACCCCAGCTGTAATTGTGGTGATCTGTGACAGTTTGATAGCTGCTGTATATACAGAGCTGGGGCTTTCTTTCCCCTTTTTTTTCCCCCTTTTGGTGAGAGCTGGGGGCAAGCCATGGCAGACAATCTTGTAACGTGCTGATTTGTTCTGCTGGCGTCTCTCACCCTCAGCTTGTCACATGCACTTTTCAGCATGCACTAAAAAACTAATCAAAACAATCCTGCAGCGTGAAAGGTGCAGGCAGCGACTTTCTGACACTTGTCAGGAATTGCCATCGCTGGGAATTCTCATGCCCCACCACCCACCCTGAGTAACCTTCATAACAAAACAGGGCTCAATGCCTTCAGAAATGATTCAGGTCAGAGCAAATGTTGCTCATGTTTTATCACCCAGGAAACTCAGAAACTTTCCAAGAATGAAGTTATGGGAGCGGGGCAGGCCAGGGAGCTCTGATGGACTGTCTCCCATAGACAAGGAGGCCTCAGTGTCAAAGCAGCACGTCCAAGGGCAGGGAGAGCGGGGAGGAAAGCACCCTGAGAACCTGCAGGACACTGCTTACAAACAGGTGGCTGAATGCTAAAGAAAGACACACAGGGAGAACAAGCAGCAAGACACAGGCATGAATGGAATATATTTTACAGCCTGGCATGAGGAATTTAAGGAATTAAGATGGTTCTTTTTTGTTTCCCAGCTTAGCAGAAATATTCAGGCTTTAATTATCATTCGTCTTGCTGATGGAACATAAATCCCCAAGAATCCCCTTCTGGGGCACTCTGCACTCTTTGACTTACCTGACACCCAGAAAGAATTTGATTTTGTGCCTGACATCGCTGTCAGCAAAGAAGAGAAAGCAGTGTTAGAGGTTTTAGCCTCCTTTGTTGATCTTGGCTTACACAGTTTGAGGACTGCAGTCAGATTGGCATTAAACAAAGAAGTCCAATGTGCTTTTGCCCTAAATTCCAGGGTGCTACTCTGTGACAGGACCGCTGGCAGTGACCTCTCTCCCTTCCTCCAGCACATGGCCTCTGGCCTCTCTATCCAAGGGCTTGATCCTGCAAGGCTGCGCCCACTGTCCCCACACCAGCACCAGGGTAATCCAGAGCATTTCAGTGCAACTACTCAAACTCTTAAAGCTGATCATGACCTGAAAAGCTTTGCTGGATCAAACCAGAATATTTGGCACTGGGTCATGCAGGAACCACTTGTTTTGGTCAATCATACTCTATGAGCGCTTTTGCTTGAGCAGCCCAGCAAACACCCCCAGTAAGAAATAAACGCAATGAAACCATGAGGGGAGCAATTGCCAGACTTTGGGATGGGTCTGAGCTAGACTGAAGTGTAAAAAATGAATTTTTGGCTTGCCTTTGGTTAAGTCAGTACTTGTGAGTAAAAGAAACCTCCCGACCTTCAGGCCTGGAGCAGCTCACTGAACTGCTGGGGACTCACCACAGGATGTTGCAGGTCTGAGCCCAAGGTGAGCATTGACATCTTCAAAACACTGTAGCTCAGGTTTCAAGGAAAATCTCCCTCTAATGCACTTTTGTTTCTATTAGAGCCCAAAAAGGTTTAAAGACAATGTCAGGTAAAAGATCTGCAGGGAGTTAAAGCCCTACTGACAGCCTGACTTTAATCCCCAGTGGTGCAAGATGGGTTTGGCTCTTTGCTCTGGAGCTCCAGCTATTCCAGCCACATCCCAGGAGCCCTATTCCACCCCATTTGCTCAGGCTGTTTCCTCCACTGGGGCCACAGGAATGTGACTGAGAATAAATCTATCAGCTAGAGAGAAACCTTCTCTTTACATCTCTAAGGCCTGATGGAGTTTAAGCACAGGATTTAAAGCAGCTCACTCTGTTGTTCCTGTGCCCTCTGGCAATCCACATTGAACGAAGGAGCCAGGTTTTATAGCATAAACAAAGCACATTGCTAAACAATTGAGCTGACAAACTGGTTAGAAAGGTTGTGCTTCCAATCTGGCAAAGAGCTGGTCCCTTGATCTCGGGAACAAATCCTGCCCCTTCTTTTAGGGAACAGATGTCCCCACCACCCTCCTGTCTCGTGCTTGTGTCAGGTGGTAAGGGCAGGTGATCAGCACTGTTAGAGATCAGACCCTGATCAGGAATCCTGCTTGGACTAACCTTAGAACACACAGGCTAGCAGTCAAGTCAAGGTATTTTTTGGTTTTTTTTTTTAAATGCATGGGTATAAGATGTGGGGACAGTTCCCAAGGATCTTCTCTCCAGTCTCTATTCCCCTCTCTTTCTCTAGAAGGAACTAGCAAAAGGTTGGGTATCTGCATAAAGAAGGAGAAGAACCAGTGGCTGAGCTCAGGAACTGGGAAGAGCAGCACAGCTGCACATCACCACAGTGAAATCTTCCTAAAGGTAACCAGTGTATTCCTTTCTTGGAATACTGTTGTAAACTTTATTCATTCCTGCCTTATGGAAGCATCACCGCATACCATCTCCCTCCAGCATGAACTGTGATTGCCCTGTTCACCAGCAAGCAATCCCAGCAGCTATTACACTGCACTCATCATTTCCCTGGAGGGAAGCTGGAAGGGCAGTGACATTGAAAAATAAAAATCTTCTCAAAAAGCAAATTTGATCCTTAGTGAATTCAGCTTGGAACACTAGCCCGTAAGAGCAAAGGTGGGTAAGGAACCTGAAATGTGACAGCATGAACTCCAACCTAGCAGAAGATTTAAACCAGAGTAATTTTCATTAAAAAGATAAGATCCTTCAGAATTCTTAGGCAGCTTATGGTAACTAGGAACCCTTATTCATTCTTTTAAAAAGCCATTTGTTACAAACTCTCATTCACCCCCACACACAGAGGGGTGAGTGAGATGAAAGATGTCTGCCTGTTAAGCTCCATGACAGAAAATACGTTAATGACTTTGAAATTAAAGCAAGATCCTCTTACATACACCTTTAACTATGAAAAAATACCACTCAGCTCTTAGGCCTTTTCTTTAGGCAAAGGTGAAGCACAATTCCAGTGCCACCCTGGAGGTGAGTGCAGAGCTGGGAGTGCAATGGGATCTCCCATGTCTGGACTACTGCAGAGGAAGGCTCCAAGGGTCAGTGACACCACTTCTGACCAGCAAAGAACTGGAGCTGCTGGTGTTTGTCACCCACCAGCACATTTTGCAAAATGTCAGTTTTCAGAACTGGTCTCATACCAAATGTCACTAATAAAATAAATGTTCACAGGCAATACACTCTGTCAGCAGTAAACAGTGACCTGCTGAATCAGCCCTGCAGATTCCCGTAATGCCCTCCGGGCTGATGCCGACTGCCTGATGTCATACCTGGAGATTCCTGCTGCCTGAGGGCCTGGCTCAGCTTTTGCTCTGCTTTTATGGCAGCAAGCACTGCTGGTTCCTAGCCCACCTGTTTGTATGAGATACAACCACGAAGATAACAAGGAGCAATAATTCTAAGCCAGAGTCCTGATTCCTGCATCCAGCACACCTCTCTGCAGGGCATTGTTCGCTTACTTGTAAAGTGCTTGGTCTTAATCCCCTCACTCCAGCACTGCAGGACTAGACCTGATCCAAAGCACCCACTGGACAGGAACCATCTCACAAAACTGACCAAGCTGTTTGTAAAAAAAGGTTTTGGACATTGCAAAGGAGTTGCTCCAGCCTGCCACCTGCTAAAACCGAAATTTGGGATCGGTCATTAACGCCAAGCACAGTTGACACTGCTGGACCAGCATCCATTATCTGAGTGCCCGTTCCTCAGAGGCTCTGACAAAACTGGGACAAGGAACAAAGCACCTTTCACCCCAGGGCATGTTGTGGGTCACAGGGTCGTAAGACACAGCTCAAATTAACATTTTGTCTGCTGCTAAAAGGTTCAGGGCCCTGGAAAATAGTGCTCTGCTCATCTCCCAGACCAGTGCTGGGAAGAACAAACAGGAGTATGGGCAGCACTTGGCAGGCAGCTCAGCCCTGCAAGCTTTACTCACACGAGCAATCCTTACTGTCTGATTAGTCCCACTGCAGCCATGAGGGAGGGGGTGTCCATGTAATCCTGCAGAAGGAGGAGAAGAGCCCTCGGCCATGGAAACCGTGCTGAGACATGCATGGGGGCTTTTTATCAGCCACTTCTCCTGTTGGTACTTTGCCGCATTTCTGAATCCGTCCCTTTGTTTTTCCTTTCTTTTCCTCTAGTATTTGATCTTGTCAGTGAGGCAAAGCCCTTGGAAAGGTTTCCTGATGGCCCACACATGTCACAGGCTGGATGTGCTGTGTAGCAACATCATCATAGAATCATTTAGGTTGGAAACAACCTCCACGGTCATCAAGTACAACCTTTGACTGATCACCCCCTTGACAACTAATCCATAGCACTGAGTGTCACATTCAGTTGCTTCTTGAACACTTCAGGAGTAGTGACTCCACCACTTCCCTGGGCGGCCCATTCCAATGCTTGAAAACCCCTGCAGCGAAGAAATTCTTCCTGATACCCAGGCTCTGGCTGTTCAGTTCTGTTCCAGCTGCACCACCACTCACAGGGTCAGTCCAGCACTTCCTGCTGCCTTCCTCAGCAGCACAGGGAGGAGAAGAGGCTCTTGCTTCCCTGCTTCCATTGACAGACCCATCTGAGCTGCAATTTGCTTTTAGTGACTTACTGGCCTTGTGTATGTAAATCACATAATGAACAGAATACCCCAAGAGATAAATGGACAGTTTGCAGAGCAAAACCCAACTCCACATTGTTCCTCACTGGTTTTGTCACAGCACAGCTCCCCTGTGGTTTACTCTGAAGCAATACATGTGCCCACACCCACCCACACCCACTCCCACACCGGGAGCTGTAAAATAGCTTCCAGCCCCTTTGTTTATGATTTATCTTCAACTGCAAAGAAAGATATAAAGGAAGGTACAAAGCTGAGTTTCTCTGGGTTCTTCTCTGCAGTAGAACTGCTTTATGGTACCTCATTTATGGTTCTTCGTCATGTGTTCTTTAGTCCTGGTGAACCCCGTGAGAGCTGCACGCAGAAGCACTGCAGAATCCTCAGGGACAGCAAAATGCTGGAATTGAAAGTGATTTTCAGCAGAGATCCCACGTTAAGCGGCAAAACTTTGAGCCAAGGGCCTACTGGGATGACAGGGAGCAGACCACTGTCCTATATATTCTCACACTTAGGGAGAGCTACAGGCACCTGGGGTCAGTCTCTATTATCCATACTTTCAGAGGCACTGGAATTATGAGCCATGTTTGTAGTGCTCATGGTGCCAGCCTCATCCCAAAGAGAGAACAACCACTCAGCCACAGAGGCAGAAGTGAAGCAGGAAGATGAAGGTCATACTCTGGACCTGTGACCAGAGCACTGTCTTCCAAGTCCTGGATGGGAGGCAGAATGATGAAGAATCTGTTCCTCTTTTTAGCTTCCAAAGGCTCATTCTTGGGTGACTGTGGCTGTGGAAGGTGATATTTTCTTTTCTAAGAAGCAGTTCTCACCATCTACTTAGCAGGGAAATCTGGGCTGTGGTTACAGCAACCAAAAGTACAAAGACATTCCCCTGAAAATTAGAGACAAAGACCTTATATTTTTCTTTTAATTGCCATTTCATACATTCAGTGGTGCAGTGTATTTTGCAAAGTGCCCCGCAGATGGCAATTAAGCCTCACAACATCCCTTGCTGGAAGGGCTGTCACACATACTGCCTGGACAGAGAAATGGAAATACACAGCAGTAAACACCTTGCCTCTCATCCCACAGTGAGTATGTGGCATAGGCAGAAATGAAACCCAGGCATCCTGGCCCTCTAATAGTTGCACACCCACTAATCAGGCTTTACACATGTAACTACAGGCCTTTATTTTAATGTTGTCTATGAGGAAAGAAGTATACTGTTGATTTTTTAACAGCAGATATTAATTAACCTTTCCTTAATCGTCCAAGGGGATTAAACAGTGAGGAATAATACTAGCTGCCCTACCCCCAACTTTGAATGTTGAGTGCTGACAGTTTGTATTTTTCTTTGCCCCTAAACATTCTCCTGAAGAGTTGTTGTGTCTCTGCAGAGCACGAGGTACCCCCACATACTAACACTGTACACAGGTTTTATTGAAGGGCTCCATTTCAGACATACCAAAATGCCTCTTGTCCTCCACAGTGCAGAACTGGACTGCAAAAAGATGATAGCTTGGCTCTGGATAGATGGATCAGGATAGATGCCTCCCCTCAGGCACTCACTCAGGCTAGGCTTAACCTTCACACCCTGCCATAAAAGGTAGCACAGACCTTCTTAAAACAATCCAGGGAATTCTACCCTTTCTACACAGACACGACCACCTCTGCTGCCTGATAAACTGGCACCTCACTTCAGCTTGTGCTTATGTCCAATAAATACCCAGGGCTGAAGTCGCTGGGATTTGTTTCTAGAGGAGTAAGGTCACTCACGGCCTTGATTCCAGGCCTGGAGCAACATCACTTGCTCATGTCCTTAATGACATCACGAAGCTTGTGTCTTTAAAAGACTTCTTAACAGCAGCAGAAAAAAGAAATGTCTGGGAGGTTCCAAAAACTCATGTCTGAAGCTTTAATAGGTTGATTTATGGGTCTGGGTCTCTCCCACTGTAGCTCTAAGTAAATGTTCAGTTAGGATTTTGTGAAGGGCTGGTGATCATTTCCTGCTTTGTCAGCTTTATTAAACAGAGCAGCCGCTGTTCCCCTTCCAGAAACAAGGCCTCTCTGATAAGAATAACTTGAAAAACAAGAGCAGTTCAAATTCCAATAGCACTAATTCATCATTAAACCCAAACGCTTTTTCATGACATCATTTGAAAAAGCCTATGCCAGACAGGGAAGACAGAGCTGAAAAACATGGAATAAAAGTGCTTGGATCTTGAATGAAACACAAAAAGTGCTGTATTCACACTTGGTCAGGGAAAAGTCACTTCTCACCTGGCAATCTCCAGGAAGAACAAGGCAGGAGTTTTTCCCAGGTGATGAACATCCCGCCCTTCTGAGGATTTAGCATGTGGAAGTGGCAAAATGCCTTGTGCTCTCTACAAGTTCACAGCTCTGTTTGCACTGTGTGGGCACGTGTCACCCACGAATAAAATTTTTCCCACTCTCAGCTGGATACAATATATGGGAGGCACATTCTGGGATGGGACGTTCATAGTAAACCAAAGGACAAGTGGGCCCCGAGCCTGACCCGGTTAAAGGGAGGGCTGGGAAGTGTCACAACTGAGCCTGTGTGGATTTTGCGCAAGGTCTTCTCGCACAAGAGCTGTTTTTTTAAAATGTCACAGGGAACCTCAAGCGTCCTGGAATTTACCAGCATCATCCAAGAGGCACTTAGATGTGTAAATAAAGTAGCTGTGCACTTAGGCCTGGCTCCCAGCATGTAACCCCTGTGTAGGAACAAACGTTGTCAGCTCCGATAAGGACCCGGGCTGGTTACACAGAGCTGAGTGGCCCCACAGACGCATGCTATGAACCAAAGGAACTTTACATGGTTTAAGGGCACTACTCTGTATATTAGTGTACAATTGAAGCCTAAAGCAATCCAAACCTACCATAATCCAAGGAGTTTTGGTTTGGATACACTGGGTGCACGCACGGGTCTTTGGAAGACACCTCATGTGGACTTTTAAGAATTCCTGCTTGGAACGTGTCATGTTTAGTGCTCATCGTGCTGAGATGACCAGGCCAACACATGGCCTCTAAAACCCAGACGTGAAATTAAGCAAGTGCTCCTTTACGAATGCCTGAAGAAGCTGCATATTGCAACCAATTCAGGAAAACCACAGCTGAAGTGATGCCAACAGAGCATTTGAAACACAAAAAGATACATAACCTGAAGGACAAGTGACCACAGGTAGAAGAGGTGTGAAAAAGGCATGGGAAAACTATGGAGCAAGCTGGTGAGCTGTTCCTAACCTTTCCAAAGAGAAATCACTCTAACTAAATTAATAAAAAAACCCCACATCTTTTTCTCTGATGCCCAAATATCCAAGAAACAAAAATGACACTTGGGCTTTCTTGGCTGCACCTGAAAGGCCCCATCACACAGCTCTCCTCAAGGTGCTCCAGGGGAACTGGAAAAGCAGCAAAGAAATGGCAACATGAAATCAAAAGCGGAGAATTATTCACACTAAATCATCTCCCTTCAGTTGTCACTCCCAACCTCCTGCTCCAGCAAAACAGAGTCAAAAACTGCCCTGGAAACAAACCCCTCCTTTTGTTCTCTAAAGACTAGAAGTCTTTTTATATTTAAATGAAAATCTGTCAAACTAATTATGTGAATATGTAATGGTCTCATTTTGTACTCATTAGAGAACATGGTAATGGCCATAAATTCCTCTGACGGAGCGTGTATGTGTGAACATGAATGTCTGGTAATGTCTCATAACCTTCAGGCTGGACCACGGCTTTTGTCTCCGGGTTAGACCTCGTGAGACAAACAAAAGCCCCAGTATTGCTTAAATTAGATGCAAAGTGCTGTGTTACAGCAATATGATAAGCATGATTCTTGTGCACACAAACAGCCCAGGGGAGCGCAGGGACGGTTCCCACCGTGACAGAGACGTGGCCCCCATGTCGGTCGGTGACGCCGGGCATTGTCCCGGGCCATGTACAATTTTCTGCTTCGGGATAAATAGGCACTACAGCTGTTGCCGTGGATTGCTCTGACTATCCCGTCAGGAGAACTTCAATGGGATGTGGCATTCCTGGCATTTTTTTGTGCTTTGATATCCATAGATAAAGGGAAGAAAAAGAAATAAATATGGACAAGCAGCACTGAAATAAATGTGTATATATTATGCCTTATTTATAATTCACATTCTTTTTTTCACTCGTTTCTCTTTATCCTCACGTACTGATGATGGATAACTTTTGAAATAAAACTGGGTTGGCATTAAAATGGATCCCAGCCTGAATTAAAGAGATGCAAGGAAAAAATCAGCATCAAGGACCATGCAATCCAACATACTGGAGCTGAGGCAAAAACTATTGAAGAACATTTATGATTCTGGAGACCTGTTGCAGTGTAGGAACAGCAACAACAGCAGCTACATTTTATAGGGAGAAGTGGGCTCCTGGGCAGGATGAACCAGAGAACTCAGACTGTCTCAGCAGACTCAAGCCTGAATTCCTGGTTTTGTTTTAAAATGTTATTCCAAATGGTAGAAAGAACAATACTCGTGATAAACACTGAAGAGAGAGAATGAGATTGAACTTAATAGCCCTGAGTCATCTACAGCCTTCCTTTGCTGATCCCACTGCCCAAAACAAAAACAACCCAACCTGGCATCTTTCTCTTCCAGCTGGGGAATTGAGGGAGCATCTGTGCCTGGATCAAGGATCTTACTCTACATTACAACAGCTTTCAAGTAGAGAATATAGCAAAGATACAAACTGATGCTAATGTACAGTCAAACTGAGCCAGAGTTTGTGTCTGCTCAGTGCAGCTCAGAGCAATCCTCCACCGCTGGCTCTTGTTCTTTGCTTTATCCAGCCAAAAACCCAACTGCCTTGTGCCTGTAGTTCAGGCTGGCAACTCACAGTCTCCTGTCCCCAGCGGCTGTGCAACAGTTCTTGGGGAGGGAGAACAGGCTAAAGGTGAAGGGAGCATTGCAGAACCCATAAGAATACCCACACTGACTCAGTGAGGAACTAAACATGACTAAAGACACCAAGTGCTTGATCTGAATTGTTGTTTTCCCCACCCCACTCCCCATGTTTTTTTGGGGGTCATTTACTGGCAAGGATGGCTGTAAAAAGCATGGCTATGACTGAGTAAGCTCCTGATGAAACCCCAAATCTCTGGTTGCAGCAGCATTGCCGTTTTCCCTGAATGAGATCAAAAGTAAGAGATAAAACATATGAGAAGGTGAAAGGCTAATGGCTCCTGAAAATAGTTTGGTGGTGATAGGGCTGAGATTATTTCTTCGAACAACATTTCTCTCATTAAAAGCAGGTAGGTATCAGATTTTAATGACTTGTTTTTTCCCATCTGGGTAGGGCCAGAAAGACTTTACTCCCCTGTTCTCCACAGCCGTCTTTCAGAAGAAATGCCTTACCTGCCTTCTTATCACGGTTAAATGATACTTGTGCTTGAAAGCAGGATTTCTACCCTTCCCTACAACCTTAGGCAAATATACCTGGTTCTCAGAGAGCTGACAGGAAGGCAAATCCCCTACTGCACACTGACAGCTGTCAAGTGATAATAAATACCTGTAATAGGGACAGTTTTATCCCTCCTCCCTGTACATATCAGCTTTCACTGAAATTATACCCTTCTCCCTGTGATCAAGCCACTGTAGCTGTGTGCCCAGCTTCAAACACAGCCCTGAGCACTGGGGGGAAAACGGCTGGGTTTCCTCCCCTCTCCTCTTCATGACATCTCTTTCCAAACGGCCACGAAACTTTGCCAGTTCCCTGATCCCCTCTTGTCCATGGGGGCTTCTCTGCGAATTTTGGCATTTATTGCATGCTGTTAGGCATAGAAATACTAAAAAAAAAACCAAACAAAAAAACTAAAGAAACCAATATACGGTTTGGGAAAGTTAAATAGCCCTAACTTCTGAATGTCTCACATCAAACCTCTTGAAACTCTCATGTAAATTTACAACTTACAGTTCCTCATCTTAAGGGAACTAAAACACTTAAAAACAATCCACTTTGCTGAGTCACAGTGAGAGGTTGAGCAATTTGCAGGAATGAGGCCTCAATTACTTGACAGCAGGAAAAAAAGGTTAAGGTGCAGGGAGAAGAGAAATCTGCATTTCAGAAGGGAATTTCCAGGGGAAAGGAAGGAGTAAAACCATTCAGACAGACTGACAGTCTGTTCCTGCCCCTGCTGCCTGAATAAAGGCTCTTTCAGCACTAACCCTTCCCCATGGCACGCCGCCTCACACTGGTGTCCTTAGGAGACAGAGTTCTTATGTGGCACAATCTTCCCTAGAATAGAAGCTGGCATCTCTCAGTACCACCAGTGATGCTGAGCTACCTGTAACCGCAGAGAATCCAGTCCCCCCACTTCATGACGCAGCAAAGCCCCTCAGGCACAACAGAAGAACTCTGGGGCTTGAAGACAATGATGGGCACAACAAATCAGTACACTGGGATTATTTACACCAGTTACAACCTCGGTATTTGTAATAATAAGGCAGAAGTGGTCTCTATTTTATTGAAGACAATCAAGTGGCTGAACATCCACTGCAGACTATACTGACCTCATGGCAAATATAGATTCACACTTGATTTGAATAGAACAAGTTTTTGGCAATTAACAATAAATTACACACATGGGCTCATGTCGCAGCACAGAAAAGAAAAGGCCTCCCCAAATCAAACACAAGCTGAGTTCTAAAAGACCCTTTCTCCTTCAGCACGCATCACTCTGGAGCAGGAATCCCAGCCCCGTTCCCGCTTATTCATGAGTGTGCGCATGCAGGAGCGGGGAAGAGGGCCAGGAAGAATTTCTTTACGAAAAAAAAGCAGCAGCCCCATTCCTGAGCCGCTGTTGCTATGGGCCCGCGGGGCTCACAACAGATGGCAGGAGAGCCATCCCTGCGCCCGGCTCTGAAGCTGTCCACTCAAGCATGCCATTCGCATTCCCCACATTCCGCCGGGACGCGGCCCCGGCGCAGGGCGGCCGGTTCCCGGGACAGCGCGCCGCCCTCACCTCTCCCCGAGGTGCCCGCGCCGAGCCGCGGGGCCGGGATGCGCCAGCGGCACGACAAATCCAGTCGGGATACAGGATTTCGGTACTTTCTCTTCGAAGTGTTTGAATGACTGAGAGAATGTGGTTTGCTAAAGGGAGGCTCAGTCCTGGACACTGCCTGTTTCTGTGTCCTTGTAATAGTCTGAATGGGAGTGAGAAAACAGCGCTGCAGGGCCTGATCCAGACTAGGGCTGTGCATTCTCCTGCTCCCTGGATGGAGGAGGCAGCAGCCTTCAGGATAACGGCCTGAGGTGGGGAAAGCTGGACCGAGGCAGAGACATCCTCTTTGCTGCAAAGACATCATTGCATCCTAAACACTTTAGAGGAGCACAGTTCAGAGCCAAGGCCACGGCCAAAAAGGATTCGCTGCCCAACATGTGTCACAAAGGGCTGAAATGTGTGAGAGGAAGTGAGTAGAGAAAAAGCAATGTAAAGATGGACTAAGACAAGTGGCAGGTGGGGAAAAGCATGATTTAAACAGCAGAGATGTCCAGGTGTATAGAAAAGGGACATCAAATGCAGCAGCCAGACTTCAGGTACAGGATTCTGCCTTGCTGCTCCATCTAGGCTAGAGTAGGGCAAGGTTACCTGCAAGAGCCCCCAAAATATGCAAAACATTCCTGGAGAGTCCATGGTCCCAGACTTCCTCTTTGTGCCCTGCAAATCCTGCCTGGGAAGCAAAGCACGGCCCTGACTCCCAGCACAGTGCTCGCAGCTCCCAGGGCGGAGGCAGGCTAAGGAAGAGGCAATCCACCGTGGCTCCCATTGGACACTTCACGGCAGCGTTCTGGTCTCCTACACCCAAACAACAGCCGGGCTGGCTCTGCAGTCAGGAATTTGAATGTGATTTGCCTATTGCTTGCTGATCACACAGAACTGGGCTCTTTCGGGCTTATTTGCATTTGGCTGCTGGAGCCACTGGGTTTTCCTTTTTTTGGGGGGTGTTACAGCAAGGATGATGGAGACAAAGGGGCAGATGCTGTGGGCTGGCCATGTGCAGCTGGCCATCGCATTGTGCTGAGCTGCAGGGCTGCTCTGAGGCAGCCTGGGAAATGTGCTCCCTGCTCCCCGGCAGGCTCAGTCCAAATCCAGCCCCACTCTCCTTTAGGGATGTGACTCGCCTGACCCTCCTAAATGCGGTCCTCCCAAAGCACTGGGGGGATAATGTTATTTTCTAGTTTGTTTTATTTCCAGTGCAGACATGGAGCAAGCCTTAACTTGGAACAGAGAGTCTGACTTTTGCTAAAAGTCGTTTGGGTGACTGCGTGTGCAGTCTTTTCTGTGCAGGCATGCAGGAAATTTTCCCTCCCTCTCACACACACAATGGTTTAGATTTGGTATTTATGAGCTTAAGTTAGAAATAAAGGAAGAATGAAGTTTCCAGGTGGCTCTTTCTTTCTTTAATCTTTCCTATGTTTCTCCCTCCCTGTCTTTTCTATCAGTCTTTAATCAAATTCCTGCTGTTACTTTTATTGAACAAAGGAGATGCTGGCACAGACCTGAAGTGCCTCTGTACATGGGTTGCCCTCTAACAGCCAAGCTGCTACGATTTATTACTAAATAGTCCCTGCGGGCTGTAATTTATGAAAGACAGAAAGAAACGTCCAAGCTTTGGCAACTGAGGTAAATGCTAATATCTGGTAATTCTTCGGCCACTTGGGTTTCTATGAGGTATTGCCTTTAGCCCTTTGAAGGCATCCAAAAGACTTCTCTTTCAGAGAACATAAAGCACACCAGAGAAAACAGTAGCATCAGCCCGAGATGAATTTTTCACTTTGCTTGAAGAGGGCAACCATCAAATCTCTTTAATTTAGGCATCTCTTCAAGTTTCAGATGGGAGGTTCATTGCTGTAGCCTGGGAACAGGCTCACCCCTGGAGGCATCAGGCCAGGCTGCAGGGTGATGGGATCTGTGCTGTAAAACAAGCTTTTCCGTCATGCTCTGGATCCTGGTCAGCTCCGCCGCCTCAGGAATCTTTAGGGATACTCCCGTGCCCACTAGTTTTACCCCAGTATTCCACTAGCACCACTTCAACTTGCTTTGATATGCACTGCCAACTTTCCCTAACCACACTGGACTACCACAGTTTAGAAGAAAAACCAGTTACAATTTCCCTTGAAGTGCACAGCTAAAGCTTTGGCCCATAGTCAAAGATATAACAACCCCAAACAAACTTCAAGTTAAAAATATCCTAATAGCAATGAAGCAGCTAATGAGTTTAAAGATTAGTTAATGGGTTTACTAAAGGAGTTCATGTGTCAGAAAATAATCAAAACCAAAGTTCAGTGAACTTAGTTTTATGATTCATGACCAATCTAAAGGGGCGGATAGGTGTGTGTACAAGTCTTCAAGGAATGTAAATTTGTGCAGGCCCAACTGGAGCTACAGTGATTGCCAGCACTGAGCTGTACTAATTGCCATCTCTGATGAACCAGCCTCTTTCTCTCTCTGCTCCCTGCAAAGTTGCCATATTGATCAAACAAGAGCATGTCCCACATTGTGGGGCTGGAGCATCTCTGCTGAACAGTGACCTAAAGCGTTGGCCTGGTCTGACACCCACTTTAAACAACTCGAACTTGAGCAGATACTCTTCCAGACTACAAAACTGCAAAATGCACCCTACAAATTGTGGTGTGGACATGAGTCAGATCCCCTGCTCACGAAGACTCAGAGTCCCTAGTGCATGGTATTATTACTACCCTTGGACACCGAGGGCGGGGGTGGCCCTAACCATGCGGTACAGCTCTGGAGACTCTCCCAAGTTCACCTCTCCTGTGAGCTTCTGGCATTTTTCTAGCCTGAAGTCTGTGAGATTTGCTTACATTGCCCAACAGTTTCGCAGTGACAGACCCCGAGCACCGGCGCAGCCCCGTTTGCTGCGTGCTCGCTTAAAACAGAAGCTGAAAAATGCCCCCCGGCACTGCGAGAACACTCATTTGCTCTGAAGTTTACGATGCTCATGACGTTTGGGACAGAGAGAGTCCTTAAGACTCCCGCCCTCCGTGTCCCACAGCCCCGCGGTGCGGTTCAGCTGCCGCCCCCGGCACGAAACCGCGCCTGGCTGGCTCTGCCGTGGCTGGCGAGAGGCCGCTTACCTTTGGAGCCACCGGAGCCAGGCTCAGGTATCCCCATTCTCGCGCCGGAGGCTGCCTGCCCGTGGGGAGCGCGGTGCCGGAGCAGGGAATGGCAGCAGCGCCTCGGAGAGCGGAGCCGCGTCGCGGAGCGATTGCGATAACGAGTTGCAGATACAGGTGCTGTGCTGAGAGGCACCTCGGCACTAATCCCACAGTAAGAGCAGGAGGTTCGCTCAGCACAGGCAGCTCAGATTACTGCCCTCCTACCCAGCAGTCGTCAGCAGGCCTGACAGACAGGAGCAAGCACCGTGAGGAAAGGGGGAATGTGCTGAGTGAAAGTGCCAGTCAGCTCTGTCCCGGCTCCCCGCAGATTTGGGCTTGGCCCCTCTTATAATTGACACTGGGCTTTGCGGGGAGAGAGGAGAAAAGAAACTATATCCAAGAAAAAAGTGCTTTCAGCCAGCCAGGAATGATCTATTCTCTCAAAGTTCACCCCTCAAATTGCAACTGAAAAATGTAACTGGGAGTAAGGGTGGGGGATAAAACCCCACTGCAGAGGAGAGGTGTAGCAGGAATTTGGTCCCTATTGCTCACTGGCCTCTAAGCTGGGGCTCAGCATCGACTGTAGGGCTGAAAAAAAATGTGACAGGAGAAGGCTGTGGACACTGGATGAAGTACATGGAAATAATCCTGGAAAAACCCATGGCCCTCAACCCACTGAACCCATCCTGCTACAGAGGAAGTCAGCCTAATGCAGCCTGGGAGGTCCAGGTGCCCTGTACCCAGCCAGGCTGCCTTAATATCCAAGAGAAAGCTGAAAACATACATTAAATATACATTACATATATGAAATCAACATGCTTTTCCTACCGGGAGCAATATGGTTCATTTCAGGCCAAACAGAACACACAATTGCACTTCCATGTAACCCTGAATAGTTCTCTTTTCCAGCAAGGCTGTAAAATCAAAACATTCACAATCTCACCCATACTTTTCACTACTCCAATTTTCTCTACTCCAATGTCCCCTTTACTTCAAGTAAAGGGAATACATCATCCTCTTCCTAGCAGTTCCCTTCCTGAATGCCTCCATTGACCCCCTGACATTTCACCTGACAATAGTAATCGTTTTTAAAAGCCTGGTAAACACAAAAGCCTAAGAGGTAACTGAGCTAACAGTCACTTTTCAGCTTCTGAAAGATGTACTTTTTAACCACTATTTCTGATTTTAATTTCCTTATGTATTGTCAATAGAAAAAAAAGTTATGGTGTATCACGCAGGTATAACCTACCTTAAAATGTTTTACATACATGCACTGAAGACCAGCCCTGCCTCCCTTCTAATGCCAGTCAGACAGGCAGGAAGCTGAAGAAAGGGGGATTGGGAAAAAAAAAAAAGTTCTATATTCTTTGTCCATCTGTGTTTGGGTGAGTTAGTCAGACCGCCCTGCGCTGCACACAGGAAGAGTTGTGCATATAAAAGACCATTTGATACTGTCTGTGCAGTGTCTGCTCTTCATTGTTCTTTTGCCTGAGATATTCCATGTATCCAGCCATAAGGGAAAAACAATATCAAGGGATCTGGATGACCTGTACAAGCCCATTCATAAAAAACATAAAGGAGTTACAGTAATTACTACACCCTAACATCTGTTTTGCTGAAGTAAATCCGGGCAAACACAATTTATATCAGTAGGATTACATCAGTGTTCATTAACCTCTCCTGACCCCACCTCCCTTTCAGAGGAAACCTTGGATCAAGCAGGAAAAGCAAGGAAAAGATTTTGTGAAATGATTTTATATTAGTAGCTGAGCAACTAAATATTTAACCTGGCTCTGGCTGTGTACACATATACATCTGTACACATCAGTGCCACCCAACCAAGAAACCCCTTATAAATCTGTATTTATAGTCAGCTCCTGGCATTAAAGCCATGCAACTGCAGCGCCTTACAGCAGGGATGATGAAATGCAGCTATTCTCAGCTCCCCCTGCAGCTGCCCAGTGAAGGTGTCACCCTGCACCCCTCTGCACCTGGACAGGTAACCAGAACCCCTCTCTAGTCCAGGTATTTGCCCTGTGGACTAAAGGTCACTGCAGACACCTAGCGAATGATGCATGGAGCGCTGGGAGAACACATGCTTGTTTGTCTGAGTTTTCATACTATTGTGATCTGATCCAGCTCCGACCTAAGCCTCGGGAAATTCCCAAAGAAGGAGATTCACACTGTAAAAAGTACTTTGTACAGCACTAGCAGAGATTTCCCAGCTTTTCCAGAGTCACTTGCTGACAAATCCAACCTAGGTTGATTATTGCCTGAAGAAGGCAAACTAATCCACAGGCACTGGGTGAGAGGAGCAGCTAATTGGAATGGCAGTGGCTGGAAATTCCTGGGTTCCTAATGTAGCTTCAGGTGAGGGGTCAGTCTGTCACATCCCAGAGACGATAACACATCATGGTGGCTGGCATTAATTTTTTTCTAAGGCATTTTCCCATTGTCCCTATCAGTGGCCTAAAACTTCCTTTTATGCAAAAATCGTATGTAGATCTTCCTCACATTTATTACTCCCTGCAGTACGTTTCCTAAAAGCCTGTCAGTCCTGAGCTGTAGCTAATTAAATCCTAGACTGTAAGGATTTGCCAGTGATTTTAACATTAAACTCTGTTCACCTCTCAGCTGTCTGTCCCTTCCTAATGAGACAGGAACTGCAAACATTTTGATGAGCACATGGAAAACTCCTCTTTGAAAATAATGATGCCTGAGATACTAAAGACTGGCCAGTTTGATCCAAGGAAATATTAAAGTCTTTCCTTACTGGGCACAGGATATTAAAGGCCTCGGAAATCCCATCTAAACAGTGGGTGAGACCCCTGGTGGGCTCTGGCTGGTCACACCCATTGGCATCACATGAGGAGCTGCAGACTCCAACCAAAGGCTCATTTCTTTAGTGTTAAAAAGATGCACTTTAAAAGAGCTCAGACACAAGGAGACATGAGCAGGGGCAGGCTGGAAAGCTGAGGAGGAGTTCACAAGGAGGAGTTCACAACAAACATATAACAGTGCTAGTCACAGACCACCCTGCCAGCCCTCGAATGCCAGCTTTGGCCTCTAAGCTGTCAGTCTTAAAAATTCCATGTGCATGAAGCCGTCCTTTCTGCTGTTCCCTCAGTCATCCCCACTCAACAAAACCCAACTACACCGCAGAGCAGCTCTTTGGGAAGGTGCAGGATCCTGCACTGCTGCGGAGCGGGGTGTGGGCCAATGCCAATTCTAATTAATTTCATTCACAAAACTTGGATTTATCCGATGCAATTTTTTGGCACGCTGTCAAATACGATAGAAAATTACATTAGTGTCATAAGAGGAAAGGATTAGTTCACAGACTTCTTTGAAGAATTGTGTTGGCACTTGTCTTTTTGTAAAAATGCCAGCAGCTTCCCCTCTCTCCAGGAATAGCCCATTTTCTCCTGGTCAATGAGGGAAATCACTGCTCAGTGAGGGTCTGAGCCAAAGCCTTTTGGAGTCTGTGGGAATCTTTCCACCGATTTCCACGGGCTTGAATCAGCTCTGAGCCGCAGATGTCAGCTGTACTGACATCTTCTTCCCACCCTTCAACACCTCCCTAGGGTCATTTATCAGGTGGAGTGGAAGACTTTTTTATTTTTTCCTAAAGCCTTCGTTATAGCAATTTGCTGCCAAACCAAGAACAACTCTGTAGCTATGGCGTAAGTGCAAGTATTCAGGATGTCTGGGTTTAATTCCTGATCTTGCCCCAGAGGTGTTTAAACGAGTTGATTGGAACCAGATCTGTCTGAAAATGCAGCACTGGGAGGCCCACGCAGCTCAGCACCTTCTTGCTGCCAGCACCTGGAAGCAGATGTGTCAGGAGGAGGATAAGAGCAGAACAAATACATCCACATGTGCAGTGTGCTCTAGCCCCAGCAGTTTGCAGTGTGTGTGACACAGCCCCTGGTGCTCAGCACCAGGTTTTCCTGGGCCACAGGACTGGTGTGTGCAGGGGGTGTATCCCTGGGTGAATTCTCGGGCTGCTCAGTGCCTGCATAAGCCGGCTTCCCTCTGACGCTCCCACTCTCAGGGCTGCATATGCTTCTCCCAGCATCTCCCCCAGGTCTCATCACTCAGGCAAGAGGGCCCAAGGACAGGCATGTACCAAGAGAGTAACCCAAATAACCCAAGTGATGCAGGGAATCTGTAGGGAAGCATGAAGACGAACATGCAGATTATGGTCATAGCCAAGGATAAGCTTAATCCTTCCTTTTTGTACAGTTTTTTAGCACAACAGGAAAAGGAGGATAATGTTTTCTATCCCCACTCCTCCTTTATTTGACTTGTATTTTTAGTCTGAGGTTCTTTGAGAAGGAAAAGAATTGCAGGCACTGCTAAGCCTGAGGTAGACACAAACCCCTGCCACTGAAAACAGAAAATCAAGCACCTTGAATACTGATCTTCGCTAGAATATTGTATATGCCACATAAATAATAATTGAACAGGCTTCTTGCGGTCGCTGGTATCAGAATGATTGGATATATAGTAAGAGCACACATGTGCATCTTGCAGTAAACAGTTCTGCTGTAAATCACAGCTTGTTTCAGATTCATGCTTTGTCCAATCTCACTGGCTCTGCAAACACAAGTGTCACCATCAGAGCCCCTCACATCCCAGTCTGTGCTGGCCTGAGCCCTGAAAACAACACCCTGGAAGAGATCTGCAGGGCCCCTGCATGTTCGTGTGGGCAGAGCAAAGGCCTAAAATTCTCTGCAGAACGTTTTTCCTTGCTGTTCCACCAGCAAATTTTAATAGAGCTTTGCATTAATTAACCAACACCGAGGCTGGATCCCTCCACAGTGCACTGTCCCCTCAACAAGAATGACTTCATGTGCTGTAGCACCTGCAATGGCTGAGCAGCAGCCTGGGGGAGGCTGTGGCTCAAAGGGTGTGTGGGACTTGTCCCCATGGCCGTGTGTCCCCTTGGTGGCCCAGCTCCGGCTGCCAGCATGCCTGGCTGCCCTCATTGCGCTGTCCCGGACACGCTGCATGTCCGGCCATGTAAACAGTGTGGTGCTCCCGCAGCCGTTCCTGCCCACTGACCTGTGCAAAAGCCTATTTTTGGCAACTGCTCCAGGCCACTGTGGGGGCTGCAAAGCACACAAGGCCATGCCCACGGTTTGAGCCTTATCTTCAGCTGATCCAGGCATGCACAACACAATTAGATCAGACTGATACCACTGAACGGGGTCTTTTTTAAATTGCATCCAACTCTGCTTGGATACTGCAGTTGGAGAGGAAGCAACAGAAAAAAAGCAGGTTGGAAAAAAATAATGTGTATTTCACAACAAACCAGCTAAGTCTTATTTCTTTTGTAGCTGGAGCTTTCAAACAGCTTTTCCTCCACCTGGTTAAAGATCAACTGAGTATCAAAACCTCAGTAAGGCAGTTTGCTGAGGACAGTAGGCCAGCCTCCCGCTACAAAATCCAACAAACTGGTCTCTCCAGTTTCCCATTGTGATTCACACAACTGTTCCAAATGGGCAAACCCTGAGCAAAGAGATCTCCCCAGCATCAGCCTGTGAATTCCTCAGGCCTGATGAAACTGGTTCTGTTTATAACCCAGGGTGAGAGACGTTTGTCACCAGCAGTGGTACAGACACACTGAGTCATTCCCTGGGCTGCAGAGTAGCTTCTACTCCAGCTAGTTCTGCCCTCAGCACCACACAGTGTGAATGTCAGCAAGGTCCCTCAGAGCACACCAGTTGTGGGCCTGAGGTGTACAGGAATGAGCAAACACACACATATCTGAGTCCATTGTCCTGGAAATGAATGGGCAAAACAAGCAAGGAATGGGCAGAGAGGCAGGACCTGGCTTGAGAAACAGCCTTTGAAACAAGGGAGATGTAAGTAGTCCTGTTAAAGGGGCAGAGAAAACTGAAAATTTGAAATCTGCACTAGGGCTCATTAGGTCATTCGCTGCCTCTGCCCCACTCTAAGTCTGTGAGCAAAAAAACAGAAAGTGTATAAATTCACAGCTTCACATGTCTCTCTTCCTGAAAGTTCCTCCCTGGGGACAGCAGGACATTTGCACAGGAGTGAGAGGCAGACTATGGTCCTCATGTACTAAATACTCTGGTGCTGGTAATTTAATTTAAACCATTGGCACTTATTAATATTAAATATCCTTGTGACACAGCTAATTTTTCTTCTTTTTATCTATTTTAGCCTTTTAGCCTTTCATCTCGCCCTGAATTTTCCCTGATTTTGCCTTCACATTCCCTTCATTGAAACCATTCCCACTTTTTCCCTCCATTACACTGATCAATCAGATTTGAGCTGATGAGGACTGATGATGACACATCAGTTCTGACATTCCAAAGGAAATACCACATCATTGCATCAGCCAGTCTGCAGACCTGCACGCTGTTGTAACATCTACTTTTGCTTAGTAATACACAGAGAGACACCCCTTAAGTACTAAAGGCTTACCTTTGTCCTGAAATAAAAACCAAAACTTAATAGCAATCTGAGTATGCTATGTGGGCTACGACACAATACATCTGATTAAAAAAATGTCTGGTGTGATGGTTGGTGTCACCACCATACCGTTACAGAGAGGTTTTAATTTGAAAAACAAACAACTAAACCTTCAAAAGCATGCTGACCTGGAATGTGCTCTGCAAAGAACCAGAACCACATACACCAAGCAGAGTTTGCTGCTGTTTGTATATGACTTTTAAGGAGTAAAGTCCATGTCTGTGGGAGTTTGTGTCGCTCCATAAGGAAGAGTTTCTGTGAATATGGAGAGCATTGACCAAAAATTTAGGTCACAAATGACAAGTTTTCAGACTGCTGGTACTTGCAGCAAGCAACCCTAATCCATTTCAATTCAATCATTATGGCAAATTTACAAAAATCAGCATCATGAGCATTCAAAAAATAATTTATTTTCAGGTGATGTAGTACTGCAAATATCATCTTGTCCAATCAACCAAACCTGACACCAGGTGGGAAGCAGGTTAGTGCTGCCTTTACCAGGCTTAATGGCTAAACTCATTCTGTCTGGGGTCAAGCTAATCTGCACCTCTTTCCTCTTTTCTCACCATTCTCCTCTGGAATCCTTATTTTATCCCTTCTTACCCTCTAGAACGGGAGACAAAATCTCTTCTTCTACCCTGGCCAGTGTGCTAAGTCTGGCCACCTCTGGTGATGGAGAGAATTCAGAGGAACTTGTGACCCACTGCCCACAGAGCAGTCAGAACCTCACATTTTTTGGTTTTTGCTGCCTTCATGCCAGCACTGCAGGGTCAACTAGGACTGGGTCAAATTACCTGAAGGCTGGGCTCTTAGCTCTTAATTGCAATTTTCCAGTTCTAAATTTACGGATTATCACTGAGCTTTAAATGTACATGAAGCACTCAAAGTACCTTGGCAAGGAGATGGTATGTGAATGTAATACCTTCAAAGTTCATGTGCTTGATCCTTCTAGTGGTGATGAAATGAAGCCATGAAAGACTCCCAACCAGATTTTCTTCAAGTTCACTATAGTAATCCAAACCAGGAAAACATCAACACCCCTTGCATACTCATTAAAGAGGAAAAGAAAAGGTGAAAAGATCTTGGGAACGTAAAAAAAAAAATGAAGAGAAACTATTGAATTACAAAACAAAGAGGTTCTGTTTCCACAGTTTGCTAAGTTAGTTTGAATTAAACATTTTGTTCAGTTGGTATAGCTGGATTTCAATCTATGTTGGTTTGGGTATAGCTGGATTTCAGTCTACGTTGGTTTAAAGTAAAAACCATGTATTTTCGGAAAACACTGAAATTGCAATGAACTCCTTTTGCAAATCCTATCCCAGTGGGTGCACAAACCATGTAACAGTTCTGTATACGAATATTCCAAATTTGCTGTAAGGTTACCTAAAGATGGTTAAACAACAAAATAGAGTCAGCAAAAGCACAAAGTACAGCCCAGAGAGCAGGAAGGTGTCTGAGCTGGTCATACCTGCCCAGCTCAGGCATCACCACTCAGATGTTACTCAGTTGTTCCAACTTAGTGACCCAAAACGACACCTTTTGTTTGACTAATGACAGCTCCCCAGTTGTGCTGATCTTTCCCCAGATTTCTTTTTGGCTAAGTGTGGAAATTGAGGGCAGAGCACTCCATAAAGTGATACCAGCTACCAGTTAGCTGGCACAGAAAGAAACTGGACATGGCCACAGGGAAAGTCATAGAGGTAGCATTTCTATTAAGGTTTAAAAAACCAAACAACACAAGTTCTAGGCTCAAATATCTCTGATACAAAATCCTCTATCACTCACCTGCAGAACACCAAACAGCTCCAGATCTTGCTGAGGCCGGTGGAAATCTTTCTGCAGTCACAGCAACAGTGGCAACATGCAGCCAATGAGGCAAGAGCTATGTACAGAAGTGTCACCCTTTCACAGGGAACCCTGAGGACTTGGGAGGAAGATGGAACTGCTTGTGCATCACTGAACAGGGACCCTGGAGTGCTGTGTGGCAGGGGAGCAGTGCAAGAGAATGGGGTGTTTCACATGCTTGGGCATATCAGTGAGAAAGGAGTCCTGGAAATACTGGCTGAAAACAACAAGCATTTGCCCTTGGGCTCATGCCTGTATGTTCAAAACAAGGCTTGTGCTAAGATTAGGCCAAGCCATAGGCTTCCAGCTGGAGAAGTGAGGGGAATGTCTGGGTGGCCTGGGGGGCAGGAGGAAGGGGGAATGAGTGTGGCTCTTGCCTACCTGCGGACGACAAGCTTCAGCTTCTTGTAGGAGCCTTTCACCAGGGAGATGGCCTCTCTCCTGGAGCTGCTCAGCTCCACCTCGTTGATGTTCACCACTTCATCACCAGCCTGCAGCTTGGAAGGCAGGGAGTCTGCCTTCCCTCCCTCTTCGATCTGCACAAGAGAGGGGAGAAGGCAAAGGTGAGACGTGCCTGACATGGTTTGGCTTTCACCTGCAGAGCTGAGCGTGTGTTTCTGTTGAAGGAATTGCTCTACCAGCCCCAAACTCTGCTCTTGGATTAAAAAACCCTGGTTTCCCTTTGCCAGCCAGCCCACTCAAAGGTCTGTGCTTGCCACCCCTACGTTTCATATAGATGGGAGCTTGGGATCAGCAGCCAGATGAGTTCTGCCAAGAAGCACTGTTTAGAATAAGCCTGAAAAGTCTCTGGTATTTGGAAGCAGTAAACGCCAGAAAACAGCCATGGAACGCCTCTTGATAAGAGCACCCAGGCACCAGCCCAAGGGCAAAGCCAGGATTAGAAGAGCTTGGATGTGATTTTTTTTTTCCTTTTGTTCAAGCTTCCCTTCAGGACCCAGATGCCTGATGAACAACAGCTTCTTTCTTACTAGCCAGCAGCAATGCAGGAGCACTCGGTGTAGGTGGTTACTGACGTGCAGCATCTCTGTAGGGTTTTTCAGCTAGGGATATAAAGAAAATAGGCAATTATTTGAATTTTATGAGAAAGTAAGCAGCCTGCTCAAGGCTGTGTAGTGGCAAGGCTAGAAGGAGAGTCCTAGGGCACTTCCCTCTGCTTTGTACAGCCCATCATGTACATGGCATAGTGACTCCCCATTCATGTACCAGCAGAAATACACCAAGTCTGGAAAGAAGTCAGTGACAAGGCAGAGGACAAGAAAATCTGGCCCAGGATCCCTGAATCACAGCCTTGTGCACTAATGCACCCTCTCTGCAAAGGGAGACATTAGCATAGCAGAGGGCCAGGTTAGGCATTGCAAATCCTGAGTTTCAGGAGACTCAGGAGTGCCACCAGCTCCAAGTGAAACTGATAATTACTTTGATTGCAAAACTTGCCACCACAAAATCTGCTATTCAAAGCACCTGGCAGTCCCTGCTCAGCAGGGGCTGTGACCTGTGTTAGCAGATGTCATGGGACCCACACTTCTGTGTAACTACAGAAGTATAACCTCTTCCTTCAGGCACTCACCTTCCCAGACATCCTACTGAGACAAAGAGGTGTCTGGATTGGATTCAGCCTCGGATCCAGGCAGGAAGGGCTGCTATGTGCAGGGGTGCGATTTTCGGAGCAGTGACATTGCACGCATACTTCTGGAATTGCTTTATTTCAAGTCACGCTAAGCTATGTGTAATTGAGCCATGCCCTAGACAGGTAACTCAGCACATGCAGACACACTGCCCAGATTTGTACCAGGGCATTAGTTTGGGTGTTGAATGGTGATTTCTCACAGGCAAAGCCGGTTTGTTCCTCTAAACCGAGGAATTCCAGCCCAGATACCTTCTGAAATGTAAAATCTGACTTCCCCAAACATCAGCCAATAAATTCTCCAAACCCCCTACAAAGGTAGGTAAAAATCATTGACATTCATCTTACCAGGAAGTCATGCCACTGATGAATGAGTTTTTTCTTTTCTTCTTAAGAATGGATAAAACCACAGGAATGAGCCTTCCCATAAAGAGCCTTGTATCACAATTACCAGGAAGGGTGAGAGATGAAACATTAGCCCTTGCTGCCAGTATAAATAAATAACAAACGAAAAATGCAGTATTGCAGCAGTTTATTGCTGCTGTAAAGCAGGACAGGTGGGTATCATTTCAATGAAATACAGTAGTGGGGTAGTAGGGGTTAGATTAACTTGTGATATAGTCAGCAGAAGGGATTTTCTGTTTGTTTTTGGTTTATGTTACAGCACATATAATGGAGAAAAGTCCTGCTTGGAAAAATATCTCTTGTAACAAATACCAGCTACTTCAAAGGCTGTGATACTCATCAGAAGCATTTGTATTAACTTGTGCCTTGATGAACCCTGACCTTAAAAAAAAATCAACAGAATTGTGATCTGTGCTTTATCATCTAATAATTGCAATTGTATTTATATATTTGAGATTTTTCACTTCACAGAAACACTGCTTTAAGGTTTTCTTTGCAACCACATGAGCTAGACCTTTCTTCTTCTCTTTCTTCAGGGAAAATGGACATTTGGATTCTTCCATATTCACCCTTATAAATAATGTGAAATCAAACACTTTCAGGGAAGACTAAACCCTGCAATACTTCTGATAAGGCTGATAACGTTATTAACTGCTCTGAAAGAAATCTTTCTTCACATCCTGATCATTCCAGCTTATCCCTGCGCCAAGGGCTCTTAAACTGCAGCCTGCGAGGCCAAGCAGCCAGCCACAGCACCAGAGCAAAGGATGCCTTTAAGGAAAGTTTGTTAGCATGAGTACAGGGTCATCTGCAAGTGACTCCAGAGGCTGAAAGTGAATTCTTTGCTCCTGTGTACTTAAAACTGTCCATGAGCAAGACCTAAAACCAGACCCACATTTTGCCTTTGGAAACTTTTGATGGCAGCATCAAAACTATATTACTTTTGGACTTAGAGAGAATATAAATGGAGATGTGGACTTGTATTTTATTGTTGACACAGTTCTCTCATCTATTACTAACCTTCTCATCTGTCATCTGTCCAGCTGGGGTTACCTGGATACAAATTCCTGCAAGTTGCTCTAAGAAAACATTCACAACAGACCTGTGACCTGGTACTATTGTTCAGAGTAGCAAAAAAGGCAAAAAGACTCATAAGTTTCCATCAAAAGTCCAGAAATAAGGCCTTGTCTCCCAAAGCAAGGGTCAGATGCTCCATGTCCATTCTTCGTCTTCGTATGCCCCTGAAAATATTTGTGTTTAAGGAGTGGTGACATTTCATGGGAAGGATTGACTGATTCAAACAAAACAAGCTGCACTAGAAACACAAAGCTCTATCACAGTATAACAATTATCAACAAAGCAAACAAACCTCAACATGCAGGGAGCCTCTTTAAATGAACACCTGCTTCACTGCACAAGGGTGCACAGAGTCCAGGATGGGACATGTGTGCACACAGTGCAGGCCACAGCAGCCAAAGAACACCAGGTGGGGACCACTTCTGCCTGGGGTTCCCTGCTCTAAACTGCCTGACTCAGCCTGTGCACCAGATCCCAAGTGGGAGGAAATGGAAAGACGAGTTTCCCACTGTTCCCTAAATCCCCAGTGGATCTCAGTGCTGTCAGTCAGCCAGGGCAGAGCCAGCAATGCAGTCTGTTGTTTTCTGTGTGCAAGTGGAGTAATTTGAGCAAACACAGCATTGCCAAAACCACCCTCAAAGGTCACTTGTGACAAAAATGTGATGGCCATAAGCTACAGGACCTAGTGCAAGGGGTCAATCAATAGTCAGCAAGACCGCTTATGGTTTATTTAAGCTGAGAAAAACAAGGTGAAATGCAGCCAGCAGACCTTGTGGGTGTAATGACTGCCACTCATCCATCAGGAGCAGGAGGAGCCAGAGGGAGCCAGCCAGGGACTGAAGCTTTTTTCCTTTTGGCTGGATTAGGCCAACTGCTCTGCCAAGTGAAGTTATGAGAGGTGACTCTGGCAAGCACGGGGTGGAGGAATACCTGAAAATCAGTCTGGCTTTGAAACTTTGGGCCTGGATTCCATGGCTGGTCTTACTGAACGTGCTGTGAACAGAGGTCAGGCAGTGTCAGGAGGGGAGAACAACCCCTCTCCTTGAAATCAGCAGGAGCATCTGTACAGCAAAACATGTCACTAGCATAAAGACTCTTGTTTCCCATGCCTCAGTTTCCCAGCTGGAAATGGACACAATTGTTCCACCTTGCTCTGTCCTCTCTAATTAATATGTGAGTGCTCTGTGGGTGGTGATGATCCAAGTCTTGGCTCTTGTTTCAGGAGATCTCTCTGCAAATCCCTAGCTCACAGGCCCTGACCCTGGGGAGAGTTCATGCCAATTAGACCCATGCAGCAGCAAAGTATCCCTTTCCAGAGGGTGTTCCACCACCCATTGACAGGATGGTTCCTACTTCTTGTGAAATCCCATCAAACTTCCGTGATTCCAGCATGTCCCACACACCTCTTTCCTTCTCCTGTTTACCACAAACCCATCTAGCTGATTCTTTCAGGTTCTTTGGGAAGGAGAGGACAAGGAGCTCCCTCTGCCAAGCTGGCCTCTCCTGCAATACACCCACTTCAAAAGGCCCCCACAGTCTCCTTGGTCTGACACAAACTCCAGTCCTTCCATTGTCTTTTCTGCAGTAAAGCCTTCCATGCCCACTGCCCTGTGCTGAAAATCCCAAAGGCCACCCCTGGTCCTGCTTTGCATGAACATTCCAGACCATTTTCTTGCATTAGAGGAGGCTTCTTGTCACTCAATAGATCCTGCAGGAGACTTCAAACCCATGTGTTCCCCCTTTTTTTGGCTTACTGTAAAAGCAAGAAGTTGCTTAAGCGGATCACCAAGGATACATAAGACTTAGTACTATTGCCTTTTGTCTGACTCACTATGGTTACTGTAGGTTCGGAGCACACTGGCTAACTGAGAGCCTTTCTTGATTATTTTAAAGAAGTTTTCTTTATTTGTTCCTCTCTTCCCTTTCTTCTAGGAGCTTTTGTAACAACAAATTCTCTGCAGCTCTTAAGATGGATTATTCCATCTTTGTGTCCTTTCTATGATCACTGGTACATGTGATTCCTAAGCTGCAAACTTCCTTGCTCAAGTTTCTCATGAAAAAAGAGGAGCAATCAAGCAAAGATGTGTGCACACTGTGTGCAGTTGCACAGGTGAGAGCAGAGCCACGCAGCAGTTTAGGACAATTCCTGGGGGACACCTGGAGATGCTCCGGAAAAAGCGTCAAGCCAGCATAGCAGAGTGTTGACAGAAGCAGCAGCAATTGCAATGACAAACTACTGCCCTTTTCGTGTCAGATATTATAATGATGGGAAGAGAAGCATCACAAATGAACTGCTGGAGGTGGCTGTTCAGAATTCCTGAGCTGCTGAAAAAGATTTTATAGGAACCGACAGAGTGAAAGAGGAAGAAATTTTGCCCCATGAAGGAATAGAGAGAGGGAGCTTTCTCTGATGCAAGGAGTCCCTGACTTTCCCAGGAGGAGCATTACAGAAAAATGTTCTCTGCTTTAGACTTCTTGTTTTCAAATCTTTTACTGGAACTATTTCCATTCTTTCCAGTGGAAAGATGCATTTCCATTGAATCTGGGGTTCATCTCTTCACAAGGTCATTAGCACCAGTGCAATGTGAGGGAAAGGGTTAAGCCAGAAAATCTGACTGTATCCATTGCAAATTCAACAGCCAAGGTTTTAGTCACTTTTCAGTGCTAGAGAGCACTGGGGAGACTGGGATGTTTCACTTACCTGTCCACTATGAGGTGTAGCACAGCCACACCAGACCGGTCAAGCATTGCACCCAGTACAGAGCAGGGCACCCACATTTTGGCTTGCTCAGAAAACTCATTGCATTGCTGAATTGATGTGGGCTTTGTATCAGAGATTTCTAATCCCCTGTGGAGTTCAGAGATGGTTCTCAAACCTAAAAACCAAGTTGCAGAGCTGTTGAATGTCTCCAGAGAATATGCTGCTCCCCTCGTTCAACCTTAATGCCATGCCACAATTTGGGGGCAGTGACATGCAGCAGACAGAAATTCCTCCCCATTGTCCCCAACCTCTTTGTCAGCGTGACAGAGCAGTTAAGACAATTCAATCAAGGAATAGTTAAGTCAAAGGTCTCCTCCTGGAGCCACGTCTCTGCTGGATTTCCCCATCCCTGGTGCATACATGCATCTCAAGAGAATTCAGCTATTGACATTTACTCCAAGCTAAGGAAAGAGTTTTCAAATTAGTCATTGTTTTATGCTGCAGGGAAGCAAGGAAGGCATTTTTTCTCATACTGTTCTGCATTGTTCTACGGTAACATTTCTGCTTCTAAGTACAAAGCATAGTAGCGTACAGACTAATTTATTCCAGGTTATCATACAAGGTTCATATTGAATGACTTCACCTCAAGAGGCTGAACTTTATTCAGTGGAAGAACAAGTTAAACTCCACAGTTTTGAAGGGTTAGCGGTGCTCTGAAACCTTTCCAATACTTTAAATTAAAGCTGTTCTTTAACATAGGCAAAACAAGGCATTTTCTCCTTCATTCAGCCTGAACATGTTAATGAACACCCAGGATGTGAGTGGAAGCGGTACAGAGGGTACAGTGACTGTGGGCACCAAAGCCACGGTCCAGATATGGCAGTGGGATCCATGCAGGAGGGATGCAAGTTACTGACAAGTGGAGATAATTCAAGGTCATTCCTAGGACTACCCTGCAGGTTCCAACACTTCGACACCTTTCCATTTCCTGCATGATTGTTTCCTGTCCTGGGAGCAAGGTTAATCTCAGCAGCCAGCCCCTCAGCAAAAAGTGGCAAGAAGTGAATGGAAAACAGATTGCTGGCTTCGGCTCAAAGAGATAAGGAGACGTGCCTGGATGAGTTTGCGTCTGACTCCTCTTGGTGACTCTAAATTCCTAAGCCAGTGGAGGAAAGAAGGCTTAGCTCTTAAGATAATTTTCCACCTTCTTAAGCACAAAACTGTTAGGCTCCCACAGAGATTTTTACATTTAAAAGAGGAAGGGGCAGGGAAAATCAAGTCTTCTTTCAACTAATGCACAAAGAAAGATGGGCCTATATGCAGCTTGGATTCAGGCCTTCAAGAAGCCTCCAGGATCTTTTCTGCAACAAGAGGCAAAACTAACAGTAAATTTTCTCCACCCCTCTTTGTATATACAAGACAAGGAACTAATCTGTGTTTGCTGTGGGTAACGCCTTGAGCTGTATCAGGTCCCGCTTTTAGAGGCGTGGTACAAACACACGTCCTGCCCCAAGCCCTCCAGGATCAACGGGCACGTCTGACAGAGGGATGGGAAACAGATGTGGAAAAGCTATGATGAGCAAGCAGAGAGACAGCACTCAAATGGCTCTCAGCTACATATTGGCAACATATGGACAGAACCTCTGGCCACGGAGAAGAGCAGCTGCAGGACAGGACAAAACCAGCTGGTTCTCAGCCAGCATAAATCCATCACTAAAGCTTCTTCCTGCCTTCTCCTCCTGTTGCTCACAGCCCACAGCAACCGGACAAGGCAAGGAAGGACCGAGGTGCACCCGGGTCAGCAACAGAACAGTGATGCCAGTGCAGATGCAGAGCAGTGCTTACCCTTTGAGGGACCATTTTGTCCTATTCCTCCTCTGCTTCCTGCTTCCAGCTCCAATTCCAGCCTGCAGAACACACCCTGCCCATGCTCCTGGGAATCAGAGAGCCTTACTTCTCTGCTCACTGTTTGGTTTTTGCAAACAATCCATTCCAAGCATGCCACAGAGGGTATAGCACCAGGTGACACAAATATTGGGGCCTGGAGCACGTTAACTTGATCCTGTTTGGTCTGCAGCGATTATCGGCTGATATCAGCTCAAGGGGCTACAATAACTCATTCCCTGTTCCTCTGTTGTAGCTGACACAGCTCGGCCCTCTCCAGAGCACACAAACCCAGTGGCCGCACATGGCTGAGAGTTAATATTTGCTTTGCAAAGGGAGAGTTAAAAATAGCTGTTTGCCAAAGAGTCTGCTGGAAAGGTCTTCTGCTCTGCCCCAAACACACCCAAGGACTCCTTTTTTCACCCTGCTTTGCCATCCTGCCCCCAACCATACAGTCCTTTCTCACATTTCTCACAAGGTTTCAGTAATTAAAAAACCAGTTCCTACAACATTTTGACAGTGAGCCCATTACAGCCTAGTCAGGAGGCTATCAAACTTGTTGCCACCCAGCACAGGAGAGGGACCACTGCCTCACAGCTGTGCAGTCTGTGGCACTCAGTGTTCCTCACCCAGTACCACACATCCCTCAAAAATGGAGATGGGCCTGTGGAAACAGCTGTAATTACTAAAACCGAGGTAAGGTGCTGCTCAGGGACTGCCTGTACCCTACAAACCTTAGGATATACAGTCAGTGGCATTAGCTGTTGCCTAATGCTTCCCATGGGCACCTGTACAGAGCCCACACAACGCCTCCAAACAGCCCTTCTTGGTGGTTGCAGTGTATCCCTCGAACTGTGGGATGTTATGGACTAACATTCACTCACAAAAAGGTAAAAGGTGCAGGAATTGGCCCACCTCAAAAATGCCACTTTTGGCACTGAGTGCAAATGGAACAGCATGGGAATATGTCTTTATTTTTTGCTGATGGCAGATTCTTTTGCTTTGCACTGCATGACCTTCTGCCCCTTCCGTCCCCTCCCTCTGCCTGTCCTTGCCATCTAGGAAAGCAGACCAGTTGGAGATGCGTCTGTAAAATTGTATTTGTTCCCTACTCCAAGGACAACTTTTCAAGGCTGGGGAAAGCCAACCCTGGTGTCACAGGAACAGCCATAGAAGGAAATTCAGTTACTGCTTTAATCTCCTGGCTGTTCTAAAAACAAGGCGTAAATGGCAGCCTGCCCTTCTCTACAGGATGCTTCACAAGTTTTCTCAGACTTTTGTATTACTTTTTTATACTTGCTTTTATGACCTATATTGCCATAAGCCCCTGAGGACTGACAGGGTGACCAGCTGCCAGGAGACTTTCTTGGATTGTCTCATTTTGGGGTAACTGGAAAATATTCCCAGGTAAGAAAATATGGCTGAGACGTACACACCTGGGATCAGTTTGGAAGAGAAAGGAGACAATCAGCAGCTCTCGAAGTACAGTTGTCAAGGGTTTTTTTCATCACATGATTAGGCAGTGAACTTCCTGCCTTGGCATATTGCTCACATGAATTCAAAGCAGAAATGTCAAGAAAATCCACCCTGCAATCAGGTAATTCCATAATTAGGTGAATCTAAAGCTATAGAATTTTCTGGCTACTGGAACAGGTAGTACTTATCTTTCCTGTAGACAGATTCTTGGCCCTAGCATGGCCAGTTACTGCTTTTGATGTTTGCCACTTCTCTTTCCCTTATTTCCCTTCCCCAATATTAACACTTCTATTATAGCTATTATAAATAGCAGTAATGATAGTAATGAAAACAGCAGTAATCATCCTCAAGAACTCTTCTTCCATTAGCTAATTTGACCTTTCAACACCATGGGGAGACAGCAGGAAGTATTGTTCCTAAATTAGAGAGGAATAAAAACAGGAGCCATGTTTATGTAACTTTTCCAGGGTCACAGAAAGCACCACACAGCAGCACGGGAGCCACACTCCCTGTCTGACTGAGGTCACGCTGCACTGATGCCAAACCAGACTCGCCACATTTAATATTTTATCCACATCCCCAGCACCGGGACATTTTCTCTCACAGGAATGTTCCCTTTCCTACAACCATGAGGAACTGCTCTTGGATGTCCTTCCGTCATTATTTCTGGTTTCCCACTTGTCTCCACAGCTTCAATTCTCCTCTGTTTGCTGTGGTTGTCCTCTCCCTCAAGATGCTATCATTTCCCTTTCTATCCTTTGCCCTTCTTTATCATGCTCTTCTTCCTCCCTGAGCACAGTAATACAAACTATTAACCACTAAACAGTCTCTATCTCAGAGGAAATAAAAACAGATGATGCAGCAGAGCCGTGCTTGATGAACCGACTGGAGCTCTTGTCAGGACTCAGTAACTGCTGAAGGGATTTAAGTATGCACTTCTCTCTCATTTTAATGAGAATCAGACATCAAAAATTTTTAGGCACTCTTTGAAGATCAAAGCTTAGAGCAGCCAACAGCAAATAAAACTCAGCTCAACATTCAGAGAGGTGTCCTTCAGGGCAGGAGAGTACCGCTGGCATCCCTAGGGATGAGAAGGAAAAGCTAACGGACGTTGCAGGAGGAGCTGGGCTGGCTCACCCCAGCATCTTGACTCAGTGCCAGGTCACACACCCTGCACAATGCCACAGCCAGAGCTCCCCTCGCAGCACAGAATGGATGGCAACAGCGCGGCTCAGAGCCACGGTGCCGGGACAAAAGAGGAATTTCATGGTCCAAGCCATTGTCATCACATCACTCTTGGCAAACCCTTTCTTTATTCCCCCAGCCTTCTGTAATTATTAAAAAGTCTTCTCAAGTGAATTTAATGCCCATGAAAGATGCCAGGCTCACAGCCCGGGAGATTCTTTTTCCTTGCCTACAGATCAGCTTGTCACTCCTCCTCTCAGCTGCCTTCTTCCCAGTTTCTTTTGTTTCCAAGAAAGGCTCTTCCTCTGAGATCTTCAGGGATAGTCAGCTCCACAGATCCAAGTGCAGCAGCTAGTGTTATAAAATGGGCATTTCTGTGTACCAGGCTATCCAAATGGAAAAGAGCAGGGGACCTGAAGAGCCTGTTCTTGCCCTGGACGTGTGGATGTCTTGAAGTGCTTCCTGATCTTGCTGGGAGCAGGAGAGAGATGGAGCAATAGACCCTAGGAGGGAGACAGCCAGCCCTGGGCGGGTGTCCCTGCAGTCACTATCCCTGTCCTCTGCTGCCACCCCGCGGCTGCTCGACATTCAGGGGACAGCTGCTTTTCCATGGAACTCATTTTTCAATGGAAATACTTTTTCAATTATTACTGCTGTTGTGAAAACACAGCAGTGCTGCGCTTAAGCCACAGAAAATATCTGAAAGCTTCAAAGGCAGATGCTTGAATGAATTTCATTGTGTGGGAAAGCAAGAATAAACTGTTTAAGAGTGGTATTTACCTTATTTGTCAATTTAAATACTGAAAACCCAGGCAGACTCCTCAGGAAATACTGCAGTCCTCTAAGTACAAAATGAGAGGAAAGGGGTCCTGACCCTTTCAGTTTGTCTGGCTGACATCTTTCAATGCTTCCCACTCTGCCAGACATGATCTCTGAGGTCTCTTTTTCCTGATAGTATCCTTCACTTTGTGGTTCAGAGCACATTCCCTATGAGTTTGTCCTGAAAGCACCTTATGCTGCTAAAAACTAAATAACATTCATGTTAATAAGCACTGAATTAATTTTGTTCATGTTCTGTGTCAATTTTTTAACTACTGCCCAAGAGGCCAAAAGTCCCTGAAATCCCCTGCCCATATGTCAGCCTAAATGTCTTCAACCTGCATGGGAGGGTTTTTCACCAGCTGAAAAGAATGCTGGAGCAATTTGGAAACTAAGATGATAAGAGCAGGCTTAGCTAGTGATTAACAAGGCATTTCATAGCATTCCGGGAACTTTCTTGTTAATTTTATACTGCAGATACAGACATTAATAGTGCAAAAACTGCCAGGCTGTGAGAGGAAAGACATTTGCGCTCTTCTGCCTTATAAAAATCCCTTCAGATGTGAGTGACAGGGAAAGGTGCTCCCTAAAGCCACTCTCACAGTCACACACAGCACCTATTCCTCTCCTTGCCTGAATCCTCTGAAGTAGCCACATCTTGCTTGGAACTGTCTTATCCAGACATTTTAGGGAGGGGAATTTATGCCTGCATTTCCAAGCTTATTAATTTACCAAACCAAACACTTTTTGGCAAAACTATTTTTAGCTGCAGTAGACACACACATGAATTCAGCTGCAGTTGAGGCAGGTCCAAGTTTCCAGAGCTGTCAGGTACCACGAAGATGGATGAGGCAAACATACCTGTAAAAACACCAGGCACATTGCCCGCTGTCTTCCTCCTTCCTGCCTGCTGTGGATTTACACCTTGCCCTGCATCTCCAGGATGACATGTAAATGCCTTTCTAGAGGAAGGGTTTCAAATTGTTTTTACCACATTGTGCCAGGGGTAAGTACCACACAAGCATTGCAACACAAACTGAACACATGCATTCCCTTCCTGCCTTCTCCTCCACTTGGTCCCATTTCCTGATTTCTCTCAGGTTTTTTCTTGCTGCTCTTCTGTTTACAAAAATGTCATTGAAAATAAACTGACAGGACAAACAGCTCTGAGATTCCCACTAACAAGGGCAATGTGAAATGACATGTTCGGCTCTCGGCAGCGAAAGGTCCTTGATCCCAGGAAAGAATTGGATTACAAAGATTCCATACTCCAGTTTTCTATCTGAACTAGAGCAGGACACAAAATGAGCATCATTTAACTAACTCCTGCATCATCAGAAGGCCATTTGGCTCACTGGTCTCCTCTCTTCTTGCAAGTAGTGCCAGGTTCTGGAGGTATCACTGATACAGATATAAGGTGATGGATGAATTCGGGTACGGGGAGCACTTTATATCCAAATATTGCACCACCTTTTCCATTCTCTTAGCTTCAATGTTAAGCACTGAAAAATCATATTCCTGCTTCACACTGTTTACACAATGCACTGAAAACTTTACTCTTGCACCCCGGCACGGGAAGAGGAAGGAGAGGAGCAGGAATAACTAGAAATGAAGGGAATGTGCCTGCTAAAGCCAGTGACTACACAGAGGCTAAACAGCATTTCTTTAATAGCCGTAGCTCCAGGGGATAAGGCAGCAGGCACATGTTTTTGTAAGCTGAATTATACATTAATGAAAATCCCAGGACATTCCTGTATGAGCAGAGGCATTAGTGGTAGCTGGGATGCTGGCCAAATTCCAGTGAAGGTAACTACACTGTTTCCCTATGGTCTCCCTGCCACTTCAGTGAATGTGCTCAATTGTTTCAGCTCCAACTCGCTGTGCAGCATCCCTGGGATGTACACTTCTCTGGGATAATATTCTCACTTAAGGAATCTTGGCGGAATTTAAAAATAGGTCCTGTGAATGATGACAATGTCCATTCTGGCAAACAATTTTGCAACAACAGCTCTGTGACAAACAAGCTGCAGAAAACTTGAAGATTGCATAAAAATTCCAAGAGGAAGGAACAAAAAGTACACTGGAAACCTCAAAGCAGAAATACTGTGGCAGACACTGCTCTGTTTGGAATTAGTTTAATTAATATCCTTCCAGGGACTTGACCATGCATTGCTAAATTCAATATATGCCTTTTCCATTTCATGGTGTTTGGATGAAGCCTATATAGAAGGATTTTTCAGGGAAAAAATCCCCCTCTAAGAGGGCTTGGAATGGGTATTTCCTTTGCTATGGCTACAGATGGCCAGTAGCAACCCTTCCTCCGGGCTTCCAAATTTTTTAAGGTACCGTTTCTCTCCAAGGAAGTGTCTTTATGTGAGTTGGTGAAAACCAGGCACCGCCTTGTCTGTATCAAAGCAGACTGTGCTGAACTTGTGAAAAGCTTGGATGAGCTTTGAAGACCGGCTTACAATTCAAAGGTCCTGGCAGGAGAAGAGCAAAACCACAGGGAAATGGGACAACAAGGTTTAAGGCTGCAAGTGTGAGTTTCCAGCTGTCCCAGCAGAGACTTTTGGGAACACTAATATTGAACCGCTGCTGTTTGCTCTCACCCTTGCCAACATAATAATTAAAAATGTACAGTGCTGGCCCTTTGAAAAGCTGCACAGAGCACCAGTTCCAGTAAAATCCCAGCATCTGTTCCTCAAGCTGAATTAGGAGCAGAGCCAGCTGACTCTCTTTTAGTTGAATCTCCCTTTTGCTGACAGGACAGACCCCCAGCTTTGAACAAAGGCTAAGCAGTTTGATTCTGTTCTGCATTCTGGCCCTTAGTGAGGTCAGGATTAATGCCTTCATTGCATGGAGAGCCAAAACACCAAATATGAAAAAAGCACAGTGATCGTGGTGGCCTCTTGACTGTTCCTGTTGGATCCTAGAGATCCCTGTGACAATTGCAGATGTAACTGTGTGCTGGTGTTTGTCTCCAGAGCTAAACAATGTGCAACGCAGGGATGGAGTCTCTCCTCTCTACTTGCCACTGGTACTGTCACCATTTGTCACAAGAACTGCCTTCAGTCTGGATGCCCATCTGTGGAGAAGCTGGTTTCAATTACTGATAAAATATATAAACCTCAGAAGCCTGCCATGGCTTTCAGAGGAGCCCAGGTGACTGTGGCCAGAGCATGATCTCAGCGATGTTTTCCACTTAGCCATCCCTGTCCTGACTGATTAACCGAGTGGGGGCTGAAGGAGCAGCATGCAGTACTTAGCTAATTACACTGCCCGGGGTCTTTTGTCCTGCTGCCGCTGGATCCTGGATCGCCTCAATTGATTCTTTCAGTCCCTAAACAGCTTTGTGGGCTGCATGCCTGGGCAGAATAAGGTCTTTTGTCATACTTTAATGAACGAAAATGTTTTAAATCCTCTCCTTCTCCCTCCACTCCAAGTAGCAGCAAGGGTAACCCTGGTGCAAGGACAGCTGTACGTGGCTGATGGGTGTCTGTAACCGCGAACATTCTCCTCCTCCAAGGCTGTGGGAGTTTACAAGCTTCCCAGCATCAGCTATCCCATCTATCCAAGGTATCTATTGCCACCTCTTAAGTCTTGGAAGACTTCTAGAATACAGCTAAAAACGTGTTAAATGTGTGAGCATTCAGCATCATAACACAGGTTCGTGAGTAATTAATTCCTGCATAAACCAATCTGAAACTTTTCTTTTTGGGAAAAAATAATTAAAAATAAAAATCCCACCTTCAGTTCAATCTTTTCCCTTCAGCATCCAGCTACTGGTGATGTATTTTTGTAGTTAAACTGAAAACACTTAGTATTTCATTTAAACCATAGGATTGGCAGCATCCCAGTGAAGATCTCCGCAAAATGCCTCCTAGTCAGTTAATCGAATAAACTTCTGCATATAATGAACACTTTCTCAGCATTGTCCAGAGTCATTAATCCTGGCACAGCCTTCCAAAGTACAAGTAGTAAAACACAGATGTCACGACCGAGCTATGAGCTGACCATGTTGTGCTCTATGTGCCCATTCTCCAGAGCTGGTTATTTTTCAGCTGGC
Source organism: Orthonyx spaldingii (assembly GCA_013397795.1). Classification (NCBI taxonomy): domain Eukaryota; kingdom Metazoa; phylum Chordata; class Aves; order Passeriformes; family Orthonychidae; genus Orthonyx; species Orthonyx spaldingii. The sequence goes on from VZTJ01006670.1 coordinate 373,563, forward strand.
TGAGTTTTAGATGTGAATTAAAGTGACTAATAAATGAAAAGGCTCTTATCATCCATTCCTGTGCTCACAGTCCCTGAACAATTTTGCCTTCCCACTTGCTAACGAAGCTGTAATAGCTCACAGCATATGCTTCATCACTTTGTAGTCAAAACTCTTAATCTGAGTAATAAGGGCAAACCCCATTCCTTTTTCCAAAGGAATGGACGTGGGGAAGGAGAGAACACCTTGGGACTAACAAGCAGTCGTTAACCCACCGTGATCAGAAAATAAAGGCGTGCTGCTCTTTTGAGACTGCTGTTTACACTGAATGGGCTCCACGTCAGATTTGTTCCCTTGGAGTTCAAGTAAGTTGGTTCCAGTGCCAGCCTGGCGTGTCTGAAACGCTAATTGTCTTGTTTCCATTTCACACATCATCATCACAGTAACATTTCTGGAACTGGGAGACAAATGCCAGTTTGACTGGAAGGCAGACTGAAACACAGCCAGAGAACCTGCAGGTTTAGTGCACTCCAAATATGGCTTTTCCCTGGCCCAATAAAAAAGTAAGATGCTGGCAAAATTGCAGCCCTATGCTTTGATTTAAAAACTATTGTTTAAAACAAGGGCTTTTGCTGAAATGCTCACAATATGTTTAGGTGTCTGCTCGTACCTCATAGTCTCATAAAAGCTTCTTTCATTCAGGAAATACAGAGACGAAATCAATGTGGAAAGGCCCAGGTCCCCAAATGTACACAGGTGAAATCTGTTTGGAGTTAAGCACTGAAGCATGACATGTAAATACAATTCTTCGCATATTTTAAAATACTATAGGAACAGAATTAAAACCAGACTTTGACATTGTCAATTTGATTGACAATGAAGAAATAAATGCATAGAGATAACTTAATGTGATAGGAAAATGCATTAAACCAGTTAACACAACATTTCCCTTATCAGTCCAAAAACACAGACCAAGTCTTAATATCTAGTGGTCTGGCATTGTCCAGCTCCATTACCTCAGCAGAAGGTTTACAAGCTGGGCACAGGATTCACTGAATGCAGATGGTTCACTGGGTGCAGGGAACAAAAGCCATGAAATATATAGAGTCAAGCTCCCCAAGATATTCTAGTCTAATACCCTTCATTTTGCAGATTTTCATACCGAGGAAACACATTGATAGTGGAGTTTAAGAAACTTTCAGTTTTGAAACCATTTTCCCAACATTGCAAGCATCCACCCTGCTGCTTAATCAGACTCTTCTGTGATCCCTTCCAATCTCACAAACATGGAAGTGGCTAGTCTTGAAGCAACTGTCAGCCAACAGATATTTCTTTTCTCTCTTGGGAGGAGGATGAGATGATTTCCTCATGCTTTCCCAAGGAAAGAGTACACTCTGAACAAAACCTGTGTGGCTCGCTATTTGGGCAGCACAAGAATTGAATAACCTGATGCATTTTTAAAGTTTTTTTTCTTGTCTCCTCCTCTTTGAAGGGTCAGGTCAGAGGCTGAATGTTCTGCTGAAGCAGTACACGAAATTCTGTTCCAAGATGCTGAACACTGTGCCTGAGCTTTATGCCTAACACTGCCTACCTGAATTCCTGAGTCTTTTCCTTGTGACAGAGCAATATGCCTAAGTAATTAGTTTTGTAACTTAGCGACACATTATTCACTCCAGTGAAAGAAAAACACATGGCAGTTTCTCAGCCGAGATTCTGGTGTTGTTCCAGTATGACAAATGTGTTTATTTCTATCAGCTAAGGCACTGGCCTCTGGAAATCATTGCTCCATGCATTATATCTGGTGATACTGATGAATCAGGGAGCTTTCTTGGGAATGATGGGGAAGGCGATATTGAACCAGGATCTAAGAAAAAGGTCCCATGGCTATTCAGCATCATACAAGTTTTTCTTCAGAACTCAAAAAAGGCCATATTTTATTTCCTAAGGCCTGACCACTCTGTCCTATGCAAGGTCCCCTCTCCATAGCTCAGGTACAGCACTCACTGCTCTTTCTCCCATCAACAGCTAGTTCCAAGTCCAACCGTGGCCTGGACAAAACAGGGGAGGTGTGAAACCAAGGGGTATCAGGCAGGAGAGAGGTTATTTCTCCTGCTTCTGGGAGAGAAGCAGCCCAGATAAAAAATGCTGTTCTTTGATGCCATAGTGCAGATTTGGGATACTGGCCAGCTCCCAAGGGCTGTCCTTGAATGACTTTGCCATCGTATCTCCGTTTCTGCAGGCAGATAATAATGCTCATCCACCACACTTAAATAGCCAGAACCAAATTCTGCTTCAGGGCGCGGCAGAATAAACACTGCTGACACCTCACTCACTCTTTCCAGGTTTATCATAGGACAATTCCAAGAGCAGATTCCCACCCTGACGGTTCATCACACTCCTCAGAGGCACTCAAGGGTGTTACTTCAAAGCCCTTGTGCAACACCCCAAAAAGCCCTCTGTGTCCATGTTAGGCTCATGGCCCGTCACCTACAACTGTGTTCTGTGTCTGCTCTTGTCTTGCATCTCCTGTGTGCCAGCAGGAATACCTCAAATGGCCCCAAAGCAGAATTTAGGTAAAAGAGGGCACAAGTGAGGGGCCAAGGTAGAAATGGATTGTAAGCAGCACCTCCTTGATCCTGCTGCAGGGCCCCTTCTCTTGAACCACACTTCTTTCCTCATTGCCCAGGAATTACACTGCCCAAAACCACAGCACAGGAAGGATCAGGCCTGTACGCTGGTTTCACTTTTATTATTTGTTCCTAATCTCCCAACAGTTCCCATGCACATTCTGAAGTATCGATCACCCCACAGCGAAAGCTTCCAATGAACAATGGGTCTGTGGTTAATGAGTCCCAGGAACTCCTCTCACCTTGCTCAAGCCTTTGGGGTGAGAAAGTTAAGTACTCTTGTACAAGCTCAAGTGACTGCTCACCATTTCCTTAATATTCCGTCTCTTTGTGTTTTGCAGTTTGCCTTCTGCTGAGCTAATGTTTATTTTTCCAGAGAGCAGTTATTGTGGTAAACTGATATCAGACCAGCAGTATGGGAAATAAGATTTCATCTCCTGTACTTCAACACTTCCTCCAGGAAGGCAAAGAGAGCCAGCCTAAGAGCCTTCTTTGTCTTGAACAAGGATGACATCTTGTTGCTAGTGCAGTGGTGATGGCTGTCACTCCTTGATGCTTACTGGGTATCTCTCACCAGTGATTTTCCATCATTTAGATTCTATGGTTTTTTCTAATGGAGAAGATACTGCATTCCCCTCATTTCAGTGGGAAACCTCCTTGGGTACATCAGCATCTGCTACAGTTGTCTGGGTATTGGGACACCAAGACCTCTAGGAACATGATTCTTTCCTGTTTCTTCTTCTTATTCACACCCTTGAGCATGTTTTACTTTACCCATATAGGCAATATTAGAGAAAATAATGGAATTTCTGAGCTGAGAATGGACTAGGCCCCATTTGTGTGTTTGTAGACCTCTGCTATCCAAAACTGTAGAAGAAAGAATGTCCTTTTACTTTTGCAATTGTGGAGAGCAGATGATTGTTTATGGAGAATGCAACTCTCTAAGAATGTTTTCTATTCTAATCTTGCTGACTAATCTTTCTTCTTCTAAAGTTTTAATCTTGCTTAAGGAATAAATGTGTGATATTGTGTTAGAAAAGCCAATCAACTGCTCAGGCTCTAGCTCGGAAGCAATGTGAGCTCTCCTTTGTACAAGCTCTTCTCAAATGTGATTTTTTCCCCAGTGTCAAATTCCATGGATTTTAGCAGCTGAATGGGTACAAAATTTGACATGGTCAGAAACGTGTGCTTATAAAAACTTATTACCGGTGAATAGCTGGTGCATTCTTGGTGCACTCATGTGCGAAGTGCCCTTGGAGAGGGCTGGCTGGCAGCACCTCTGGGCCTCATTAGCACACACACGCAGCAATGCCAGCGTCCTCAAACACCGTGCTGGCTGTTCCCGTGTGCCGTGGGGAGGGGACGCAGAGCCAGCACCCTGGTGCAGCCTGTCCTCAGCTAACCCTGGGGCTGGCCCGGCCGGGGCAGAGCCACCACAGCTCCTCGGCCAAGGCAAGCCCCGCCAGTGAGGCAGCACTCGAGGGCGAGTGCTCGCGTGCTGGGAACTGCAGCCAGAGCAACGCTGAACTAAGAACAAGGGTGGGCACAAACACCAAGGCTCGTGACCTTCCGGCTGACATTGCTGCTCCAGGGTTCTGCTGGGCACCAGCACACGGATAGCTCCCATCTCCACAGCCTGCTCCATCAGGCCAATAAAGCCTAGCAAGGTGTGCTGAGCTACAGGCACGTTTGGATGCCTGGGTCACTGTAACCTCCTCCTATGGCACCAATGCAAATGGTGCCCACAAGGATGCATCTATCTTAGAACCATAGAGTGGTTTGGGTTGGAAAGGACCACAAAGACCATGTAGTTTCACTCCCCTGCCATGGGCAGGGACATTTTCCACTATCCCAGGTTGCTCCAAGCCCTGTCCAGCCTGGCCTTCCACACTTCCAGGATGCACAAAGCCAATGGCTTACACCAAACAGAAGTACCAGATCAGTGTGTATACACCCCATTTAAGAAAAGCTGCTTCACTCTCACAAGTTGCTCCATTGACAAGGCCTTACACTACCAAAACCTCTTTGCCTGGATTAGTGCTATCCCTAGACTTAGAGACAAATCTCACAAGTTCTTTGGAATAGTTGAAATAACAAGGTTTGGGCAGCCGGGGCTGTGTGGGGAGGTTAAGCACAAATGCTGAGCACACGGTGCCTCCTTCCTGGCCTTATCCAGCTCTGCACAAGCTTCTGCTCAGAGCGGAGCTTTTCAGCTCGGACAGAGGGAACACCGGTCCTCCTGACAGACCTGGGGATGCTTGTCATCATAGGATCTCTTTCCCTGCCTCTCTGCACTGCGGCATTCACAGGCAAAGGGCCACGGTATGGCCTCGGGGTGGGAAGACATCATAGCTGAGAGCTCTGGGTGTGAATAAATAAGAGCAGTTTCCAACAGGGAACTTGAGTGAGAAAGCCAGATTTTTTATGAGTATTCAAGTAAGGACCAGGGAAACCTCCCCGGACACCGAATGTTCCTGCAAATCCAGTCCTCATCTATTTCGCTTTAAAGACTGCTCATCAACTTTTCTAAGCCCTGTGTGACTTATGTGATTGAGTCCAATTGGTGTCATGTTAATAGTGGAAACATTTCCCAACACACACTGATTCTGATAAGGTATTCATTAAAAAGAAAATAGCCTGAAGGTCACTATCTTTAAAACTAAAAGTTACAATTTTTTGATTTAAATTAGTGTGTCAGTATTTTATTTGATTTTATTAGTTGAAGGTATCTCTGGGAATTGTCAAAACTAAAAATGTTATTGAAACAAACCATCTGGATCAAGTGCAAATATTTTTTTAACATCCAGTGACCTGAAAATCCATTTTTCACTCAGCTTCAATTACCAATAATAATAAAGAAAGCAAAATATCTTTCTCCATTAGAGATATGACATGCACAGGAATAATATCCAGTGATACCATCACATCCAATCCTTTATGAAAATTCTGCCTTACTACCAAAGTTTTCCTAGGAGCTTAAGATATCCCTTGTACTATTAAGAAAAGGTCTTACAGGGGGATTCTGGGAAGGTTCAGCCCTATTTCACCAGAAGACAAAAGGTCAAAGTAAGCCCCAAGGATAATAAGGAATGTCATTCATAGGTGGGATGAGGGCTAAATTGCTCCATCTTCAAGCAGGGCTTTAGTTTAGAAGACAAGAGCAGGGCACCTTATTTAGCTGTAGTGATTCTAATGGCAAGAACAAGGCTGCTTCCACATGTAGCTTAAATGCAGTAAAGGGTGTTGATCCTTAAAAGGCAGGGAAGAAGGAATAACTCTAAAGGGTTGAAACTTTGAACTTCAACATTTTTAAAGCAGAATACTTCAGGTTTGGTCTTGGTGATTGTTTTCATTTCAAAGTTCACCTGCATTTATTGTACAGGGTCAAACAAAACTTGTCAGTTCAGCATGAGTCCCTCATTTTTTCCTATTCTCTCCATCTTGCCATGATTTTGGTTCAGGGTCCACAAGAACCAATCTCTTTATACAGGCCACCAAGCCAAATATTACATAGTTCTATGTTCTTTAAGCTTTCCATGTATCAAAAATTAGTATTCATGCCGTGGTCAATATACTGTGAGTAAATGAAAACTGTAAATCCAAGTGAACAATGAAACTCCTGACACTGCCTGCTCCAAATGCACATCTTCTCCTACACTCCCGCCCAAGCCAGCAACACACATATATCCAGATATACAGAAAGAGAAAAGGAATTTCCTAAGCCCCCAGGCCAACAAAATTCTTCCTCTGTTCTCCTCCTGATCAGGGTCTTTGGGTTTGCATAATTTTTCTTCCTAGCTGCTATTAGCTTTGGCAAGAGCAGTAATACCACTAAGAAGTTACAGACTTTCTGTTCCATTCCAAAACCAATTTAGCTAACTTAAACCAGCAAAAAACCCCCCACACCTTCTTATCAGCTGGAATTTCCACTAGTGCCTGAGGCACAGAGGAAATCAGAAAGCACACTACAACCCAGCAGGAAATATTTCTGACCATGATTAATGCTTCCTTTAGCGGTGGAACAGAATCTTTGCAGATCTTTGGGGATCCTTGGAAGAATTCCATTTACTACTCTCCAGGCCATATTTTGCTGTGAAAACCTTATTACACAACAGAAGCATTAACGGATTCAGAGTGAAATAAGAAAAGATGTATTATCCTAAAGATTTGGAGAACAGGGAGAGAAAAAGTTAAGAAAGGCACACAGGGTTTTCCTTTCACTCCGCGTGATTATGTTGTGATAATGCCCACTACAGACCTGTCCATCACTCGCGGACTCAGGTCAGAGAAGCTCTCTGACCCGACCAGCTGGGTGACACAAGCCAAACAATGACAAATTCAGCTTCAGTTGCTCTTGCCAGAGGGATCGCAGGGTTGCCTGTTGAGCAGCTATGAGACAACCACACTTTCCTTTTATCCATCTTCTTTTTTTTTTTCTTTTTTTTTTTTTTTTTTTTTTTTTTTGCTAGGGAGCTTGCAGGGATAGCCACAGAGCTTGAAAAAGCCCAGTCTCTCATCTCTCCTATGCAGAAAGGTGTCTTTCTAACTTTAGCTTCCTTACCTAGCTCCCACATTCCCAACTTTTAGCAGATATGGAGGTAATTGCCTTGAACTACCTTGATAGGGAGTACTTTAAAGCCATACTCTGGCACAATAAACTCAGACTTGCAGATTCTAGGTATTGCTGTGAAGCTGGCCAGTGACATCCCACAGGGATACAGGCAGCCAACTCAGATCCAATTGCCACTGGATTCATTTGCTCCCTTCCAGTCATTGGGGAATGCCACGGCCACAGGCATAACGGAAGATAATGCTTTTATTGGAAAGGGCAGGATACCACCCCATTTTCAAATTACCCTAAAGAGAAGCAGACTCACTCTGGAGTGCTGAAGAGTCAGCAACTAACCAAAGACGTTTATCTGAGGATTGTGCTTGGTCTACAACTGGTCACTAAAATACAGGGGCAGACTACAACCCCCTGGGAACGACAAAGAGGGCTTTAATGTGACTCAGGAAAAATTAAGATGATAATGCTGTTGTTGGCATGTGATTTATCCCGCATAGAATTTAGCTCGTGGCATCACATTTTTTCCCTAGTACAATATGCCACCGCCTGAGCTTCTATCATATCTCATCACCAAAGGCACAAGGTCTCACAGAGCAGCGCTATCACACCCTGTCCTCCCCAAACCCCAAGGGGTCAGTGATTCTGCACTGACGCAGCAGGAGTGGGACCACAGACTGAACCACTTTGTGTCACTTCTCTTTGCCTTGCAAAGTCTCCCATCCCAGGGGTGACACAGTCCAACCTGTTAAGCTAATGAGAGCTGACAAGATCCCAGCCCGAGAAGAATAAAACATTCAGAACAATAGATGCTAACCCTGGTTCTCTTCAGCTCCAATCAGCACAGGAACCTTTTGTTTCAGCAGCTGATGAGATACACAACAACTCATAGAGGCACAGTCACTCAAGTGCACTTACTTTTATTTCTGCTTACTCCTTCCTCCAAACCTCCAGCTTCTTCCATGGCTCACTCTCAATCAAACATTGATATAAACCATAAAAAGCCCATGTCCCTGGTGGACAGGGAAACCTCTAACTGCAGTTCATAATTAATGCACAACACTTGGTTAAATAACAGCCAGTCTTAAGGGAAGCACAGATGAACGTTGTGACTAGACATTTTTTGCATAGCACCAGTTTCTTAGAAATCTTGGATGTTCTCTGTACAGGTTTCTCAGCTCAGATCGTACAGAGCAGTCTCCCCCCAGTCTTGCTGCCTTTCCACACTGGCCACAGGAAAAGAGAGACTGAAGCACCTGCAGGTCTTCTGCCTGAAGTTTACAGGTTGCTACCCCAGAGGCCTGCATTACATGGAGTGAAGAGTGATTGTTGGATGTAGCCCTTAGCAGACAGGTGAGGACACAGGTGCAGCTGGCAGGCAAATACGTGTTGTTACATTAGAGACAGACTCAGAAAGAAGTGCAAGGACTTCTTTTCCCAAAGTAGAAGGAACTGTTAATAAATTGGAGATCCAAAGTCTTTGCAACTGTGGAGGTGCATTGCTGAGAGAGGCCCCTGATTAATGGCATAGAGGAGTGTGGGGACCCCTGGGCCAAACCCAACTGCCACTGACTAAAGCAGGAGTGGGAAGAGGGCCTCAGGCTGGAAAAAGGGGCTGCTCTGCCATTATGGGCAAGGATATGCAGGGAGTCCCTCCCCTCCCGTGCCTGGGGCTGTGTTTTTGGCCTAACAAAAAGGGTAAGTTGCCCCTGATGAAGCTGTGATGGAAAACTAATCCTCTCCAACAATAGCTCAGTGCCAAGAAACATCCGTGGATCTGGGCAGGAGAGAAAGCAAGGACCTCTTCTAAGGGCATTTGTTCCTCCATCAGTCTTTTGTGGTGTCTTTCCCTCTCACCCACCTCCTTCCCTGCTTGGTTATTCCAGCATTAGTTTGCATGGGCTGTTTGCAGAGACAGAACAACAGAGGTCTGCTTGGAAAGCCAGCAGAAACCTCTTAGCTTGAGACCAGAAATGTGCAGAATCCCCAAAGAACAAAAATGTTTGAACTTGCCTCCCCAAAAGTGTTGTATTCATTGACTTGCAAGCAGGGGGAACAGCCATAGTAATTTAAACTAGGGAAGAGTGCCAACAACTTATTTAATTGCAGAGTTTGTGCCAACAACCCCACAATACAACTATTAATACAAGTCTGCAGTACAAGACTAATTCTACTAACCTTTTGCTGTTGCCTTTTAGTCAGGTCAGTGGCTGCATCCCTTCTGTGCTGACACTATTCAACAAACACTGGCAACTGCTTTTAAGCAAACACCAAACGGAGCAGGGCAGGAGGGAGGGGAGAGGGACCATTGAGAAAATGAAGATTCCACCCACGACCCCACCTCTCTCCGTCCAAATGTTTCACATTTCTTTCTCCATTTCAAGCCCCTCTCTTGAAACTGGAAATGTGTCTTGCCGTGTATTTGCCCCTGGAAAACAGCCAGATCTTTGGTCTGGATTCCATCAGTTCATTTCCCAGTTTCTGTGAGACTGCATTTGAGAAATGTGGGTCTCCCTCAGTCCACTGGCAAGACTGGTCATCAATCAATGTATGAAAACATGAGGTCTGACACTGGGGACCAATCCACTTTCCTAAATGAAGCATTCCTTTAAAGAACACATATTTTTACAGAAAAATAGAATAAAAAAATCAATAATGGATCGCGCACTACTGCAAGTTTTCAAGGACACGATTATTCCAGCAATTATATGCTATTGTAAACATCTTAAAATCCAGTATTAAATGATGCATAAATCTCAAGCAACATCACTCTTGTATGAGGTAGTACCAAACTCCCTGGTGCATTTGCAGACTCACTCCTGCTCTACTTGTCACCCATCCCCATAGTTGGGGTTTTACACTTATATCTCGTGACTGCATCCCAACTATACATTCCAACCACCTAGGAGCAGATTTCTTTATTACACTCATAAATGGCATTAAGGGGCTTGTAGCTTTTAACTTTATCCTGCTGCCACTACCATGATAGAAAAAATAAATACTGCTCACAAGCTCAACAGAAAACTGAGGTAAAAGCTTCCATATGGCTACAGTGGCCGCTCCTGCTCAGAGTCAGTAGTTCTCCACAGGTATTGGGAAATTTTCGGACCCTGCTGATCTTACAGACCAATTCCCCGAAGACTTCAGTTCACAAATGGTACCTCTGCAGGAAATGCCCTGCTCCCAAGAGTGGCTGCCAAACGCCGGTATCTCTGCGATCTTTGCTGGCCGGGGTTGAAAACATTGTAGCGGCGGATGTGGAGGGGCCAGCGCTGCTTACGGCATGGCTGCAGAATGTGTGACTGAGCCCGCTCCAGCACCCAGCCACGGCGCTCGTCAGCCAAACCCCGCATTCAGCCGCACCTCGGAAAATCCCCATTCTTGAGGGAGAATGGGGAATGGCTTTCAGCCCGGCAGATTATCTGGTGAGTCTGTGGGAACTGCAAAACTGCACCTGCCTGAAAAATGGCACCAGCTCAGCACAAGACGTTTCCAGAGGGGAAAGTTAATATATGGGAGGAATGCACATAAATCCTGTTATTTCTTAATGGGATTTGGGAGCTTATTTCTCACCCCGAGCTTTGAAATGTATCCCACAGCCTATTCTATTAATGAATTTAAGCACAGTGATTTTCTTATCAGCAGGAATCATTCTTCACTGGGGTTTGATTTTTTTTTGTGGGATTTTTTAATGCAAGTGTGAAAAATTAATATTATGCTTGAATACCAGTTAGGATGTTAACAAGCTGTGTCCTGGGTAAGCTGCTCTTGTTCTGCTCCTGTTGCTCTTTTCCTAATTTCAGTTGACCAAGAAACCTGGAATCATTTATTTGTGGAGGATTTTTTTATGATTTAGGCAGTGGCTGGCTAAAACATGATAAGACAAGAACTGTATTTCCATTTCAGCTGTGTAAATGAGTGGACACAAACTCTTACTTTAAAAACCCAACACTTGGAAAGAGTTGTTTTCCACCTCTCAGGTGTACTCAGTCAGTACTGATGAGTGCCAACATCTTTCTCTCTGCTGCCACTGGATGGGGATTCACTCAAAGCTTTGGAAGTACACCTATGAGTGACAGAAATTTTCTGCCTTAGCAGTCTATTTTCAAAGGCATCTGGACATTGTTCCTTTGACTACCAGTGTTTGTTGGAAAAGAAATTACAGTTCACCTCATTTTCACTTTCAAATATCCCTCCCAAATCTGACTAGTTCACAGAATATCCCGAGTTGGAAGGGACCCATAAGGATCATTAAGTCCAACTCCTGGCTCTGCATAGGACCACTCTGAGAATCCCACCATATGCCTGAGAGCATTTTCCAAAGACTCCTTATGCTCTGGCAGGCTTGGGGGCCATGACTACTGCCCTAGGGAGCCTGTTCAGTGCCTGACCACCCTCTGGGTGAAGATCCTTTTCCTAATATTCAGCCTAAACATCCCCTGACACAGCTCCAGCTGTTCCCTTGTGTGTTGTCACTAGTCAAATACTTCCTGTGCAATAGACTCATGCTGGATTCATGCTCCACAATTTTGAGTTTCATGAAAAGTTCCTGAAGGCAAACAGCAATGAAATTTGAGATGAGATTAGCTCAGCTCCAGCTCTATTAACCATGAAGGGTTTTGTTCCTATGCCTTGGGCTCCCAAGAAGTGTGGGAAACACTGAATGTAGTGGACCCTTTCACAAGCAAACATCTATTGTGTACAAACACCGAGTTAAAGAGCGCATTCCCTGGGTCTCATTTTAGGATCAGGGTAAACCTTAACTCTGGTTATATCTCCTATAGCCGAGTGAACAAAGATATGTGGCATTTTTCTGTCTAATCTTTCATGTAAGCTAAAGCCAGGGCAGGATTTACCAAGGTTTTGTTTCTTGACCCTAAGGATTACATGTTGTGTTTAATCACACAGGATTCCTCTCTGTCCTGAGAAGAAAATATTTCTTATAACTTTCTATGACTTTGCAGGACATGACACACCGTAACTCCTGTGGCAGCAGTGTAGGGGTGGAGACCTGATCTTCCAGAGCAGCTGCCTCTGGGGATTTAGGCCAGAACTTCACAGCTTGGGCTGACCTCTGCTAAGGAGGAAACTCTAAAGCAAGACTGGTCAACTGGACACCCACACCTGGCCTATGCTGTCCCCACCCTTTCTCAGCACAGAGAGATGATTTTTTCCATCATTTCCTTCCACAGGCATGTTCATAACAGAGTTGTCTGTGCCCCTTGGGATTCATAGCTTGGCACAAGCAAGGTACTCCCTGTAGCCAGGCTCCCTGTGACGCATCACACCACAGCCGGCACTGCCCCCTCAGCAGTCTGAAGAGCTGCCCCTGACCCTGCTGGAGCAGCAGCAGTGCCCACAGGCCCTGCTCTCATCAGGCACTGGGTTTGCCTGCCGTTGCTAATTCAGAGCTGTGGAAGGGAACAGAAGTCTTTTTGTGCTGGCAGCCTAATGGAGGGGCTGACAATAGCAGCCTTTTCATGCAGCAGCTCCCTCGCTCTAAGAAAAGGTGGGCGATCCTGTCCCTTGTGCTGGCATCAGCAGCCTTTGGAGAGGCCCTAATGTGAGCCCTGAGAAGACAGGAAGAGTGGTGAGGAGCTGCCTCCTGCTCCCTGAAACTATTACCGCATCAGCTGCCAGCCTGCAGAGCCCAGATTTCCTTGTTACCCGGGATCAGGCATCTGCCTTGTGCATTGCCACAGTCCTGCAACCAGAGTCAGATGTGCAGGCAGATGATTTTGTACCATGCACCCCTTACCATCACCAGCCCACCTGCAGAATATTGGAAGAAAAAGGGTGAGAAGCGGTGGTTTTTTAAAAATATTAACAACCCAGGCCCCGACCTATTCTTCAGCAGCAAGGAGAAAAACAAAGTCCATATAGACAAGAACAAGGGTGGAAAGGTTTAAAGAAAAAATAAAAATAAATTTTAAAAAAAGATCACAGAAGATGTCACCGTGCCTCTGGCTCAGTTTTATGTCCTAATGCCCAGGCCAACAAGCCTCTCATGACTCTGCCAGCTTCAGAGAAGTCTCCCTAATGTGGGCACTGGCCATGGGCTTTGTGCCTGCAGCCCTCCATAAAGGGTAACAGTCCCTACGCTGCCACTTGTCACGCCAAGGGATATGGGGAACAGATGCAAAGAAACTTTGCCTGTCAGTGCATAAGATAATTTAATTTTGTTTATAGGGACCCCGAACATTCAAGCAGGGAAAGCTCTGAGCTTGTAATACTGGGAGAACACTGATTCCTGATGTTTGGATCAGAGACAGGGATAAGTGTCTGGGTATAGAATGGCCTTTTGAGTTTTGTTTTGTCAGGAATGGTGGAACAATTCTCACTGCATGTCACTAAGTGCTCTGTAAGCTCTCTCAACAAAAAATACCAGAGAAGTGGCACAGGCAGGGGAGCCTTGTGAAGGCAGCTGGGTCCAGCTCCTGCAAGCACTGACTGCTGGTCATTGCATCAGAGTTTGGATCAGGCTCCGGACAAGGTTTAAACACCTTACAAGAATTTCGAATTATTTCTCAGGCTCTGCCCCAAGCTATGCCCATTATTATTAAACTTTTATTGCTTCCTACATCCCTGCTGAGAGGTAAACCTCAGAGTTTGTGTCATGCTTTTGGCATGAGGTCCCTGCAAACGACCTGCCCTTTTGAGTGAAGGGAACCCATGAACTCTAGCACAGCATGTGAAAAGTGTTCCCACACAGCCACGATCCCAGGGAGAACGCTTTGGATGCTTTCATTCCTAGGCAAGAGAAACAACTCCTTTGTTAGCATCGTCAACACGGAGCTCCAAATAAAAGGGCATTTCAGAGGCCTACAACAGCCAGAACTATTCCAAAGGTTTGTGTAGCAAGGAGAAACACACCACAGAAATACCCCTCCTGGCTCCAAAATGGTTGAGATTGATTAACATTAATTACCTTAGGTTAAAAATTCTTAGAGAAAATTGAGAGGGAATGAACCTTTCTGTTACCAGTTTGCCTTTACTGCCTAGAACAGTCAGGGCTTTCATTGATCTTACAGCTAAGGGTGAGCCAAAAAAGTAATTTGGAAATAGAAATCTGGGCTTACTTCTGGGTATTATCATGATTTTGAGGCCACAGAATATTGGATTCTAATTAAACATTTGGTATCACCTGCAATCACTTTGGCATTTACCACTGAAGTTCTATTTCCAGATGAAGAAACCACTTGTTTAATGAAATCTCCACTGTGAGCAAATATCCCCAAATCTGGGCCAAAATTACATGGTTCTAAATTAGTAAACAGATATAATAAAAAATCAGAAATTCAGCTGTATGACCCAAGGTCTGCAAACAGAGGAGTCGAGGTCACTTCAGGGAATCTGACTTCTACTCATTTTGAAGCTAGTGACACATTGAGGACACTGAGTTACTTTTCAAGCACAAATGTGTTTAAACACTAAAAACAAAACAAACAACTGTCATTTTTTTTAAATTAGGAAAGTAATTAAAAACTTGAGAACCTTCTTGCCAAAGGACTATTTGACAACATGTCCCTGACAACATGTTTCATACCACAGATTCAATAAAAAAGGGAAGATACACGGTGTTAATTTGCCTCTTTTTGAGCATTGTCCCACTGCTACCCAGGGACATTCTGGTGCTCCTTTAGTTACTGAGTTTTGGGCACTTCCTTGAGGTGAGGCAGAAAAGGAACATGTAACTGACTACCTTTTGCCCATCCTTCCATTCCTTTCCTGCTGGTACAACAAAAACAGATGCTGGGAGGATTCCACAAAGCTTTATCCTGAGGCTTCCCTCAGGGAAAATTGTGAGTCAGATGTACTAAATTTATGGTCTGCTCTCACCTCCAGCAAAATAAATGATGAACAGACCTGCCTGGAGGACTTTGAATCAGCTGCCATCAAACTGTTTCTGTATAGGGCTGTCTTTCCACAGGGAAAAAAAGAGCAGCATTAGCACAAAGAATCTGTGTGTTTTAGCTACGCAAATTCACGTGAGCTGCACACCGAACATTTGCGACAGGCTGAGTTAGGCTGGCTTGCATGATGTGCTGAGCACCGTGACTGAGCCAGCAAAGCTTTACTGCTGTTTTTAACTGGAAGTTTGTGCCCATCTGTGCACGCAACCACGTCCTCCCACCCCCAAAATCAGCCTGTCCTGCTGCACAGAGCACAGAACAGGTCTGTACAGCAAAGGGAGTCTGACTGAAAGGCAGCAAATAACTCGTTCTTATTTTGAGAGCAATACTAAAAAAATACACTAAAAAGACACTAAAGCTCTGGTAGTTGGCTCTCCAAACCAGCACTTTGTACCAGCTGAGAATACAGGTGTGTTTTTTGCACTTCCACTCCCAACTGCTGCTTCCCTCGCTTTTGGTAAATTCTTGGCATGTTACCTACCAGTGGAGAAATGTGTCTTTCCCAAGGGCTGCCCAAGGCTGTGAGAACCAGTTTTTGTGTGTGTGGGCCTTTTGTAAATTCACTCCTCTTGGATTTGAACTTCCATTACAGCCTTTGGCCCGAAGCTGAGACACATCAGTACTCTGTGTCTCCAGCAGTTCCTGATGGCTGGAAAGAGCTATTGTATTCACCCAGATCTGTTATCTGTCTACGATTCCATAACAATATATCAGTGTTACTTTAAGTGACAGTTGCAAGCTGTCATGGGTACTAGCTTAGATATTTGCTGAAATGTCCACTTTTATTTACTCTAAGGCCATTTAACACTACTCTGTCAGTGCAAACAGACAGGTAAGTGGACATAAATATAATTATTTGCCAAAAGAACAGGGAGCCAAAACAGAAATAAAACTTCGTAATTACAAAAATCAGAAATTAAAACCTGACATTCACATTTTCTGGTATTTATATGTAGTATGATTTAAAACCGTTATTGGATCATTCCCAGTGCATGCCTGCATCTAATGGTCCTTTCAACCCAAAACTTTCTATGATTCTCCAAGCACTCTTGTACAGAAGTAAACCTGTAACATAATTCATCATTTCCCCACAGTTCCTCATTACTTCAGAGTACAGTCAGGTGAGGAATACTGAATTAGCTAAATGACTAATATGCAATTAATTCTGAGAGCACGTGGTGAATTGAAGCACAAGAGGAATTTCTCAGTTGAAACTGGAAACCAAGAAATGGGAGCTGCCTGAATTCCAGCAAGCAGAGCTTTCATATGCAGCAATTCTCCAGCTCTGCATCACCCATGCATGAGCAAAACACTGAAACGCTGACACTGATAGCACAAACCAAGCAGGGACTACAAGAGGAAAAATGGGAAAACCCAACCAAAAATAAAACCCGGCACATTTTTGCAGGGTTGTTTCAGAAAAGGCAGGCACAAGTCATACAGCTCCCAGTGGCACTATGCACACTCCAAGCATATTTGACATTAAGGGGCCTGGTTGTTGTGGAAACCAAATCCCATAGATTAATTAATGTACAGCAGCCAGAGCCATCTCCCATCCTCTCTGTCTCCCTGCCCCCAATTAAAAAAAAAAAAAAAAA
>VZTJ01006670.1:390275-418991 GCA_013397795.1 Orthonyx spaldingii
AGAAAAAAGGGAAAAAAAAAGGAGGAGTGTGATTTTTACATCACAGAAGAATGCCAAAGCAAAAAGAAAATCTTTCCTCACAACTGCAAAACACTGCCAGGAACAGTGAACAGCCTGTGTTAGTCCCAAGTGTTTATAAAGTAAAAATTATGAAAATTATAACACCAGTTCAAGTGAGGCTACTTTTGCTGTCTGTGGCTATGCCAAACTGTCTCCAAGAGGGTCTGGCAAGAAAGATGATTGTGTAAAATTTCTAAAATCCCTTTATGGTGATGAAAGGACTTTAATGGGAATCCCCTTTTTTTCACTTTCAACATGTAAATGCACTGATCACAACTAATTTACTTCCCTGACTGACGGTCGTCATGTGAATGTGTTTGCACAGGGAGTTGCAATGGGATTTGAAAATGCAAAGGATTTGAACAACATTGATTCTGAGTATCAGCATTTTCTTTTAGCTGCTGCTGGTTCTGATCCACTGAATTCCCCACATACATCCCTGTTTGCAGGAGGGAGTAAGATTGGACCTAAGTCCCTCCATGCACTGGTAGCCTGACATAGACACTATAAACACACAGAACGCACCAGACTGATGACACAAGACAAATATGGTTAGGACCCACTAGAGGTGAAATTTCAGAATTACCTATATCCTATTTTCTGAAGTTTTAGGGCCATAGCTCAAACATATTTTAGATATACATAGATTTAAGGTGATGCTTTTGAAAATTTGTTGTCTTCAGCACCTGCATCTTGAGTTACCTGGGTACTTCTAACAGACTGGTTCTGATGAGAATGAGGAATTCCTTCTCCCATTTTTTCCCCTCAAAAGATCCTTGTGAGCTATGCTACAAGGCTGCCTGTTGAGAATACCCAGTCATTAAACAATGAAAGTCTTGGAGGTGCACCGTACTTAATGGATATTAAGTAGAGAGTACACAGGGTGAGCAAACCACTAAGACAGCACAATATATACACTTAGCAAAGAGGTACAAGTATTTACTGCACTGTTTCACACACACACTGCTGATTAGCCAATGTTCCATGGTGTGACTGAAAGCACTCACTTGGTTCTCACCTCAGGAGTGGTGGGGATGGATTACTGACCATGCTCAGATATGCCCCGACTTCATGACACAAGATCACTTCATCAAAGTCCCCTACTCCCTCCCATTCATAGCAGTGAAATAAATACAGCCAATTTCTGCAAGCCATGATACCTCCTGTGGGACAAAACCTGCACTCGGATAGTGAAACACTGCCGAGAGCTCTCCTGTGTTTCTCAAATACGCAGCTCCTCAGCAAAGCTGCTGACTTGAACAGGTGCTCAACACTTAAACCCCAAGCCAAATACAACGTCAATTATAACATTTCAGTGTTACTTTTACAAATCTTGCCCTGTGAGTCGGGCACCACTCCCAACTTGCTTGCATGGCATAGAAAATGAGAAAAGTACCTTTGAGATGATTAATGGCTCTCCGTGCTCCAGCCCGCCCTTCAGCGTGAATCCCCATGGAGCACCCCCGTGCAGCAGCGCCTCCAGGTAGATGTACCTTCCCTTGTGGGTGATGCTGTACTCTGAAGGTGATAGGCTGGTGTTAATGTTGTCTAACATCCTCATCTGTCCTAATCACATACTCAGGCAAACACAAAACCCACGCAGGCAGTCACAGAGCGACCAGGCTGGAAATCAAAGTCCCCAGAAGCCCACCACAAATCATCCCTGAATATGAGAAACAAGAAGAGCCTGAGGTGGAAAGTTCTTCTTCAGAGCCAGAGTCCAAGGTGATGGGTTAAAAACAGCCCTATCAACATTTCACCACGCTGCTTCTCCATCAGGATTTTACTAGCATTTCAGCACTGAGCTCTCCCCATTCCCAGGTATTCCGGGCATGAGAGCTTGGGAAAGATTTCTCTTCCTGTCTTCAGCAGATCAAAACTGTGCTTTTAAAGATGGGGCCACAAAAAGAAAAAAAACCAACCAAACAAAAAAAACCCAGAAAGTTTATGGATTTAAAACCCCTGGCCAGCAAATTGCCAAAATCCAAACGAATGCTTCATTTGTGATTGATTATCAGTCTTTTCTTCCTTTCTGCATGCGATTTACCATTACAATGGCCTTTCTGCCTCAGCCCACTGCACTAAAAGAATGGAAGCGTCTTCTCCCTCTCAGCTCTCAGTTACTCTGTTCGCTTACTTCACAATTTTCTGACTTGACAAAAAAAAAAAAAAAAAAAAAAAAAAAAAAGGCTGGGGGAGGAGGAGAGAGAAAGTCCATTCCTATAACCCTTTAGAGGGGTTTGAAATGTGAAATAATTCCATACTTACTGGATTAAAAAGTGAAGAAAAAAGCTGTAGGGAAAACTGGAGAAGCAGGTGAAATGAATCCTTTGGGGAAAACGCTAAGGCGAAAACTGAACTCTTTTCACTTTTGGTGCTCTCCCCGATGAGCTGCCAGAGCTGCAGCAGCTACTGCTGCTCTGAGGAAGTGAGGGGGAGAGAGAGGGAGAGGGACAGAGAGAGAGAGAGAGAGAGAGAGAGAGAGATGGATTAAGGCAAGTAAGGCAGTGCTGCCCAATTGCACATCAAGCGTGCAATTATAAAATGCAGTGTGCAAAAGCTGGGGCTCACCCTTTTATTATGCCCCCGGAAACCACCATCTTTCTATTGTCCTTGCCAAGGAATTGTAACAATCCAAACTGCCAGTTGCTGAAAACACAATGGACCTGTTCCAAATCAGCTCAGTGGAGCACTGCTAATAATTCCGCTCTCATAAAGCGCTTTTCCTCTGCATGGAGCCCACCACCTTCCCTGGATGTATTTCTTTTCCCCATTTACATTGCCAGAAAAGGCCAACGCTTTCCCAATGCATGGAGTAAGAAGTAACACCAAAAACTTGGGACACTTTTATTAATGTAGAACAGGTGGATGTGGGTGCATCTGCTCTTCCATATGTGCAGGTTTAGGGATTTGGCTCATCACTTAACATATATCACAGCATGTGTCACTGAAGATGTGCAAAACCGTTCCTGCTTTTTAAGTGGATCTCAACCGGGACAACAGAGGGAGGAGACCGAAGCCCACTGCCCTTCCTGTTGGCATAGCTGAGGAAGCACATTGTAGTGTCTCTGCCTCTAAGGCACCCCCAGCTTTTGATCTCACAATGCTTGGGATGTGCATTATTTCTCCTTTGGGTTTTGCAAGCTGTCAGGACCCCGTGTTAACAAAACCTTAATGAACTGTGGGGGAAAAGCTTTGGAGCTGGGACTCTAAACCCAGGAATCCATGCATTTGTCCATGCCCTACCATTCCCATTCCCTGTAAGATGTTACAGGTTCCCAGAGCCTTCTATTTGCCCCATGTGTCCCAGGTCTCATTCCCAACAGCCATGGAGAGAAATGCAGAAAAGAGGCTCCTTGCTTTATTTCTCATGGTAGGTGATTCCTCAACCCTTGCTTATGCTGAGCTTTGTCCCCTCAGCTTCCCTGCCAGGGGCTGAGTTTCCATTAGCCTCACGTCCTGGTCAGGCCCACGGATTGCTGTTATCCAGAACTCGCCCTTTAGCCTGACTCAAATCAGATTTCTGTGGTTTTGCACTCCTAATGTTTCAGTGTACAAACCCTCACTCCAAGCCACCACAAAGAGCAATTCATTGCCATGCTCTGCCCAGCCCTTCCAGGGCCGGGCGAAGGCTCCGGGAGCTCTCTGGGGGCCATGCTGCCCCCTGTCCATGGCCAGAAGGAGTAGTTAAGGCTGTGCAAGGACACACCAGCCTGGCAACAAGCCGGGGTACTTCTTTGGATTATGCCCATTTCCCATACAAAACATCTGTCACCATACCTGTCTGGACACCAGATTTCCAGAGAGGGCTGCATTTCTCACAGTGCCTGCTGCATCTGCTGATTGAAAGCAGCAATCAACGCATTTCTGAGAGACAGTTTTGCTTCTCCTCCAGCACTGTGCTTCATTTCAAGTCCTGAGTCCAACACCATTTTTGCCAAAAACTCCATCAAATTTGTCACCATTGCAAGCACAGAATTTTCTCCTCTTACCTCCTCCAGATTTGCTAGGTTTTCATCCTGTTAAAAAGCTCACATACAGGTGCTTCCATTTATGGGAGACTCACAACCAGCTACGGAAAAAGGTTTGATCAATCACCAAAACAGGGCTGCCAAATCCTGTGCTACTTCCTTAGTGGGCTCTTATTCCACACAGGAATTCCTCTCAGGACAGAGCTGAGATACTCTTTGCTGGGATGCAGCAGAAGAGACCCGGACTCAGAAAAGTGCTTTCCACACAGAATAATATATTTGAAGTTTTGCACAGTTTCAGTGTAGGGGAAAATAAATTTGGAATAGTCATGTCAGAACCCTTTCCCTCATTGAGCACTACACTGCTAAAGCCGGAAAAATTACCACTGATTTCACTTTTCAGAGTTCACAATCAAACCCTGTGTTTATCATCAACCAAGGCAGCTGGCAACTGCTCTGTCTTTTCTGTCTTTTTCTAAATCCCTCCAAATATTCCAAGTTCCTTTTGCAAATGACGTTCGTCAGAGCAACACTGCCCCCATCTGCTGGAAACAGAAATAGTCACAGTTTAAGCTGACCTATTTACATGCTAACATTTCCTTAGTTTACTATGCTTTTCCCTTTCAAAAATGAAGCAGGATCTGTCCTGAGGGTACAGAGAGGCGTTACTGATCTCACCTGGGTCCCTGAGCTGGCAAGTCATTAGGTCAGACTAAAGGTAAACCTAGAAAACTCAGCTCCTAAGTTTTGTACACACCTGTTCCTGCCCTTTTGGCAGGAGAATTAAACACCAGGCTTAGTTTAAAATCTACCTGCTGCTTAGGTCTATCCTGTAAGTTCAGAGGAAGCAGATTCACCATTTGTCTCCGAAGAGAATTTTTGTGAAATAATGTGGGCCCTCCTACCTTTCACAAAGGGTGACTTGCTGATGGCCATACAGAAAGCATGAAAAGGCTGAAAAAGGAAAGAAGTGCTTCATTTCCCTTGCTCCCTGGTTTTGTCGCTGAAAAACTTCTCCTTTTCTTCCAGACAGGGCTCTGAGTAAGCTAAGGAGCGTCAGGAATTTTAAATAATAGACATCCTTCAGGCACCAGTGGGCCCAGCTTCTTCCTCTCCCCAGGAGCCCTGAAGCCATTCACCTAAATCTGCAGTAGCATGGAACAAAACACAAATGTCAAAAGACACAACTCTCCTGGATCAGCTCAGGACCCCTTCAGCAATGAATCATTCCCTCTCAGGGTAGCAATTCCCCTGAAGGTTTATTATATAAAAAATTGGGAAAATATAAATAAAAAATAGGGCTTTCCTATACTTACCTCCAATCAGATTGGGCTGACTCTAACATCTCCATCTCCTTAGCTCTGGAAAATGTCAGTCTGCCATCTAAAAGAAGAAATAGCAGGAAGGAACACATGTTGAGGCTCTGCATGGCATCAAAGGGATTGCAATCATCAACTAATGTTCAAAAGGTGTTTCTAGAGAAAAATTGCTAGGGCTACACAGGGAACCTCCACTCAGATTCCCAGCTGGATTTGACCTCATCTTCTTTCCCAACCACAGAATAAGCTTGTTTTTCTGGACAGGCTTGAGGTGAAAATGTGAAAAATCAGACAAAGAAATGGGAAAACAAAGATCTGAGAGTGAAAGGAAAGAACAAAGCTGAGAAACAGAAGTAACCTGTGAAATCAATGAATCCACATGCTTTTGGTGTTGGAAAAGGCACTTGTCTTTCAAGTCTGAAAATAAAGAATTTTCTTTGGACAACACGAAAGAGACTCCCCATTTAATATTGCCCCTGGCACAAAACTGCTCTGGGTCACTCAGTTCCTCAAAGCAAACTGAAAAGCAACAAGCCAAGGTGAGGAATGGATCCACACCTCTAAGGAGAGCACAAGTGTCCCCACAACTGAAGGATGTGAATTCAGGGCATTGGAACTCAGAAATGCAGGGTTTCCCTCTGCATCTGAATTTTCATCTATCTAATGTCACAAGGGACAAAAAAGGCACCTGCAGCCACGACAGGTGGTGTTCTGCAAAAAGCACCTTGCCAGGATCCCGATGGGGAAAAGATATCAAATTTCCCGCTGAAGCCAGGCTTTGAACAACACTTGGGGGAAAAATCAAACGCTGGATACAGCGTTTATTGGCTCTCCCTCGTACACATGATCGGCTCCAGAGGGGGGAGCTTGTTCCCAAGGCTACCGAGTCAGGCAGAGGGGCTGGAGTAAGGGGCAGGTGGCTCCCAGCAGGGCTTGGGAAGTTGCACTGCCAGTCTGCAGCACGGAAAACACAAGCGTGAATGCAGGGTGATGAGTGCCCCCCTCCTCTCCCAGCCCCACAGCACGGAGCAAAACCTCAGTGCACTATCCAAAATCCAGGAGAAACAAAGCCCAGCACTGCCTGCCAGAGGTAGGTGCTGGCCCCCTCCCAGGTGAGTTTTCATGCTTTGTTAACACATGAGACTGTTGGAGGACTAAAATCTCGCTTCAGGATAACGTAGGACATTGTATTTACCTAAACACTCATTTGCCTCTTATCCCTGTGGATAAGAAAAATCTTTTTGCTGCTGCCTCTTTGAGGGGTGCAATAAAAGTCCTGTCCTTGAGCTGCTTTCCACCTGGGATTGCAGTGCAGCAGGGAGAATGGAGACCTGAGGTCCGTTTCCTGCTGGTTAATTCTTACTTTTCTGTAGTAGTCCATGTACTTTTCTCCTTTTGTCTGTCTTTGAGCACTAGGTGGATGATTTTTTTTTTCTTGTAAATGAAAATGACTGGTACCCTTGAGGAATGGTTATGTGTTTTTTTTATCTTAGTCAGATATTTAAATAAATCAACATACCTGTCTGTCTCTTGAGTTTGCTCAGACTTAATCTCTCCAGCTGAGGATTTTGTTTTGGACCCAGTTTATACACCTGTTCCTGGAAACTTGTATCACAGTGGTCTTTTGCATAACCTGCAAAGAGGGACAGCCTATTGACACCTGTGTGTTCACTCCTGAAATCGAGACCCAAAATGGGACAGTCAGCTATGTAAGTTCCTTTGCTGAAGGGAAGTAATTGCCTCTTGACTCTGCACCCTCTCCCTCACCCTGAAAATACCAGGGACCACAGAAACTTGTCCTCTCTGACGAGATTGGTGTAAAAATAAGAATATTCCAGTTTTTATTACTGAACTCGATCTAGGATAAGATGCTTTTGATCTTTTGCTTTTGACCCTCTGGGCTTTTCTCTGGTGGGAGGAAGTCCCCTCAACCAGACTTATGCCTTCAGTCACCTCATGGTCACACCTCCCAAATATGCCACCTTAACGGCCAAATACCATATGGAAAATGATCCAGACCCTCTCCTACCTCCCTGCAAGAGGATTTTTATCTCTGGCGTCAAGCACAGCATCGCTCAACCACCTGCGACCCCAAACCACAAAATGGCGCCCACGCCGTGAGGGGGCCTCGGGGCCATGTTGGGCCTGAGGGGCTCGGCGCCGCAATTCCCGGTGGAGCGGGCGGCTGCTGCTGGAGCAGCCGGCGGCACGAGATGGCCCCTTCCCGCGGGGGAGCAGGCGGGAAGAGGCTAGCGGCTCTCCTCACGGCGGGGTGGGCCGGTAGCAGCGCCCTGCGGAGCTGGAAGCCGCGGGAGCGCGGTGTCGGAGCGCTGAGGGGACGGAGCTGCGCGGGCGCCCCTCACGGCCCGCGGCGGGAAGGGCGGGAAGGAGGGATGGCGGGAAAGGGACGGGGCCTGTTCCGTCTGAGGGGAGACGCGTCCTGGCGGCGCCTCGGACCTCCAGTGCCCGCCATGGCAGGGCTGAGGGGGTGTTCTCCTCTACTCGCATTTCTGGTGCCTCATGGTCGGGCTCTGGGACCAAGGGCTCGGCTTTTGCCCTCATGTGCTCACAGGAAGAACCCACGGGGCGTCTGTGTCAGACGGAGGATTTGTTGAAGGTGTCAAGTTATCCACGTATGGAAAGTGCTGCTGGAGCTGCCTCTGGGCTTGCGGTGTGGTCGCAAGTGCTCCAGAGGACCAGTCACACAGGAAAATCCAAATAACATAAGTAAGAAGCTTATCAATGCCATCTGGTTTAAAAATGCCGCTGATTTTTCTCCTTTTCTTGTCCTTTTTGTCTTTTTTCTTCTCCTGCCTTCTCCTGCCTTCTCCTTTTTGTCTTTTTATTTTTTTCACCTTTCTTCTCAAATTTTCCCTTTTTTCTCATTTTCTTTTTTTCTTATTTTTTCCTTTTTTCTCATTTTCTCCTCCTCTCTCTCCTCTCGCTCCTCTCCTCTCCCTTTCTGTTTTCCTTCTCTCTTCCTTTTCATTTCCTTTTATCTTTTTTCTCTGCTTTTTCTCTTCTGTCTGCATCTGGGTTTATCCTGACAAAACAAACCAGAAGATTTGGAAAAGGAGGGGAAAATATCTTTATATTAAATAAATAATATTTAATATTGAATATTAATATTACATAGCTTTAAGTCCTCCTGCAGTTTTAAACTTAGATGGGAAAAATTGATTTTGTTACAGAAAATTGATTCTTAATAGGTTAAAAAGTAAATACACATCTTTTTCTTCACAGGTGCTGTTCCAATGTGCAAGAATATCCAGGAATTAAGGTAGTACATGGGAATTGTTTACTGTTAGAGAAATTCCTGTCCCTGCTATGTGCCATTATTTTTTCGCCCAGATGGTAGTGCTTGAATTTAGTGATTTTTATATAGTTATATATTTAACATTTGAAAGTTTCTCCCACAGAAGGGTCATTAATGAGTTTGAAAATTGATGGCAAACTGAGATTTGATTTAATGGTTCTCTCAGACTGATGATTCAAACTAACACCACCCCCTCAGGAACACAGCAAATAATCCATTGCATGATCAATTCAAATAAAATAAGGCAGTGTGAATTGGCACAGGTTTCTTTCCTTCTCTGCTCAAGGTTTTACACAACCAACTCTCCTCTTATTACCCAATTTCTCTCAGAAAGGTAGAGATGTGCAGAAGAGGCTGCATGAAATTAGTTGAAATTTGGGGCAGTTTCCTAAATTTAGATGAGCTCTTGTCACTGTTGAGTTTTGGACAGATTCACCAGCACTCTTTTGAGCAGCCTCTTTTTTTATTTAGGTCATGTCTTCAGTATTTTGGTTGGTTTTGTTTGTTTGTNTCAAATAAAATAAGGCAGTGTGAATTGGCACAGGTTTCTTTCCTTCTCTGCTCAAGGTTTTACACAACCAACTCTCCTCTTATTCTACAATTTCTCTCAGAAAGGTAGAGATGTGCAGAAGAGGCTGCATGAAATTAGTTGAAATTTGGGGCAGTTTCCTAAATTTAGATGAGCTCTTGTCACTGTTGAGTTTTGGACAGATTCACCAGCACTCTTTTGAGCAGCCTCTTTTTTTATTTAGGTCATGTCTTCAGTATTTTGGTTGGTTTTGTTTGTTTGTTTTTTCTTCTTTAGACGAGCTATGTGAGCAACAGGAAATCCATCTAAGTCTGACTGGCAGAGCAAACTGATGGAAATGCAGTTGGAAAGAGATGTACTTCAGGATACCAGGTATGAAGGCCAAGACAGATGTGTCATGCATGCAGAGTGTCTGTATCAGCACAGCAGGCTTCCTCAGGGAGAAGCTTCCCTCCAGGAATGAAACTATAGCATTCCTGTTGTAGAAAACAAGTCATCATTTGGTTGTAAAACCCAGCAGTTAATCAACTGAAGTATTACACCTGTGAGGATAAAGCTCCATGTGAATCTTGTTCTCTAAATTATTTTATTTTTTGTTTCCAAATTCAGGCAAAAGGAGTCACAGAGCCAAGAGAATCTAAAAATACAGTTAGAAAATACTACTGAAAAGATGGAAGCTGCCAGCCAGCAGCAACAGGAGGAGGTGCTGAGGGAGGTTGGCAGCCAAAATGAGCATCTGGGAAAAGTGGTCCACAGCCACGAGGAATTCCTTCTGGAATTACACGGCATCCTAATGGACTACAGAGACAGCATGGGCAGGAAGCTCTGTGAGCATGAGGGCATTTCCAGCCTGCTCATCCACAGCCTGGGCACAGCATTTCATGGTGTCCTGTCGGATTTGGACTCAGAGGTGTCACACCTCAAAGAAAAGATGGTGCTGGTATGTGAACACACTCCTAATTTTCCTTCCAATGCTCTGTGTTGTGGCTTTTAGGAAATATACTTGAAATCTCTGTGAGCCCCCTTCTAGCATGGCCTAGGGAAAGGGTTGTGGCGTAAAGAGATGCAAAAGCCACTTTGCAGTGAAGGTGGCAGGTGCTGGCACTCCAGCCTTTTACACTGGTCCAACCGGAGACTGGTTTTACTGCTGGGATTTATCACATGTCCACAGCTCAAGGTGGAAGTAAAAAGGAAGAAAATTACACTTTAGCATCTGCTGTTCAGACTGCCTTTTGTTCAGGGGTTTGCACTGTCATTTGTTCACACTAGGTGGAAGAAGGGCTTCAGTCACTGACGAAAGAGTCACAGACCCAAAGAGAATTGCTTCAGCAACATCAAATTAGGTACCTGTTCTCTGGCTTTTCATTCATAAAGCATAACCAGACATTTTTCACGTGTTCTACAGGGAATTCCTTTATGGTGATGATGGTCTTTGGGGTGGGGTGACTAGGGGGTAGCAAGCAATGTTTTTGAGGACTTCAGTAATTGTTCCATCGAGATGTTTATTTGCTCATGGCCTTCTGTAGCTTTTCCCTTCCATGCTGACAATCTCATGGTTTATTTACTGCCACAGAAATTCTAATTTGGAATAATCTCTGCACCTTACTCTTCTAAGTGCCACTTAAGTGGACATGTGGCATTTGTTGGGACACCAGTTCCAACATTAAAAGAAAAGATTGAAAGTAATTTTGGTGGTTAAATCAGCTTTTTCTTGCTGGTTTCACCATGAGTTTTGTCCTTCCTTGTTTGAAAAGTCGTAATTTTTGCCCCGCCATCCACTTGAGTTATACAGTAACCCTTTCAAGATAAAACTATCCAGAACTCGATACTTAATAACAGAACATGAAAATTATTGCATTTCTAACAAGTGAAAGAAGTTACTGTTTGCCAAGTTGAAATGATAACCAGTGTTTTGTTGGAGGATTGAACGGCTCAGAAATGATCATGAGCAGGAGGTGGCAGCACTGCCTCGTAAAGCTGACAGTGCCTGCAGCTTGCAAGGAGCATCCAAAGCCTGGTGGAGACAGATCATTGAGTCTGGGTTTCGATTATAGTGTAAGAAATGTTAAGAGTAATCTTAATTTGAGAGAAAGCTTATGCTGTTCCTGCACTCCACTCTCTGCCCTATTCTTTTGGTTTCTCAGTGGTTTTGTTTAAATGAAGCGCTTGTTGCATAAACTGTGAAATGAAGAAAAAAGGGGAAAAACAGATGCCCCACAAAACCACATAAAACAGAGGAGTGACAAAACATTCATGTGTTAGGCAGACTGAGAATGAGGAGACTGGGGCTGCCTCTCGTTTGATGGTGCTTACAATTTCTAATTTCTCCACCTCAAGCTTTTTATAGAGAACAAGCAAGAACCCCAAATTCAGTGTATCCACATCAAGTCTGTCACCTGGAATCTGCAGTTTGTCAGCTCCATTCTGAGTTAGGAGAAGCAAAGAGGATCTGTGAAAACAAGGTGTATATGGGTTTGCCTGTTAGCATTGGTGCCAGTGAAAATGAGTATCTGGAGATCTGAAATGTTCCAGGGACAGGAGCAAGCTCTTTTGAGGAGGGATTGCTTCAGAAAAACTCTGTGGACAGTAAGATAAATTACAAAGTCTTAAGCCTTGCACATAGGAGTATCTTTATGAACTAGCCCTGTAGACTGGTCTGTCATCTCATACACTGCCAGAAGTTGCCTGTTTTCAGAGAAAGTGAACACCACTTGGTGCAAAACATTTGCCTGGAGATTTCTGAATGTAGCTGTAGTGATGGAATATTCCTCTGTGAAAAAAGGTCTTTTTTTTTTTTTTTTTTTTTTTTTTTTTTTTTTTTTTTCTTTTCCCCTTTATTTTTGTGTTTTTTTTTACTACTCCAGTCAGCATTTATGGTTTAGGTAAGGGACTTCTGAAGAGCTCTGGATCAAGGTGGAAGCCAAATTACTCTCCAGAACCTCAATTAACTCTGAAATGAAACTGAGGTTAATCACTAAAAGAAGACAACACAATTAGGAGTATACCCAGGGAATAACTCTGCTGAGCCAAAAGATAACATTTGTACTTCTTTCAAGTAGAACCTAGAAGAAAACTAGAAGAAATCCAATGTGCTGTTTAAAATAGAATACCTTACGATAACACTGAATGAGTATTTGCCTTTTTCTAGGTCAAAGACCTTGAGAAGCAGTTGCACCTAGCTTGTTCTGAGACAGCAGAAGCTCAGACAGAACAGGATCAACATGGCCAAGAACCTGGAAATCCAAATGACCAGATTCATCAGTTGTTGGTAAAAGCAAGTGATAGTATTGAAAAAAACCCTTGCTTTCTAAAAGCCTCTCCTTACTGTTGGTGTTCAGATTTGCACCTTGCTTGTTTCCCCGTTTAATTAACCTTGAGAATTATTTCTAACTACAAATTTGAATTAGCTGTGAAAGGCCCGTTGAATTGCCAATAGCAATGAGGGACATTCAGAATTAAGACTTAACTTTGTCATAAATTCAAAACCACAGAAACCTATGCAAATCATATTAATGATGCTGAGCTACCTCCACCTTAACCTCACAGTTTAGGTCCTGCTGTTAAGGAACCTTGGTCCCTTAACACATATTTTGCAAGACTTAACCAATATTCAGGCAGTAAACAACAGCAAAAGTTATGATTAGCAGAAGTGCCTGTTGGTAATTCAGTTTGGGCCACACTTTAAATTCATATTGTTGAAATTAGTAGCTCTGAAATGTGTATGTTAGTGTTTTTAACATTATTTACCTTTTAAATTATCATTAAGAGAACAAAAAAGTCTTAGATTTGTTTGGAAGGGAGATGACTTTAATTTCTTATAGACTGAACTCCATAAAAAAGAGACAGAAGTAAGGCTAGAAAAAGAGCAGAACAAGTGATTTTGGGATGAGAACACAGACAGCAGCATCACCATGGCCCAGCTCAGGAGGCAGCTGGATGACAGAAATGTGCAGCTGCAGAGCATGGGAAAGGCACTGAAGGAAATGAGGGTGGAGTGTCGCAGGCAAATGGAGTGCCGGGTTGGTGATTTTGACTACAGACCTCCAAAATGACATTTTGTACCTTTCCAGAAAGTTTAATGCTACCAGATGTACCTAACAAACTACGATGTGGTAGTAAATGCCTGCATAATGCTTTACTTTGTGCAGTATTTAATGAAACCATAATGAAGTTTGTGTTTATAAACCAGTGAGTGCTGTGTCAGAATTCCTTCTGACAAAGTAGGCACTGCCTTTATATTCCCCTTTCTTCCAAACTTCATCCCCTCAAAAGTGAGCTGTAATTAGATAACCTGCTTTGCATTATGAGTAAAGATCCAGTTGATTCCTTTATTTTCTGTCAGACCCTAGGCCTGAGCTAACTCACATGTTGTTCTACATTTTCTCCATTTTTTGTTGAAAACTTCCGCCAGGAACTTCACTCTTGTCTTCGGTTTCCACTTTGCACTATTACCAGTTTCTGGATCACAGTACTTTGTGCTTTAAATGGTGCATATTGCTGCTTGCAGGAATTAAATCAGTAATAAATTATTCATGTAATTATTTTTTCCCCAACTTTACAGTGCAGCCAGTCAAGTTTTATCACTTCAACTTCTTTAGCCTTAAGTGCTCTGAATTTTGTATTAACATTGCCAGTTGATGAATTGTTTTACATCAGTTTAACATTTTTTATTTCCTGTGTTCAAAAAACCAATAGTCTATTCAGTTATTAAAATGGAGAGAGAGGAGCCAGAGCATTCTGACCTAATTTTTCTGTGCAACTTAGGTGTTCAAGAGGTACTACAGAAAACCAGAAGTGTGCCAGGACCTTAAGAAGATAGAAATAAACAAATCTCTTGGTTGGTCCTTGTATTGTTATTCTTCAGGTGTTTGCAATTGAGAAAATGAAAGTATTGGAAGAATCTCCTCTTTGACTGTGCAGCTGGAGATGACCAAGGAAGCGCTCTGGAAAGTCACGGAAGATCTTGCAGCCAAGCAGAGCAATTTGGAGGCTGCTGAGCAAACGGTGTCAGACCTGGTGGCCTGTCTGCAGGAGAAGGACAGAGCCCTTGGGGCCACCAGCCAGGAAATCAGGGAGCTGCATTCCCAGCTTGGCAGCAGGATGCAGGAGCTGCAGCGTGTGAAGAGTGAGGAGGGCTGCTTACACAAGGTGCAGTCGGAGTGTGAGACGCTGAAACTGCGGGTCTTGGAGAAGGAAAGGATCATTGAGATCTTGGGCAAAAGCAAGTTGATAACATGGCCCAGATTGCGGGCCAGCACCACCGAACTGCTGGAGCCGTGGAAGTGGAGAAATCCCAGCTGAAAGAAGAAATAAATGATTGGAAACTCAAAGCAGAAGAGCTTAAGGTGTGCAAACAGTGCTGCATTTGTGTCTCTTTATGAGAATAAGTGTTTTCTGGTTTTAAATCTCTGCCTTAACGTGCTGATACTGTGGTTTTGGAGGAGGTCAGGCAATGTCCCTGGAGTTCTAACAGTACTCAGTTAGTGGGCAGAGGAGGCTAATGCTATAACATTACCACTAAAAATGAGTAATTCTCTAGTGAAAAGCAGCTGCCAAAAAGCTGGTGAGAGCTGGAATGAGATGAGTATCCATGCCAGAACAGAACCAGAAATACAAAGTGTTATTGAGAAGCAGCAGACAGGCAGCACTCAGAATTCCAAACTGAGGGCACTGGTTATTTCTCAGACAAGAAATACAGGATGTGGTAGAAAAATCACTCCAGACAGGGAATTTCATCCTATTTTGTGAGAAGGTATTTGAGTGCACATGGGGGGGCTGCTACAAGAGAACGGAAATCATGTTCATATGCTATACCTGATAAGGTTAATTATTCTTTAAAGCCATCAGATGCAATTGTGCTGCTCCCTTTTTGCCTGGATTAGCAATTTTCATACAAGCAATTGATCTGTTTTACTCTGGTTTTCTTTCTTGCTCCAAACTGAGATTTTAAGTAGTGGTGTCCCCACATCTTTGTGGTTGTTTTATATGATTATATATATTACACAAAATTGTTTTTTATGTAAGCAGAGTGCAAAGGATGAGAAAGAAGCCAAGATACTTGAGATGGAGGCCAGGCTGAGCGAGCTGGAGCTGGACAAGGTTCAGCTGGTGAACACATGCACCGAGAGGCTCCAGGCACTGCATGATGCAAAACTGGAAAAAGATGAGCTCCTGCATGAACTCCAGCGTGGCCAGAGGGAGCTAGCTGGCCTTGCAGGTAGGGAGTCTCAGCTCAGTTCCCACAGCTGCTAATTTGAGCTGATGTTAAAAATAAAAGAGCAGCCTGCTGGCTGAATCCTAATATGGCTGCTGGTGCAGCGCAAGGTTCCTGCCAGCACAGGATGGTCAGATTCTTCCAGGGAGCTATGTCATGGCACGGGATTCTGGCACTGGAGGGGGGGAACACAATCTTTATGTCCCATCTCACTATGAGGAAAAATATTTAAAACTGCCTGAGTCAGGAGATGAAAAGAGCAGATCTAGTAAATCACAGAATAGCAACTTGACCCTTTTTTAATCAGTGTTGTTTAAGAGTAGTAGTGGAGCCCATTAACCACTTATGGTCCAAGTGAAACTTTGTTTTGTTATCAATTTGCTACAATGTTATTAAAAGTTGATGCTTCAACTTAGATTTTTTTCACAACTAATGTGTGGGAAACCCCATCAAGATGTATTATTAACATATATACAGATGCATAAAATTACTAAAATAAAAATACTTTTATATCTATAAATATATTATTTCAAATATATAAACAACAGTGCCTGGGCCCAAAGCAACCACCAAAATCCAAGGATATTCTCAGTTAAATCTGCACAACAGCTGGCCAGATGCTGCTGGTCCCATGCTTTGCTTTCTGCACACCCCTGTACCCTCAGGAAGTACCCCTTGGGAGCACTTCCTTTATCACAATTTGGCAACAGATCAGTAATCTTAGTCTAGAAGAATGAAATTTTGTTGTCACTCCAACTTCAATCTTTATTTACTCTCACCAGTGGCATTTGAAGATCTGAAGTGAAATTATTGGGCTGAAATCAAGGAGATGCGAAACACTGCAAACAGACTGAAAATGCAGTTGAAATCAGCCCAAGCTGAACTGAAACAGGCCAGGACTGCTCTAAAGACTATGGAGGGATCTGATGGCAATGGTAACTTCCCAAAAATCACATACATTTGTCTTATCAACAAGAGAATTTTTGTAAGTATCACAGTCATAATCCTTGTTGTTCATTGAGAATTACTGTGTTTCCCAGCTCTGGAAGCTGCAGCAAGAATGCAGAAGCAGATCACAGCCAAAAGAGGACAGATAGATAAACTACAGAGCAAGATTGGATTCTTGGAAGAGGCCATGGCAAACGCAGCTAAGGTCACAAGAGCTCCACGTAAAAGTATTTCACTGCTTTTGGAGAGACTTGTCTTGGGAGAAATGCATGGGCCAAAGCACAGTCAGCCCATGAAGGACCAAAAGTAGTTTTACTTGGTGTCCATAGGAATCAGCCCTCTGCACAGAGACAGGTTTTAATTTATGTTTGTTCTTCTTGGATGAACAAGAGTAGTTGCAATGAGAGTCAGGCTCTTACGTGTCAGTTCTTCCTCAAAATGTCAACTTACGCCTTCTGTATCCTGGTGCTTCCCTTCTGGGTTCTGAGGCAGTTCTGGAGGTAAACTCCTTCTGTCAGGGTTTGTCTATCACAGTGAGTCCTTTTTCACTTTCTATGACAAATCACTCAGTTACCAACAGCTGTAGTTTACTGAATGATCATTTATATCTGTTCACTGGAACCTGTCCTACTTCTTCACTGGCTTTGGATCCTGTGGATCCTGAAGCTCAACATTCAAGTTTCAAAATGGATCAAAAGTCTGAGATGTTGTTTCACTGAGACCAGTCCAGTTGCACTTTTCCTTATAAGAAAAGACACTTCTCCTGTTTTTCTGCAAGATGCAATATCTAAGCTTCTCACAGGCTTAATTCAGATATTTCAAAAATAAAAGGATAAAAAAAATTCACAGAAGAGAAATGTGTGAAATGTATAACTTTTTGACTCGTACTTTTTCCTCATCTTAAATTCAGGAGAAGCATTACCTCAGAGAAGAAAATAGTAAACTAAGTCAAAAATTGAGCTGTGTTAGAGCAGAAAATATCCGGATTGCTGGGGACCTGGAGATCCTGAGATCACAAGACAAACGACTGAAAGAAAAACTCTCTAAGATGGAGACAGCCCTTGATAAGGTAATTTAAGGAAACTCTCAGTTCAGGGAGACTTTTGGATGTTTTCCTCTACAGTCACCTGGAAAGAGAAGGGTTGTATTTAATATGTTCTTTTCACATATACTGTAAGATTTTCACCTGAGGAGTTTTTTAATGGTAGAAGGCTTATATTTTCATTAGAAGTCTTGATTTACTCCTTATTAGCTCAGGGAAATCTAACCTATAGGGAGTTTAAAGTAAATGTATAGGCTATAGAACCTTCCACTGACTCTGGGCACGGCTGCTTTCTCTGTTCTTTCATATGAGGGAATTCTGCAAAAGCATGGCGTTGTTTCATTTGCCTTTTAGCTTGTTTAGGTGAGGTTTCTCTTGCTGACATAGCTGGCCCCTGAGGTTAGGTCTGGTCTGACTGGCACAGAAATCCTGGGTGCCCTGCAGGTAAGGTGCTGCTCTTCCAGAAGGAAGAGTCCTTCCAGGATTCTAACCTTGCAGGATGTCAAGTTATGCAAGGTGTCATTCTCCAATTCCTTTTTTAAAAAAATGACAAAACAATTGTGATACCTCTTCCCAAGTGTAGCATTTCTTACTTTAAATCATTGTCACTGGAAGCTTACCTTTCTTGTAGTGCGGTTTGCAGAGTGCCAGTGCCTCCCCCAGTGCCAGGAGCAGGCAGCCATGCGCTCCAGGCTGCAGCACACCTTGGATGTCACAGTGAGTGCCTTCCTGAGGAGCGTGGGCCTGACCTTGGGTGTGTTGGCTTTGGGGCCTGACTGTAGGTTCAGCCCTCCTCACTGCAAAAAACTCCCGGAAGTTTATGTTCTGAAACCGTTTTCGATATGGAATTCCTCACTGCTGCACATGGCCATAATTTCAGGTTTTTGAAGTGCTATTCACAGTAAGGACAACAAAATAATAGATTGAGTCCAATTGCTATCTTTACTATGGAGATGAATAGAGGATGTTTTTTATTTTTACCTTATATATAACCACGGATTCTTCAGGCTGCTGTGAGGCTACTGCTCTAAATGAATGGTACCTTGGAAACAGCAGTTTTATCATAAGAAATTATCATTCATTTTAGTGACCCATCCCAGTTGCTGGCTTTAGGGGAGAAACAAAATGCTATATTCAAAATGCAGCTCTACATAAGCAATGCAAAAAGTGCTTCAGAAGAAGGATGGCCAAGGTGGGAACTTTGATTGTTTTTCCTCAGGAGCTGCAGGGCCCAGGCTACTCCTCAGCTTCTGCTTCAGGGAAGCTGCAGCACATTGTGCCTGTGTCCCACCTGCACTCTGCTGTCCTGCCACCTGCCCTAGATCTGCACAGCTCTGCGCCTCAGGTGAGTGCCTGCCTCAGCCTGGGACACCAGCAGGTCCCAAACAGTAAAAATAACATGGAGTTTCTGCGTGGGAGAGCATCTGCTCAGAATGTCCAAGAGCAAATTCCTAACACCAAAGATGAAACAACCTTCTGTAGCTTCACATGTGCTGTGGCCTTGCACATCTTTTCTTTTTTTTTGTGTAAAAAACAATGGGACAACTAAAAAATCCTATATATTGTGCTAAGAGTTTATTTTACCTCTGCCACAAATAACATTTATGAACTATTAAATTTGCAGGTATTGGTCTGTAAGCAGTTTGGTTTTCACTTTTTTTTTCCCCATGTTTGACAGTGCAACTAGATTTGTACGTAATTCTTGATATATTTAATCATCTGCTTGATAGTTGCATCTTTCTTCAAGCTGGCCTTCACTGATTTTGATCAGTTTTCTCCACATCACTGTCCTTCCTTTTGGTTTTATACATCTACATTTAGATTTAAATTAAATTCTAGTGTTGTTCTGATTTTACATTACAGAAAACATCAACTCCAGTCTCTCATGGAAAAAAAAATTAAATCTGTTGTTATTTTCTATATAGATTTAGTATAGATCTCCAGAAGTGACCTGGTGTATCTCTCAAGTATTTTCATTAATTTCAACCTCAAAATCTGTAGGAGGCTACAAGTTAGTGGAGGCATTTCTCAGGAATATTTTCTGGCTTACTTCCTGATGGAATGGCAAGCATTTACATCAAGGAACAAAGGATAGTTACTTCTGTGAAATCCCTGCAGCATCAGGCACTCCCATTCTCTTTTCTTTGAGTTCATCAATTTATACTTCTGACGATAAGGAAAAAGGACTGATTTTTAATTTAGTACCACAGTGAGGACCCAACAGGTTGCAGGAGCACTTGAATCAAAGTCTACTTTAATCTTCTTGGTTCCTGCATTGTTAGTTATTGTACAAAATGAAGCAGCTCCAACACTTGAGACAAACTCTACCTGGGTGATAGTTTGGCTTCTTGGTGGAGTGTGGCAAAGGAGGATTTGGTCTGACTCACTATCACCTAGACCCATTATGAATGTGACAATTTGTTCCCCATATAAACCCTGTTGAAACCAGTGTGTTGCTATTGAAAATTACCTTTTTTTTTTTTTAAGTGAAAATGGGATAGCAAAATGTTTCCAGCCAGGTCCATCTCCTGGAGAAAAGGTAATTAGGAGCAGTCCTTTGAACATGTGACATGCTGAAAAATCCAGTTTTCAGCAGTGAAGAATCCAGTTTTCGCTGAAAGGGTTCTTTGAACCAGGCCTTTGCCTCAAGTCCTGAGCAGTAAAGTGGTAATAGTGTTGCACTCCATCTCTGAGATGGCTGTGGCAAAAAAGGGGTCTGTATCTGCAGACAGCTCAGCTGCTACAGGAATGAGTGCCTGGCAAACGCCCCCGTGTGCTCTGTGTCTCCCTTCAGCGCCATGTCTGTGCCCTGTACAGCAGTACCTGGGGTCAGGGGTTAAAAAGGACCAAACAAGAGTAAAGGGGGAAAAAAATATGTGTGTTTGGATGAGTTGTGGTAAGAATTGACAACAGAGTGCCTTTGTTAATACTTTGTAACTGAGTTATTTAATTTCAGATGCCTTCCAAGCTGGACATTTTGAAGGAAGAACCATTGCAGGATCTAAAGAGGATTCTTCAAGAATTAACAACCTCAGGCAGTGACATTCCCTCCGTGGATCTCAGCAGCGATGGTGGGAGAAAATCCCCTTTAACAACCATGAGGAATGCAGTGTAAGAATAATAGATTTATTTCTGGTGTGTGCTGTGTACTTACAGTGCTCTCTGAAACTGGGACCTGGCCCCTCCCATGCTTCAGGAGCAGTGTGGGATGTGTGTTTGCCAGAAGGTTGGGTTTACATGTAAATTTGAGATAATCTGGAAGCTTCCAAAGCTTCTGTTGGTTGCCAAGTTCCTCAGATGCTTTAGGTGGTAGGGAAATAGGAGGTGCCTACACCATTTGCCTTTCTTTAGTGCTTGCTTTTACTTCTGTTCAGAACTCCTTCCTTCTTTTCCTGCCATACGGAAATATCCAAATGCAGGCAATTTTCTTTTTTACCAAGCACGTGATAATGACAGTGGTACATGAAGCTGCAAAATTCAATACAGCACAAATTTTAATGTTTCTAACCCAGAAGATAAGGATACTTCTTAAAGGAAAATGTAATTCATGAATTTTGATTAGGATTAAATCAAAACTGCAGCTGGAGAGGCTGCTACTGCAAGCATGGTAGGTAGGGACATTTTAGGACAGTGAGAAGTGCTTTCACTTAGCTGAGTAAGCTGCTTCTGACAGTACTCATTTGAGGTTCAGTTTCTAAGGCTCTTTTAATACAGCCCCAGTCCTGAGCTTGTTTGTATTGTTTTATTCATAATGCTAAGAGATTCCTGGGAATTATAAAACAAAGCTGTCATGTTACTTTGATCCCTCTAGGGAAGAGCTCTGAAACATATTTACATGGTTTATTTTTAATTTCCATGTGTAAGACCTGGAGACTCCATATGAGAGCTTCCCATTCTCACTGTGGATGCTGGCTAGCATGACCAAACTTTAGCATAACCTTCCAGAATGCAGGTTTTGCCCTCATTTTGCTTTCAGGTGTCCTTCCCGCTCACATCCTGCAGATCTTCAGTCCCGAGATGTTTCGCTGCCCCTTACATCCCCTGGTAAGTTTTCACTGGCAGCATTTGCGCCACGTTCGTGTCAAACTGGAACATTACAGAATATAGTCCCAATACTGTGTCTTTTCTTAGGAATTTACTCAAATACCTCTTAGCAGGTGGTATTACAAAGTCTTTATTGCACTTACTACAAAACCTGTATCTTGTTGGAAAGCAGCTCCCCAGAGGCTGATACCAGCACACCCAAAATGGATAACTTCCATGTTACTGTGTAATTAGCATGAATAGCATTGTAACATTTTTGGAGCCCAAATTTGGTCTCTTGACTTCTGTATTTGGGTATTTGGATATGAATGTGCTTTTGAGAGGAATCAACAAATGCTGTTGGTTTCCTTCAAAGTACTGGATGGTCAGTACCTTTTAAACTGTGGTGACACGAGTTTTGTAATCTAAACAGAAATATAAGGATGTGGCTTTGAGCAGCAGGGTTTGAAGATATTAATGTTAACCACCTTTTCTTTTCTTGCTCATAGATAATCCATTCTGTGAAAATTGCCTGCAGATACTAATATTGTTCTCTATTTAGAATTTAAGCCACTGTGCTTCAGGGATAGGCTCTGTTTATTGTGACGAGTAACTGCTCTGGGAACTCTTTTTGTACATCTGAGTATTAAAGAAGATCTCCTGGGTAGTTACTGTCAGCCTTCTAGCAAACCAACTGCAGCATCCAGGCATTTTCCAAGTATCCAAAACAGCTGCAAGTGGGGTTTTTTTACATAGAAGACTTGAGAAGTAGTTGAGCACAGGGAGTTTGTAACGGACAGGGGTCTTGTGTTGTGAGCAGCTGTGATATTCCCTGTTTGCTAAGTAAACAACGAGTAGAGAGCAGAACACAAGCCATTTTCATATGCCAATGACTTCAACAGAAACAAGCATGTTTTGTAAGGAGGCTTTAGTCTGCTGCTTGCATGGGGATCCCTCCTCAGGTGTGTGCTCACTGCTCTTTCTTGGACATCTCCTAGGAAATGCACCCCTCTGCTCGGCAGCACATCGTTACATATCCTCCCCCACACGTGTCTCCTGGGAGGGCAGGTACAGAGCAAGATCTCCAGTGCACTTGCTGTTAACTACTCGACCTGATGACCTTGCAGCTGGCCCTGCTGCCTCACCAGAGCACAGCCCAGCCTCAGGGAAGGTTGGCTCTCTGGAGGGAGCAGCCACAGCTCCACAGAAAGGTACATCCAGTCCCATTTCCCGATCAGGGCGCCTTCACTCTCTCCCAGTTGTGTTCAAGCAGAAGGTTTAGTCTGTGATAAATGAATTGTCAATAAAGTGTAGCAGTTAATTATGTATTACGCAGTGAGAAGATAAAGCACACACACCACAAATTTTAAGGCCTGGTAAATTGCTTTATTTGGGTCAAGAGACTGTAAGGATGCTTGTTGTCAATATTTGCAATAACAAATACTTGTAATAGCTCTTGTGGTTCCTGTAACACATTTAGTAAACTTCTGGGATTTACTGGAAATGTTGGTGTAAAGTTTATTTCCTAAGAACTTCAATTTAAAGGGAATGTTTAGATAATTTGTAAGGCCTTTTTTTATTTATATTGATGATATTATTATTTTCCTTAGCTTCTCAGCCCATGGAAACTAGTGAGCCCACACCAAAGAGGCTTCAGAACAAGATGGAAAGCCTGCAAAACCTGGTGGAATCATTACAGATAAAAAAACAAGGTGCCAGAATTTACCAAAAATATTCCTGTTTTCTTGAAAAAACACTCTCTAGAAACTGTTCTTGGTACCTGCCAGATCAGTACCTGTGCCTTTGCTAACACACACTAGTTTTACTACCAGTACCCACTTCTCCATTATCCTGCTCCTGGGAGAGTAATTAGATTAACTCCACAATGCCCCTTAACTCTAATAAGCTTCAAGATCCTTAACATGTCAAACACGGCAGCTGCTCAGGGGTGTTCTCGTGTGCTGTCACGGCCAATTACAGGAAATTTTTAACAAGCTGATGACGCTTTGATGGAAACTGTTGGATTTCCAAAACTTAGTTTCATGAGCTCCTGGGATGGCAGGATGCCAAATGAGATGGGGTTTGTTTTCTCTGCACTTTTTCTTATTGCGTGTTTCAGTTTCTTCCCCTTTGCTCCTTTTAAGTCTTGCTGCACATATCTGGGAAATGATTATTTCCCCTCATCACACAGTACCTTTGTGTCAGGGACATATATGTGACCTGATGTAAGTAAAACTAATCAAGTGATTTATATAAATTAGTCAGATGTAAATGTTCTTATTTTTGTTCTTTGCCATCCATTAATATCCTCAGTGTTTTTTCTATATTCACATAAAGAATTGCAAACTAAAGCTGCATTTGTGAGGGCTTGGTAGATCCAGCATAACTTGTTATGGGAGGACTTCATGAAGCTTCAGGTGTCTGCACCTGAGGCCTCAACCTTTTGAACATAAGGTGGTGTTCAGCTAATCTGTTCTCCCTGCTATTTTCAGCCACATCACCAATGATCAGAACTCAGGAGGTGAGGACAAAGAAATCCCAGGAAAAGGAGAGAAAACTGTCCAAGTGAGGGCACTGTATGCGTTAGTGATTGCATTAATGTAAGTACATTGTGTTTAAACTGTTACGTTTTTAAAGATTTATAATAAAAGCCCTTACAATTTTTTAACTCTTGTTTATAGCTCTTATTTTAAAGCAGGAAGTACAGAAGAGTAGAAAGGGAGCTTAAATATCATCCAGTTCCACCCCCTGCCATGGGCAGGGACACCTTCCGCTATCCCAGGTTGCTCCAAGCCCTGTCCAGCCTGGCCTTGGACACTTCCAGGGATCCAGGGGCAGCCACTGCTTCTCTGGGCAGCCTCTGCCAGGGCTTCACCAGCCTCATATGAAAGAATTTCTCCCTCTATCTAAGCTAAATTCTTCCTCTTGAAGTTTGAATTCCATTCTGTACCGTGCTTCGTTTAAGCAGGATGGACTCATCAGCTTTAGTTTGAGTCTTGTGTGGGGAGAAGAAATTACTGAATTGTTCCTAAGCTGTCATCACTTACTGCCAACAGTATTTTAATTCAAGGAATTTTTTTAGATTTCTTAGTAATTTTTCCCACTGTTTCTCATAGTTTTTGCAACCGTGTTGCAAGCTCAGTTGAAATATTAATAGAAGCATCTCCCCTTTCCTAGGAATCAGTTGCATTGAAAAGGGAAGGATTGGTTTAGATGGCTCAAGTATCACAGTTTGAATTTGCCACACATATTGGACAAATCTACCTAAATTTTCTCAAGAGGAGAGTCAGGTGTAGAGAATAAGAGCCCCTGGGAAAGGTCACTGCTAAGTGCACTCCCAGTTGTGTTCAAGGAGCCAAGCTAAAAAGAGTTTGAGAAGCTGCAGCCGTGTGCCAAGGGCAGGGAGCAGGTGGAGGGGTCAGAGAACCAGAAGAGAGGGACATCTGCCAATCCAAAACA
This sequence comes from Orthonyx spaldingii, assembly GCA_013397795.1. NCBI lineage: Eukaryota > Metazoa > Chordata > Aves > Passeriformes > Orthonychidae > Orthonyx > Orthonyx spaldingii. The sequence goes on from VZTJ01006670.1 coordinate 415,157, forward strand.
GCAGCTTAACATCCTTTTGCTGGAATCCAGCAGAGTTGGGGACAGGTCTGGGCTTCCCCCCTGCCACCAATAGCAGGCAAGGAGCAGGCTCATAGACATGAGCCTTAGAGCAGCTGAATACATCCTGGCCTCTACAGCCTCAACAGCACTTGTTATTCCTTGTCATGCAGGTGGATGGCACAGGAGGCCTATTAGGCCAAGCTTGCCCACAGCAAGGACACCACAGATGGCAACCAACCCCCGAGAGAGAAAACCTAACACCAGGGGAGACTCCGAGCAGTGTGTACAGCTCCCAGAGAGAATGTGGGATGGGCATGGGTTTAGCAAAGCAAACAAGCTGCAGTGAAGGTTTTCGTAGGAGGCTTTAAAATGGTTTATGCCCAGTCCCCTCAGGCTGCTTGCACAGCTCACCATCCAGCTCAAGCATTCAGCATTTGTGCACCAAAGTACTTCACAAAAAGGAATAGTTTGTGCTTCACATAAAAGTAATCAAATTGTCTAATTTGTCAGGAGTTTGTTGTCAGGGGTATGAGTAGGTGAATTTTAGAGGTAGCTCTGTGGTTGCAGGCTTTGCCAAGCTGTGAGTGAGACAGCTCACAGCATTATTGTTTGCTTGGAGATCTCCTGAGCTACTGGCTGTTAGATCCATGCAGGAATGTCAACATTAAGTTGTTTCTCACATGTAGCTTTACTGGTCTCACAGCCAGGACATTACATTAAACCATGGTATCAGCCATTGCAGCAGCATTTTTTTAATGCAGCAAAACAACTTTGTTTAAATAAACCTTCACCTTTGAGCAAATAGATTGTTCAATGAGAAAACATCCCTGTGAATTTGGAGAAAATACCAATAGGATCCTTCAGAAAAGCTGAAATCCAGATTTCTTTCTTTCGCCATACCCAACCCATTTAATTTACGTAGCATAGGTCCTGCTGGGCAAGCAGTGATGTGAATGGCATAATAATTTAGAGGTTGTAGCACAAGTTCAGTGCAGGTCTTTGTAGAAACCACAGCTGATCATTCAGCAAGAAGATACAATCATGAGGACTGAGAGTTGTCTGTGGGATCAAAGCACAGGGTGTTTAAATAAAAAAATTAATCGTTCTCAGTTTGAAAGACTTCTCAGGGTTGGTCTGCTTGACATGTTCACCATTGCATGAGAGAATCTATTCTAGCATAGGTTAAGTAGCTTTCTGGTGAATTGCTTAATCTAATAGCACAGTTAATCTCCTCAAGCCTCAGACCTGTGTATAAATACGCTGAGGTGGCAGTGGCTGTGTGACAAGTGCTTTTTAAGTTGACAGTATCTCACTATTTGAAGAGCTTGCATTAGAGGGGAAGAGATTTGTAATCACCTTGAAATGAAATGTTTTGCTATGACTTCAGGGATTTCTGAAGATCACTTTCTATTGCAGCTGTATGTTAGGTGCAGTGTCCACTTCAGTTTATTGTTAGAAAAGCCAAGTGCAAAGAATGCAGCTGAGGTTGTTTTACTTGATAAAAATCAAAATTCCACCTTGCCAGTGCAGTTGTTCCTTGGCCTTAGTCTCTCTCTCCCTCTTCACCCTCCACTCAATACCCTCCCAGGACTTCCTTGAGCTATTTTATGGCTAGGTCTGCAGGAGCAGGCAGCCCAACCCACTCTCATTGAACAGCTGGTATCAACGTCCTAGGAAGAACATGTCCAACACTTGTTCTTCCCAGCAGCTCTAGGATTGTCCCACCAACTGGATGCCCATTAACCCACCAGATGTAGGAGGTCAGCCTCTGAAGCTCATCTTCCAGTCTTTCACCAGAGCCATTCTATTTCACACATTCAGACTGCTCCACCACACAGAGCAGTGAGGAATTAGCAGAGGCATTTAGATCAGTGATGGGCTTTTTGAAGTCAGTCTTCCAAACCAAAGTGCTAATTTGTATACTTGCAGATCTCCCACAAAACTCTGCTCTCCCAGACCAAGCTCACTCTAAGGAAGGGCTGTTTGCAGGCCAGGGCTTGGTTCAGCATTATGGAAAGAAGAGCTTGCTCAAGTGGCAGCATGCATTTGTAGCCAAAAATACAAAAAGCAGGGAAGCAGAGCAGCTTTCTGCTTCTATCATATAAAGGTACCAACTAGCTGAAGCTGCAAGTATGCCACTTCATTTGGCTTACTAGAAGGCCACCACTTAAATTCAAACTGAAAAGGCTAGTCTTAATAATTACAAGTTTAAGCTAAGTATTTGCTCACAATACTGTGATATTGTTCCCCAGCAGGCAGAGTATGCCACCTGACTCTGTTCCAGCCAGAACCCTGTTCCCTAGCCATCACAGCATTCCAGGTTTTTTTAAAAGCCTGCTCCCATCCTGACAAAGTAATTCATTAAGCCGAGACAGTCCTTTCTGACCTTTGCTCTCCCCTCAGCAGGAGAGGAGCTGCCTGCCAAGCCTTTCATTTGAGCCGAGATGATTGCTGGACAGTAGGGGGTAGAGATTGAACTATTTTGGGGTTCAACCTCTTGTTACTCCCAAGAGTGATGGCCCCTTCTCAGTAATTCCTTAGCACTGAGATTTCAGGTCAAGTGGCTCACTTGGATAAAAGTTACCACAATGAGTGAGGTCACTGGTCAACTGGTAATGAACTGTCAATCTGAAAATGTTTATTGTTTACTTAATACATTACATAAATTAAAACACTTAAGTTCCTGTTACAGCATTGGTAACCACACCTCCCAGTACGCATCCCAAGCCCAAGCAGTCAGTACCAAGATGCATCCCATAGCCCCACTCAAAGCAACACTAACTCAAGTCCAGGGTCCAGATCCACCTGGACAGGCAGGTGCTTGGAATGCGGTTCGTGCCTTCTTAGCCTACCTTGTGTCTCTTCAGCACGCACTCAAAGTTGATTTTTCAGGTTGCCAAAAGATTTCCTAAAGGGGAGGGCAGAGATCTGCTGCTCACGCGGTTCGATACGGGATTTCCAGAGCTCTGCACTTGAGAAGGTCTCCTAGAGAAGAAGGGGAGTCCCCCTAAGGTTTAGGGGCTCGGTGATTCACCTAGGCAGGTCTGCCACTAGATCAGCAGCTTCCAGTTTCCCATCAATGGTATCCCCACCACTGATGAACAATTTGATCTTCATGTTCAGTCACTAGGGTCCTGTTACTGCATTCTTCCCAACGTCTGACCTTCCCGTTCTCCACCAAGATAAACTTCCACTCCACTCTGGTGTCTGCGGGCAGGCTGATGGATTCGGACCAGAAGCCGTCCTTGTCGCACTTCAGGGGGACGTAGCTGTGCCACTGGCCCAGACACTCATGGTCGCCCGTGACACCGATAAGCTGTGCCTCGGAGTGGGTGATGTAGTGCACACGGAAAGCCACATGGATGTTCTGGAACATGGGTGGCACAGCTGCCACTCGCTTTGCTTTTGAGTCCCCATCGCAGCAGTCTCCTTGTTCCCATTCCTTGCTGTCTGAGTCCTCCATGCTGCCATCCTTGCCATCCTCTCCTTCAATCAGGTGCTCAGAAACAACTTCCCACTCGTCATGGTCCAAGTCCTTTCTCGCAGCTGGCTGACACGGCTGCTCCTCACTTCTGTCTTTACAGTCATCGTCAGAGGCTCCTGCCAAGTTCATCACGCACCATCTGTCACTTGCCTGTCCCACCTGGGCTCCCAGTTCCCCCGCCTGGCTGCCGGCCGTATCAGCTGGATGCTCCCCCGGGTCCGTGACACGCTGCTTCAGGATCAGGCGCTCCACCTCCACCGGTTCGCCCGAAACTGCGCCGCTCGAGACGTGGTTAAGCTCTTCCCTTGAAACAGCGGCCACATCCCCTCCAGGCTTCGGAGGGCCAGCCGG
>VZTJ01006670.1:419318-449581 GCA_013397795.1 Orthonyx spaldingii
GCGGTCGCGGGCCATGGCCAGGCGCTGCAGCAGCGGAACCCCGCCGGGGCCGCCCCCCCGGCGCCGCTTTAAGCCGCGCTCTGGATCCGGGGAGGAGCCGCCGCGGGCCGGGCGGGGTTGGGCTGAGCCGCGCCGTGGAGGCGGTGGAAAGGCAGGGCGGAATAAACTCCCAAAGTCAGGGCGGAGAAAGTTTCAAGTCTTCACGCACCCACGCCCCTTTACTGCCTTCGCTCAGAATTGTTAGGGTTGCAAGGGATTTCTGGAGATAGTCTAGTCCAAGCCCCCTGCCAAGACAGGGTCACCCAGGGCAGGTTTAATTCTAGCAGTGCTGGTGGGCTTAGATGCTCCAACAGGGGTGTGCTGAGGGGACTGACTTGCTGGTAATTTTAATGCTTATGCTGGTGGAAATCCCGTCATGCTCTGATATCTTTGAGAAGTGAGATGAATTCACTACTGGTTTTGTAACCTCTTCACCATACTGTAATGACTACACCTGGATTCCTTAAAATTACCGTGCTCTCCCGGCTTCTGTATTATGCTCAGGAAACTTTCTGGACTACCAGGATTTCAGAGTTCATTAGTGCAGAGGATATTTGATGTTGATATAAATTTATATTCGTTTTACTACTCTTGAAGTGATGATGTCAAACCTTACCTCAAAACGGAGAGGTTACATAGATAAATCTTAACAGAAACTAAAGAAATGTAGTAAATGCACCTTGGAACTTTGTATTTTGAATTGGCAGTTCTGGAGTGACAAACTGTGAAAATGCTTATAACACCAAAGATTAACACCAGGGAAGGAGTAAAGGGAAGCAGTTCCACTCAGTTCTGATTGCTGCCTCTCTTTAATCCATTCTCTTTTTCTGACCCAAGGTGTGGTCATGACTGGATCTCTAAAGCCCACTGATGAGATTTTGCCCACTATCTGATTAGAAATGAGAATGGCTAAGTGGATGTCCCAGTAAGTCTATTTCCAGTGTGTGAACTTCTTAATCTTTCAGTGTCAGTTAGAGCAGCGCTCCCTCAGCTTAACAGGACAGTAAATGTCAGTCGAATTTATAGAAGCACAAGTGTGCAGCCTCCGTGGGGCAGCTCCCTGGCTGACATGGAGGACGGTGGCTGTGCAGAGACACAGAATTCATTATCTGAATATTTTCCCTTTCTTTGCTTACCACAGTGGCTGAGGAACCGTCTCCTCCAGCAAAGTGCTGAGCTGGTGCTTAAGTCCAAAGATCTATTTTGGTACTTGGCTGTCTGGGATATGTCCTGGCATGGGCTAAACGTGCACTGCTCACACCTCCTGCTCAGTGACACAGGGGAAGGGAAGAGCTGAGGAGCCAGGACGTGCCTGGGCGCTCTCTCAGTGACTGAGAGCTTGGGTGTTCTCTCTTTTACCACTCTCGGTGCTTCAAGGTGCAACTCAGCCTTGCTGCTTAAAACAGACCCCTGGCTGTGCTGAGCTCTGCTGGCTACTGAAACCCTGCAGAGTAGGTGATATTTTTGCAGTTTACTCACATTCCTTCTTTCCTAGCCTTCAAAACAGAGTCGGTTCCCTGCTCTGTGTCTGTGCACCGCCTTGCTGAGCTGGGATTGCCAGTTAGGGCACCTACACGCTGCTGTTCTGTAAGTACTATGTGTGCACTGCAATTTAAACTTCCCACTCACCTCCCTGGAGCAGAGCACACACAACCCATTAATTATTGTAGCATTACACTAAAAAGGCATCTTCCTGCCAGCCCTCAGCACAGATGAAGAGGTAGTGTTTGGAGCTGCTAACCTCACATTTCTCTCCTTAAACATATTTGATAAAACATTTTAGGAAGGAAGAGACACCAAGCAAGTACAGCTCAGCAGAGACTGTTGCAGGAATCCTTATGGAAAAGTTTATTTTGAAGATACAGAAATGCACAGGATGAAAGGCAGGGTACTGCTTTAATGAGTAGAGCAAAGGTCTCTTCTGCTTCTGTTCATCTCCATGCTCATTCAAGCCACTTCTGGTGCCAGACTTTTTCACCCAGTACTTGCAAAAGACACTAAAGCAAAGCACCCTAGTTGCTTTGAGTGCTCAGGGTAATTGCTACCACAAGTGCATTTGGATCATTGCAAAAAGAGAGAGTCACAAAGCTTATGACAAAGAGACAAGTTTGCTGCACAGCCAGGCAGGGAGGGACAGTTCAGTAACCCACATTCCCAGCCGAGTCGTACACAGTCCCCAGAGGAGCTTTCCCTTTCAGAGGCAGTGTGGATTTATGCTGGATGTAGTGCGTTTTACTCGTGCCTGTAACAGTGATCGCCTGTGCAGGCAGCAGCCGGGTTATTTGCTTTGGAACTCCTCTTAGGATGCCTGGAATTAATTTGTTATCTCCTGGTTTTTTTAAACAAGGGTCTCGGTGAATACTAAGGGTGAAACTCCTGAATTGCTGATCACTTACCAAGTGTTAGAAGCACAGATGCTGAACAGGGGAGAGAGAAGTGAGAAGGGTCACTGAGGGCTGAGGTTCCTGTTCTGAAGCAAATGCATGGACCGTTGTGGACGGTAACTTATTCCTTTGGAGGTTTTGGTCCCTTCCCCTCTAGGAGTTCTTCAAGTGCTCACATTCTGTAGAACTTGGAGACTCCTGTCTCCTAAGAGGATTCCCAATGTAGATAAACAGAAGTGTTCCAAAATGTAAATGAGTTTTTTTTAAAGCTTTCATCGGAACCAAACAAGGTGTTTGTACCACCAAGGGAGAAGGAGACATTCTCAAAGTCTCAGGGACACAATTGTGTTTCTAATTAATTCAAGACTTCAGTGTGTTCTCGTAGTCATTCCTGATGTGGCATTAGTTTGGAGAGCAGTGTTCTGTGATCGAGGCTCCATTGCACCATTGTTTGCTCAGCAAGTGGGAGAGCAGTTTCTGGATTGTATTTGGAAAAGCCACACGTGACTTTGCGGAATTCCCAACTGGCTGGCCTGAGATCAGGAGCCTCAAGCCTGATGCTTTTGACATTTCAGAACCAAAACCAAAACATGAGGGCAGATATTTACTTTCCCAGCTCTGTGACCAAGCCAGCGGCCAGAGCTGGTGTTAGGAAGGGCTGGCCCACGGACAGCCTCGGAGGAACGCTCTGTTGTTCTGTCAGCTGTGCCATCTAGTGTGGTGACAGGGAATCTCCAGGGAGAAATGCCCCACTCAGCCAGACCCGTGTGCCTCTGTCCAGCTCTCCTGGCTCTGATAGAGGCAGCTGGGGATGTATTTAGGGAGCTCCTGTGAGGCTGGCCACTGTCTGATCCCGTGGAGAGAATGCTCTGAAAGCCTTGTGTGTGTGTGTGTGTGTGTGTGTGTGCAGCTCTTCCTCCAGTTCTGTGACAGAACACAATGGAAATGTAAGTAAGATGGAAATACAGATCCGGGAGCCCTGTTACTCTCTGGGGATGTGCTCTCAGGGCATCTGGAAGTGCCACAGGCAGCTCTGTTGCTGGGACAGATGCCAAGTGCAGTGTGCCCTGGGAGTTACCCCTTGCAGTAGCTGCAGGGTATAACCATGCTCAGCACTACTGATTCTTGCAGTGTGAAGAATTCCTGTTCTAGTTTAACTGGAAACGGTCAGGTGTTAAAAGGAGATGGGAAAAGGAACAGTGTCACATTTTCTTTTCCCTTCTTAACCGTACCCCACAGGGCTTTGACTGAAGCAGCCTCCCCAGGAGCCAGGTTAAAATATAAAATTCAAGACTCTGATGCTGTGGAGGTTTTCTGAGCATTTGTTTGACACTTTCTGTGTTGGATCCCCACCCAAGCAAGTAGAAAAATGGTTAGGGCAGAGTATTCATGTAGTTTGGAGGAAACCGTGGCCCTGGCTGGCATTCTGCCCCATCCCTTTCCCTTATTATTTGGAGTATCTCAGCTGTGAACACTGGACATTCTTGTGCAGCATTGCACAGCAGTCAGCAGGTGGCACAGGAGGAGTATGGCTGGCAGGAAAAGCTCTTCCCTCCCAAACAGGGAGGAGATACTTTCTCTCAGTTGCTGTTAGCTCTTGGAAGAGTGGTTGGTTAGTAATGAGGACACCCCAGATCCAGACCTGCTTTCCTTTATGAGCCATTAAAATCTGGAAGGCAGCTGAAAGGGACTTCAGGTGTCCACTTTAGGCCTGATGTCATTCTTCTCTAAAAATAGTGACCCAACCTGGACCCAGATGTCGTCCCCAAAGCTCTTACCCTGAGAAGCACAGAGCACACAGGTTTTCCATGTATTTTTAAGGACACAGGCTATGATTCTGAGTTTGCTGTTTTTTCATATTAGAATGCATTTCATCCTTACTTAGCTGCCTCAAAACATCTAAGAGGTCTAATGCTATTCTTTGCTACTTACCCATAGTAATCTGACCTGGAATTCCTTCTTGGGTTTGAGGTAAGACTTATTGCTTGCCCTGCCAGTCTTCTCACTGCATTTCCTGTGCTTTCTCTGGATTTGTGTACTGTGACAGTAGTGTCAGTGACAGCTTTCCCTACTTCCCTTTTCCTCCTAGATTTGTTTCCCATGAGCCATTATTTGCCAGCTTTTTCAGTTTGTTAGTCACTCTATGCAAGTCACTTTCTATTTTGTTTTTGTTCATTGTCCATTTCCCCAGCTGGCACAGCTGCATTCCAGGTGCCCTTTCATAGTTGGTGCCCATTGCTTTTTTCCTCCTCCCAGGCATAAACCAAAGTATAGTATATGTGGCTAAATTGTCTCAAACTCATCTCAGAGTTCACTGCAGTTGTGGTACTCAGCAGCTCTTAGAAATTGAACCATAAATGAGATTTTCCAGCAAAACCCTGCTGACAACCTCCCATGGTTGTCTCACATCCTGGAGCCATCATGCTTTGGCTTCCATGTGAATTCTTTACATTGTCAGGCCCATAGGAAAATTCAGCATAAAAGACAGGTGAGGTGTGGTATTATTATAAGTCACACTCTGACTTAGGACAAACCTTTTTAGAAATTCTGAATATGGGTGTTGATGCCTCCATATTTTAGACACTGCTTTCCTGAAAGCTGCAAGAAAATGGTACATATATATATATATATATATGTAGCATATATATTTTCTTTTTTTTATAAATCACATGATTTAATTCAAAAGCGAGGGGAGTTGTTGTTTTCTGTGTTGCCTGGCTGCTTACCATGCGGGGATTCTTTGGAAAGGATTCTCCCAAATGGTCCGTAAGCTCTGATGGTAGTGCTTATCTTCCTGACCTGAGTAAGTTTGGTTACAGATCTCGCATCACAGAGTTGCAGGGAGGTGCCTTCACTGGTGGTACGTATTTTTCCTCCCTGAAATGAAGAGCCAGGGATATAAAATAAGGCAGCAGCAGGAATCTTTCATGTGCCTTGAAATGCAGTTTTGCTGCCATTGAATCTGCGTGTCCTGTTGTGAATCTGTTCCCGCAAGTTCCTCTTTGCCGGGTTCAGTGTGTGAGGGGGATGTCACTGCTCACAGTCATGTGCTGCTCGGGTCTGATGACAGGAGAAAGCATCAAGTGCTTTCCCGCACAGTCTTGTCAGAGGGCAGGGCGAGCCCCAAGCCAGTACCTGATGCAGTGCTCTGTCCTCAGGCCCAGGTCACATGCTAGAACCATGAGGGAGGGCATTTTTTGCTTCCCCAAAGTGTTCCCTTCAGTGCCAAGGGACACAGCAGACCCACACAAGGTACTGCAGACTGTGCTGAAGCCTAGTGGCTCCCATCTGAGGACCCAGCTCTGCTTTTGCTTTGTATTTAAGATACTAAATACTCATAATTGAGGCTGGCAGGTGCCCAAGTGCAACAGGGCACTGGGGCTGGAGTCTGGCATCTGACACGGAGTGGGGGCAGAGGAGCTGGGTTCTGGAAGAAGCACAGACCTAGAAATAGCCAAAGGGTGCTGGGTTGCTTGGCTTTGTCATCAGGCACCGTTTGCTGTCCCTTTCCCCCTCAGTGTTTTTTCCTCAGTGCCTCTTCTGTGCCGAGCAGAGACACAAGCAGTGGAAGGCAGCGCTGCTGTGAGCAGCTGTGAGCAGTTGTCCTGGAGGGAGCCTGGCGTCCTGCCCATCCACACAGTCCCGGGGTTTGTTCAGTGCCCTGGGATAAAACCCTGCTGCGCAGTGGTGCCGGCGCACCGTGGGGCCAAAGCTTTGCCTTCAGCAGGGATTCGGAGCCACGACCTGCTGCAGCCTGGCTCTGCACTGCCCTCAGGGGCTGGGAGATACAGGGAAAACAGATCCTAAGGTAGGAGAGTCCATAGCCTTCCTACCAGGATTAGACCCCTAGGACACCCTTCGTTCCTTTAACCCTTTGCACATCATTTCCCTCGTCCTTCTCCTGACCTGGTCACTTGACACCTCCACCTCTGGCACGTTTCCAGGGAAGCTGGTGGCTGTCATGCCCTCGGGCAGTGCTGCCCTGGCCCAGGATGGGAGCTAGGGGGTGTCCCACACACAGCCTCGTTGTCTGAGCTGGCAGACAGGAGCTGTTTGTATCCAGGCTGACATACAAAGCATTTGTTTTCCAGTGGCTGCCACTGGCCAGCCGGGGATAAGGATGACTCATTCTGGGCCTACCAAGTGTCCATGGAAGTGCAGTACACACTGGGAATCAGGGAGAGACTTCAAATGTGAGCCTTTTTGGTCTTTCCTCATCTGTGGCAGCAAGTTAGGTTCTCTTTAAGGATGCACACCCCAGGTTTTGTGCATGGGAAGGCTCCAGAGAGCTCGGCTGTGCTGCCCTGGCGCCACTGGTGCTGCCTGCTACAAGATACTTCAACACTGCAGAGTTTTAATTAGAGTTATTTGATGGCCTGAGAAAATCATAGTGTGATGCAGGCTGGCAAGATCATCTAATTGCAGCCTTCAACCCCTATGTTTACTTCAGGAACAGGGGAAGATCTCAGGCTGTGATACAAGACAGGCTCAGAACAAAGCAGATGCTGATTGTAGGTTTGCAGCCTCTCTCAAATGCAGTCAGCAGAGACTGTGAAAATCTCTGGCTCTCTGTGCAAGACCTCCACTTTTCCTCAGTAAAACTGTGTGGAGAGGTAGTGTGCACCTAGGCTTTAATGCAGCAACAGGCATTCTAAGGGTCAGAGCCTGCTCTTAAACTCTTTCAGATCAGAAAGCAGTTGAGAATAGGCTACAAAAAGATCAAAATCAGACTCATAGAGTCTCTTCTGTGGAGCATCCCTCACCTTTGTAATGTCAGAGTGGCATTTATGTGGGACAGGACCCTCAGGTGAGGGAAACGTGTGCCATTGGTTTGCTCATTTTAAATGTGCCTTCTAGTGCAGTTCACTTAAAACTAGTTATAGGTTGAAGCTCAGTCAAAGTCCCAAATTGAGCAAATAGATGGAACAGGTCTTTCTGCCCCCTCCCTTCAGGAAGGTCTGGGTCAGGGGTTGGAGTGTTCATCTGCTGCTGTGGGATTTGGGCCCCGAGGTCCTACTGGCAGTTGCAGACTGCAATCCTCCCCTTTTTAGGAGGCATACATGCCATGCTATAGGGGAAAAAGTGCATGATCACCATTGATTCTGTTTGAAAAGGAGTTTTTTTACAATGTCTCTCATGTCCAGGGTTACCAGGAGAGGTTTTCAAGGCTGGAGGGTAAAGTCTCTGCAGTGTCAGATATTGATGGGGACGTGTGTGGCTGATAAAGTACCTGACCTGCATGACTAACCTGACTGTTAGCCCCGTGTGTCAGAGACCTGCCCGCTCCTTAGAGCTCTCTCTAGAATAAAATCACAGACACATTTTTGTGGTGATTCAGGCTTTGTTGTCTCCTTGTTTGTGAGGCAAGAGTTAAGACAGTCCTGGTCTGGTTTTGCATTTCTCCAGGCTTTTTTTGCCAGGTTCTCCTTTGCTGTACTGCTGGGAGCAGCATGGGCTCATATCAGCTGTGTTTTTGGTTCCTCCCTGACTCCTTCCACACTTGTGCTTATCCCTTGGCGTGCAGAGGGTGTTCCCAGTAGTCCAGGGCTGTTTGCAGTGCTTGGCAGCAGCAGAACAAGTAAACCTGGTTCATCCTGGAGCTGCCTCAAGGGCTGTGTAGAAAACTGAGGGCTTGGAAAACTGTGTCAGTCTGTGTGGGCAATGCTCAAGAGTGTAAGGTCAAGCACTTGAAAAGACAGCGTTCTTCCTGTTGCAATCTGCATTGCAGAAGCTAAAACCTGAATTAAGGTAGTAAAACTCTGACAGGAGGAGCTTCACTGACGAGATGGGTTTGGCACTGCAAGCCAGGTCCTCAGCAAACCTGTGTGAGTTACTCAGTGCCACTTGCCAGAGCCTGCCGTCCAACCCTGTGCATGCCCTGCAGCTTCCTTGCCTTCCTCTCCCAGCAAGGTCTCTGTTTCACAGCCACCAGTGACATTGTCCCACCCCAGAAGGGATTTCTTGGTTCAGCAGGGAGGGCTCTAGCACTGGTCTGTGCCAGTGCTGGAATGGAGGTGTTTGGGATGGGGGGTTCAGGTTTGCAAAAGCACGGAGCTGCGCGAGGGGAGAGATCGGGTGAGGAGGACAGTGAGGAAAAGGTGGCCTGGAGCGACACTCAGTCCCATGCAGGCAGCACAGCTTGGCACCCCTGAGTCATGAGGCTGTTGCTGCACAAGCAGATGAGTCAGGGGAGCAGCAAACCCAGCCAGCAGCAGCTGATGGGTGTGAATGGCTGCACTTGCTAATTTTGGTATAGCTCAAGTTACAAGGAATATGGCTCTGTGTGTGTGACTCTAAAATGTATCACGGGGCCTGTATCACAATTACAGCATACATGTGTGTGTGAGTGGCTTACAGTCCATGAGGACTGCAGTTATTTAGCTGAGAAGTGCCAAAAACATGAGTCAGGCCCAAATTTCAAAAGGAAAAACATTTTTGCTGCTAATTTCATAACAGTTTAAAGTATTAATTTCCTCAAAAACAAAATTAAATGCTGTTGTAGGCAAAGTCCCCTCTCCTGAGATGTCACTGTCCCAAATATGGAAGTCAAGCAGTGTTCTAACCTAGGAGCAAAGGCTGCTCTTACAAAAGCATCAACTTTACTCCCAGCCCTTTCCAAGGTCACTGATGGAGCCAGTAATTGCAGCGTAGCTCTGCCCTACAGTGAACTGCTCTCCTGCCAGCAGTTAATTTGCCTCTGTGGGATGGGAAGAATAAATTAAAGCTTGAGACAGTGAAATGTGATCACTACCCACTTAGAAACCTTTCAGAAATGTCTCAACTCTCAGCTGAAATCAGGATCTTATAATTAGGTTATTATTTTATTAATTAAGCATAGACCAGTAGAAACACACAGTGTGTGTGAGTTTTCTGGTGGCAAGGATGTGTGTGAGCTGTGCAGGGAAAGCAGAAGGGCAAAGCCTCTGGAAACCTTCTCCTTGTGTGTTACTGATGCACTTGGGTGTTTCCCAAAAGCTGCTCCTCCAAGGTTGGGAGTGTGTTCTGCACGTAAGGCTTGTGCTGCTGTCCTTCTTGGCCCTTGCTGTGCAACTGCAGCCAGCACAGGCTCTTTGTCAGGAAACTGGGAATGGGAAGGACCTGCAGGTTCCCTGTAACGTGTTTTATGTTGTGTGGGTGAGCTGGGCAGCCAGGCGCCACAGATCCATAGAGGGAAGCAGACTGCAAACATCACGCAGCAGCAGGAGACCAGTGGACAAGCCTACCCAAATTGTAGCTACAACTGAAACTGGTAGAGTGTTTACTAAGTAAAGCACTTTTCTAGTTACAGCTGCATTTTCAGCATTCAGAGGGAACTACACTCAGTCCTGGAGAGGCAGTTTGATGTCTCTGTCTGCCCCGAGGTCACAGCTCTTGAAGGAGGCAGTGCAGGGTCTGGATCCAGTCAGACGTGGTGTGAACAGGTCTGTCAGCAGTGGCAGATGATTAGGTAAGGGCAAGCAGGATTCCTATCTTTGGTGTCAAAGTCCAGAGATCCATGAAGTGCCATGGATGCACACAGAGACAGGGAACAATACCCCACCCTCCTGTGCTGCTCCAGCCCTCTGTTGTGGGCAGCATTAAACATCCACTGAAGAAATGTCTGATAGTTGCTAAGCCACGGGGGCAGGGTTAAGGATTTCTGGGATCTGTTCTGGTTTGGCTGATACTGTGCTGTGTGATTTCCTCACTCCTTCCCTTACAAACTTTTCCTACCTTACATAGACCCCAAGGAACTGAGTACCTGGTGTTGCACAAACTGAAGGAGCCACATCATAACCTCAGTGAGTTTGGCTTTTTATATTTATTAAAGATATTCCCAGGACAGGACAGTTTCACCATGTCCATGCTTTGCAGAATGTGGGCCTTGTCTGCCTCTTCTCTCAGTAATATCATCATGACGCTGGAAAGGGCAGATGTGCCTCTGCTTGTTTGAGGGATCTGTAATTATGACACAGGATTGTGCCTTGAGCCAGCAGCGCACCCACTGCATTCCCAGGCTGCACTCCAGAGGTGGAGCCACTCCTCACGGGAGTGTTTGCAGTGTATCATGGCTGGTGAGCACTTCCTTGGCTTCCAAAGGTAAAATAATTTGCCAAAATAAAGAAAATAATTCACACTGAGGATCTAGAAAATCTGTATGGAGAAACGATGTGGTTCTATGTGTCACATGGGTAGAATTTTATGGAAAAATTAACCAAAAAGCTGAGTTGAGCAGACCCAAAATTCTGCAGAAGTCTTTGCTTGATCTATAAATATTTGTGCATTTGTGCCAGGGTTCAGCTAAAATATTTTACACTGGAAGGGAGGGTTTATGGTGTTGGAGAGAGAATTCCCATGGAAGAGTCCTTTTAAGGGGAAAGTTCTATTGCTGTAGTTAAATCAGCCTTCAAAACCAGATTCCAATTACGTACGGTGGTTTTTGGAGAAATGGTGATGAAACAGGGCTAAGAACACCACTCTGGAAAGGGAATCTGAATGAAAGCAAGCTGCCAGAACAACCTTTTCTTTTTTCTTTTTTTTTTTTCCTTACTGCATGAGTGGAACCACAAAAAATCTGGTTTTCCAAACAACTGTGAAATGTGACCTCAGAACCTTTCATAAGCAGAAATATCCAAAAGGGCACATAATAACATAACACTGTTGCTGCAATCACAATTACAGGAAGAAGTATTTACAATGGAACATGCTTCAGTCCATCTTAGCAGGAAATCCACCTGATGGGCTACTTGCCCTCTTGCTGAGGAAGGCATTACTTGGAGCAGGCTGCTGCTGGCAAGCTGCCACCCTCGTGGTTTGGAGAGGGACCTGACTGGTGACTCGGGAAACACTAGTGCTGCTGGCAGCCTGCTGATGGGACGTGGGATGGGAGCCCTGTGTCACAAGGCTTGCCTTCCTTCTGTGCCACAGGAAGGCCGTGGTGGAAAGGGGTTGGCATGACATCCATCGCTGGGAATGCCCCTCTTGCAGGTGTCTTTCCCTCCTGCTGGCAGTGATGGGTGGGAAAGTGGAGCAGTACATCCCACTGGCTTTTAAAAAAGCGGGTACATTGATTTGATTCATTTTTCAAGAGCGGCTGAACTGTGTTGGTGGCAGCCGAAGTGCATTGAATTGTGTCAGAATCCGAACCCTGCGATCCTTCATTCAGTCTAGAGGTGCTTCACGCTCCCTGCAAGTTTTTCCCCAATGAACTTGCTGTGGAATTCCTCCGCTTGTTTTCCAGAACGCCCCTCGGCGCTGCGGGCCGCACCGAGCGAGGCGCTCCAGCAGCGCCATCCCCAGCGGGCAACAGGATTCCGGCTGTGCCAGGAATCCTTGCAGGCAGGAACCAACCCCCGTTACTTTGGGATACATTGACCCGGCCCCAGCGAGCCGGGAGCGCATCCCCCGGGAGAGACAGCATCCCCCGGGAGGGCGGCGGCGGCTGCGGGCGCTGAGGGGCGGAGGCGGCGGCGGCTCCTCCCTGCGCAGTGCGCCCGCCCCCGGAGCCGAGCTCGGCGGAGCCCGGCCGGTCCCTGCTCGGCGGCAGCAGCAGCAGCAGCCATGAAGTCGCTGTGCCTCGTCACCGTGGGGGTTTTGGCCATGACGCTGCTCATCGCCAGCATCTCCTTGCTGGTCGCGCACGTCTTCCAGACGGTGGTGGATCTGCAAGTGAAGCAGGTAGAAGCACGGCCGCGTTCCCGCTCCCGTCCTTGTTTACCGGCTTATTGCCTCTGAAAATAGCCCTGGGAGGGAGGGCGCTGGTTCCCTTCTTGCAGCAGC
The DNA here is from genome assembly GCA_013397795.1 of Orthonyx spaldingii. Lineage (NCBI taxonomy): Eukaryota > Metazoa > Chordata > Aves > Passeriformes > Orthonychidae > Orthonyx > Orthonyx spaldingii. The sequence continues at coordinate 431,501 of VZTJ01006670.1, forward strand.
TGTGGGTTGGTGGGCAGGAGCATCCCTGGGCCATGAACCGCCCCTGCCCAGTGAACACCCCCTGCCCAGCACCACTCGGTTGGGCTGGGGCTCAGAATGGAGCGCAGGCTGCATTGGCCACTGAGGTGGCTAGAAATTGGGTGACTGTGAGTAAAAATGCCTCCTCTTGAGGCAGCTTTGCTGGCTGTGGGGCAGCAGCTGTAGTAAGGAGCCCTGTCCAGAGCAGCAGCACCTGAGGGGAGCTGTGAACACGTAAAGCACCCCTTGTTTTTACCATCTGTGTCATAAATTGCTTGCAGCTTTCATACTTGTTCTGCTGCTCCATTTACCGCTGGCTCTGGAGCGCAGCCAGAGGTGCTGTGGGCTGGAACACGTGGTGTCTCCCAGGCTGGGTGATGGCAGCGAGGCATTTCACCCTGTTCTTCCACAGCTGGGGACACACGTCCTGGCATTGCTGTGGATGCAGAGGCCTGCACTGTTCCTACTCTGCCTAAGCTTTTGCTTCTCTCCCAGAGTGGCTCTGTGCATTTATCCAGTGGTCCAGTGAGAAGGGTCAGCTGTGTTAGTAACTCCCTTGGAATTCCTTTGTAAATGAACAATTACTTATTTTTCTATCTGAGGAATATCATCTTAGTCCTTACTCTGGCTGAAAAACCATGGAGTGCTAGCCAGTGAAGGGGTTGGACCAGTGCTGTTGTCTAACAGGTGATCTAACAGATCATCTGTGGTCTCCTAACCTACTGTTCTTTGCTCTGGGCTGTTGACAGGGAGCATTTCCTACCATGGAAACTGCGTTGTCTTAACTTAAATCCGTTCGGTTTGGCGAGCACAATTTTAGCTTGGCAGTGAGCTTAGAGCAGGTTGCGGCACTTGGAAGTGCAGCTCCATCCCTCGATCTTGGCTCTCCCTGGGGAGGAGTCTGCCATCCTCTGCAGCCCAGGAGTTCTACTAACGAGTGTGCTTCGTGCTGTTCTGGCCGGAGCAGTGGGGTAGAGCAGTGGTTTGGAGCAGGACTGTGGGGAATTAGGTGTGATCCTCCTTACCCGCATTATCGCCTGGCCGCCGGCTCCTTCCCCGCAGTGGGGCCTTACATAAGAGCGAGTTGGTGTTCGCTCAGCCGGGCTTTCAGTAATGCAGGATAAAGTTTCCAGAGCTCAGTCTTTTCCTGCCTGTTGCTCTCCAGCTTGTGCTGGCACACATCTGGATTGCAGGGAATGAGGCATCCGGCGCCCCGCCACAGCTGCTGACTCCCTGCTGGCCTTCTCCAGGAGCCACACACCCCCAGACTGGGGAAGTGCAGCTTTCAGCCCCAAAGCAGGGTGCTCCCAGTCACTCTGCTGATCTGGCTTCCTTCCACATTTGCTTTATCCCACGTGAGCTTTCCCTCATTTGTGTGCAGTCTAGAAAGCTGCTGTCTCTTGTGTAACCACGTGTGTAGCTTAGAAAATCTTGTGCAAATAGACAAATCTCAATTTGCCTTTGAAATGGGGCAGGACTCGAGCTTTTCCAAGGAGTTCCTGTTCCTTTGAGGGCTTTCCAGCTGTCCTGAAACGGGGCTGCATCGCAGTGAAGGGCTGTCTTTGCAGTCTGAAGTGCAGCTGGAGTGGAAAGCCGTATTTGGAGCAGTTGAAGCACCTATGTCTCCAAACTCAGCACTTGTGAACTGCTGAGGATGGCTCTGCTTTCACAGGGGGTTGTGTGCAGCAGCCTTTCCAGCGAAAGACAGGATCTGGGATACAGAGAGAGTGTGGGAAGAGTGGGAAATCCAACCTGCTGTCAGACTTCACATCCCCTGAAGATCAGTGGGCAGATGTGTTGTGACAAGAACAGGGGCAGCACTATTCCCAGAAGGCATTCAAATCTTGTAAATTTATTCTTTATTTGCCATTTTATTGTATTTTTGTGAACTTAACGTACCATCCCAGTCAGATGGCCACAACCTGTTTGTTATCAGGACCTGGCATCTCAAACTCCAGAGAGTAATGGGAAAAACTTATCATGAACAAGGATGAATCTTCCCCAGGAGAGATGAATCTTCACTTCCCAGCTGCCAGTAGTGTTGCCTTGTGCTCTCTGATGGGTAGATGCTTGTGTTTTTAGTGCCATAGGTATGCAGTTGATAAATATAACCTAATATTTTATTTATATATATATATATATATAAAATCAGTACTTGAGCTGTGCTCCTAATTTCAAACTTGGAAGTCAGTCAGTCCTTTGGCCCAGGTGTTTCCTTCATGCCACATCCCTTATGCTGATAATTTTAGCAAACACTTATTCTTCAAATTCCTTGAAATTCCACTGGATTTGTGTCACCAGTCATCTCTCAAGCTGCATTGGCTGGAGTGTTTCAGGCACAAAAGGACAAGGAAGATGTTTTTTCCATTGATTTAGCTGATGCATTGATCATTTTTTGCTGCTGTTGTTTAATGCAAAATACTGGAGCTCTCAGCAGAGTTTAGTATAAGGCCTAGCTGAAGGATCCATTGGGATACTCCTTCGGGGCAGGGCATTCCCAGGGTGCAGGAGCAGAGAGGCCTGTTCATGCTGGTCTGAACACTTATCCCATCACCTTAACCAGTTGCGGTTAAACTCTGTCAGAGATGAGCACATAAATGTACATCTTGGAATTAAAACGTTTAGGAGTTTCAGGGGAAAAAACAAAGGAATTAAATTTTCTGTGTAGGTTTTAAAAATGTTCAGTACCACTTCCCACTCCCACCATCACTGCCAGTGACAGTTATATTTGGGAGGGAAAGCTCCCTTTTTATTTCCTGTGTGTAAAGCACAGTCAAGGCAAGGAAACAGCAGCAAATGAAAGAGCTGTGAGTTCAGGGCTGGCTGATAAATACAGCCAGCAGGAAGGATGCTTTGCAACACTGGAAATGAGCGTGGACTCTACTTGGAAAGGAGAAGCCCTGATGTCCTTGTAATATCACGTGATAGACTGAAATATCCCTGGTGACATTTGGTGAGAATCAGAACAGCTTACAGTGTTTCATGATGTGACAGTTTTTGGGAGTCTCTCTGAATCCAGCTCAGAAGTTTGTGAATCTGGGTTTGCTATCACTGTACAGAGCTATAAATAGACACTTAATTTCTGTGGGACGTCCAAATTGTGCCATGCAGATCCAAGAAATAAATCTGGAATGAGTATGACCAGCGAATACTCGTGAATACAGGGATGAGTCTCCTTGGCATAAATCATAAGAAAACGGGATCAAAAGCATTGGGCTGTGTAGGAAATTGTACGTAGGAGGTGTTGGTACTTCCAGAGGAATGCTCCAAGCTCCTCAAGCATGTCTGAAACATTAATTTTTGAGCTGTGCACAGAATACATGGGTTTTAATCTTATGGGGAAAGCAGGCTGCAAGTGTGAAGTGCCACCAGCTGGGCTGGCCTTCACTGCCATTCAGCATTACTCCTGCCATGCCAAACTCCTGCCAATAAGTTTGTCTTTGCAACAGTCTTCTCTTTATCTCATCCTTGAAAATTAAAAGTCTACATGGAAAGAAAACAGCTCCTTTAGTGGGAAGGCCAAGAATGAGTCCTGAGGCAACTGTGGCTGGTAGGACCCTGTAAGCATAGACCATGAGCTGGCAGCTGTCCAGCCTGCCCTGCTTCTGAGCTTCCACTCACAATATCTGACTTGTTTTCTCAGAAGAATAAAAAGAATGAGTGTGGATGAGACCCATTTAATTGCAAATTACTCCCCTCCTTCCTTTCTTCCGCCTACAGGTGATGTAGTTTTCAAAGACAGAGTTTTCCTTGTGTTTATTCATGAAACTTAAGTCTGTGAGCCAGATTTCTCTTGTTAACTACTGAAGCAGTTCCAGAGTTATAACTACATGAAAAACCTTGATTTTGGTGGTGGGGATGCTTTATAGGTGGGGTGAATTTTATCTAGAATTGGATAGTAATAAAATGAGAGATTGAGACCTCTGTTATGGAGCTCTACATGACAGGTGTGGTTGTGACTTCCCATATAACATGTATGTACTGATAAGGGGTATTACTGAGGTAAGGCAATTAGTGTTTCATTTCTTAAGTGCTTGTGTTACAAAATAGTGATTTGTAGCTAAGTTACAAAATAGACTGACACACCCTGGGTCTGGAGATGCATGTGCTGACACTGCTGTAGGAAAGAAATTAAAGATAGAGGGCAAAGAATCTTTCCCCTGTTCCAAGACCTTGGAAAGGCACAAATCTTAGAGTGCCTGTGTGAAAGAAATTTGTCATTTACAGTTTCTCTCACAGGCTACTGAAAAACAAAGTCTAATTTGTTTGGAGACAGAATCTCACAACTGTGTTTGAATATGACATCCTTGAGCAAACAAATCATAAAGGCCAGGACTCTCTTGGCCTCCCACTGTTGAGTTCCACTTTTGTCTGTAATGTAGGCACGTTTTGTGGTGTCTTGCACCAGGTGGAGGCTTTTACTGATGCTGGAAAGGAAAAAGGATTGCTGAGTAACAGCTGATCAGCCTCCATTCTGAAAAATGTCAGGCAGAATTGTCTGTGGGGAGAAGTGGAACTATGAACCCACCGAGGCGGCCTCTGACAGGAGAGCAGGTGCCTGAGCTGGTCGATACTGAGTGAGCTGCTTCAAAGTAAAGCAGATCTAGAACTGGGGTCTCGAGCCCTACTGCCTGTGCTTGTTCCCAAGCCATGGAATTCCTCTCTTTCCTTTCAGTATCATGCAGCATCACAGCATTAGCAGCTGATCTACCTTTTTCTTGTTTCAGGGAACAGTGTTGAAGAATGGCACAGAAACCTTTGAGGCCTGGGAGGACCCTCCCCCCCCAGTCTACATGCAGTTCTACTTCTTCAATGTGACAAATCCTTTGGAAGTGCTCCAAGGCGCCACTCCTCTCGTAGAGGAAATAGGACCATACACCTACAGGTAGGACCCTTTCAGTAGTTCCACATTCACAAAAACTGTGGTGTGTGGGGAAGCCAAAACGTGGGATCCAGAACGCTTGGGATCCCGTTCTAGGAGAAAACCTAGGTGTTAGTGTGTGAGGGAAGGTTTATCCAGGGGAGTACGGTCAAGGCCACACAGACAATACTGGCACTTGCAGCTGGTTTCAGGTGAAGCCAGTGACTTCTGTCAGGTTTTGGGCAAAGTTCTGCTGCTGTGCTGCTGTTCCTCAGCTGCTGCACACAGAGGAAGCTGTTGCATCCTGGCCTGCTGTCTCGTGAGCCGGGTGATGTTTGGGAGGCTGGGGGGAAGAGTGTTGCAGTCAAGTGTGGCTCCTGCTCACTCAGGAATGGGTTCCTAGCTGGAGTTGCACAACCCACACAGGTAAAATGCGGCCAGAAAAACGGAGTGGTACTAAAAGGGTCTTCCTGAGCCAACCGTCACTGAAAAACCTCCTTAGGTTTTAGACCTATCTCTCATTTTTGCTGATGGATTTACTAAGGCCACGTGCAGTGTTAGGTATTGTCCAGCCTCTGGAGCTGTCCTGTGTGGCACGGAGAGATTTTAGTCATCTTACAAACGAGTTTTCCTTTAGAGCTGTGTTGTGCTCAGCTGCCTGCAGCCCTGTAAACCAGGAGCAGGCCTGTGGCAGGACAGGTTGTGGTCTTGGGAGTCCTGGTGTTATGAAGAACTCTGTCACCATGGCAAAAAGGTGGATTCCCCACTGTCAGCCTCGCTTCTGCTCACACAGGCTCTTCCAGGCCAGGCACTGGCTCAGCCCCAGAAAAGCTGTCTTTTCCTAAGCCGCAGAATGATCAGAATCTGTTGGTATTTGGATAAATGCTAGAATGGAAGTGAGAGCCTTTGTGGGAACCTCGGTTTCTGCATTATCTCTTGCCTTTCAGTTTCCTTCCTCCCACACCTCAGCTTTGCTTCTCCCTCTGCCCACAATCCCTTCCTCTCTCTCCTCTGCATTCCAGTCCTGTGTCTGTTTAGCCCTGGCAAGCTCCATGCGGTACTTTGGCAAAATCCCTGCTATTACATGGGCCAGTAGAGCTGGAGAAAAGATCCACAAGCTCTCAAGTTCCCAAGTTTTTCTTCAGGTGTGTGCAGTGTAAGGCTGGTCATTAGTCAGCAATGTGTTCTGTGTGAGGAAGATAAACAGGACCAGCTCCAGGGATAACAGAGCTGCAGGGAACCACACAGACTGGTATTCAGTCCTCTTTGCCAGCTTCTTCTTTCCCCTTTCCTTAGCTCCGAGTCGCTCCTGGGTGTCACGCATAGTCCAGTTTGGAAGCTGCACCCTGTCCATGAAGGAGCTCAGCAGGGTGGATGGGACTGGTGGTGTACTAGCTGGGTTGATCCCTGCCCCAGGGGAGGCCCAGCCTGAGCTGCTGGTTTGTTGGGAGAACCTTTCCCTGCATCCCATCCCACACCACGGGCTGGCTGCGAGTGGGTCCCCGATTCCGGCCCTCCCGTCAGTGTTCTGGGTGGTGGAGGGAGGGAAGGAAGGAAGGAGGCTGCACATTCCAGCTGCTTCTGGCTGGTTTGCTTAGCCTGATCCTGGCATGTCTGGACAGGATTCCCCTGTGCTCTGCTCTGTCTGATAAAGGAAGGAGGAAAAGTTAGGAAATGGAGAGCTCTCTTCCAGCAGCTTCCATCACCCTCGCCTGGCTGTGGCTGCAGCAGGCTGTGAGCCGTGGGTGGGGAGAAGAGGAGAGGAGGCGTGCGGGAGCGCAGGGAGCAGGGAGGGATGTTCCAGCCGTACTGCATGCTCCAGCCGGGGAAGGAACGTCCAGCTGGTTTCACAGGCCCTGTGTAGCAAAGCATTAAAGACTCATTCGGCTTTAGCACGTGGCAGAACACCTAAAATGCCCTCACATGAAGTGCATGGCTTTGTGTTTTTATAGAACAGCATGTTTGGGGAAAGGCTGGGAGTGAACCGGGCTGGAGAAGCAGATGGAGAAAATGCAGTGAGTGACAGGGAGGAGGTGGGAGGGCTCAAGAGAGTCTCTTCCTGCAGCTCAGAGTTTTCACCAGCATACATTGCAAAGCACTCGAGGTAGATTCTGTAACAAAAACATAGTAGTGCTGCTGTTTTTCTTCCCCTCTTCTCGAACTGGCAGCATGTAAAATAAGTAATTACAAAGTGCAAGTTGCTTATCTGCCCAAGCCTGCTGAGTCCCAACGAACACTGGAATATTGCCTGGTCTTGCACACATTTACAACTTTTTAACTTTAGAGCCTCCTACTTGTATCCCTCATGAGGGAGTATCATTTTCCTCTCCAGAACTGGAGAGGCGTCTCAGGTTTCTCCTGGCCTATTTTAGGAAGGCATTTCACAGCTGTCCATTTCCATCCCCTCAGTTCCAGCCCTGGGGTATAAAATAGATTGCTGTCCAAGAGGCTTTTACCAAGTCAAGCTGGAAGTGTTGCCAGACTAAAATGTTCCTGGGTGGCAGGGATGCTGGAGCATGGTAGAGACACTGGGTGAGGAAGATGGGAAGTGGCTGGTTTCTAATAACAGTAGTTTCACAGGCCTTTCCAGCTTGCTTTAAATTTGAAAGCTGAGCCAGAGTAATGCAGCCTGTTGTGAAACTGCACTGATGGATCCAGGGCAGCCAGGATAGAATCTGGGATGTGAACTGAGTGCAGAACATCAGAGCACAACATCTGGCAGAACAATTCTCCCTCACCTCTTGAGACTTGAAATTTTCCCACTTTCCAAATGTGGAAGTCAACATTCTCCTGAGTAACTGCAGGCTGAGGAAACGGGGAATTTCACCTCCTGTGTGTGCCAGGTGGTGAGCAGCCCTCCTGCCATTTCCCTTTTGGGGTTTGCTGGACACACGTGTGTGTCAGCCTGTTCTGCACAACTGCAGAATCCTGGTTTGTAAAGTGCTAATGGCAATGGGAAATTGACTTGTGCTCCTGACATGTTTTGGGGTAATTAAGATCTGGCTTCCTTGTCAGGCCAGCAGGTAGCATTTGATGTTCCTTGCCAAGTGGACTGGTTTGTCAGCAATCCTGAGTTTTATCCTGCTGTCTGAGTGCTTATACAGGAACAGCAGCAACCTCCCAGGCCATGGGTAGTGAGCAGGAAAAATTCAGCTGAATTTCTGTTGTGCCCAGGATTCCTGCCTGAGAATTAAAGGAGAAGAACTAAAATGAGTCTTGTTCTGTGGTCGTGTCACACTAGTGCAAAGTGCTCTGAAACCAGCAGAAGGATTCTGGTGGGTTCTTAGGTCAATGAGACACATGCAGCCTGCATCTTTCTGGGAGTGAATTTTGCCTACAGCAGAGACAAAAGTTTCATTTTCAAACCAGACTTCAAGGGCAATCTCATATATGGTGCCTCTTAATCCTTCTGAGCCGTCTGAAATTGTTCTCCTTCCTTTGAGGTTTTTAAAGATGAGGCAAAAATATGAAGTGCAATTAACACATGGGGTGGCATTTTTGGAAACGCCCCGTGAGGTCTGACTCAGTTCACACTGACACAGCAGGGAGTTCCTGTCAGAGAATCTGCTTCCAAAGAACTGAAAATCCCACCCTTTGCGTGCTTAAAGCAGGAGAACAGCCGTAAGTTAATTGCAATTAATGCTTGTTTGACTTGATTGGAGAACAAACTCTTGTCTTTCAGGGAATACAGGCCAAGAGTGCATGTCCAGTTTTTGGACAATGGAACCAAAGTGTCTGCTCTAAACCCAAAGACTTATGTATTTGAACCTGAGAAGTCAGTGGGAGACCCTGAAGTGGACCTGATCAGGACAGTAAATATTCCTGCAGTGGTGAGTTCTCTTTCATTCCTGCTTGGAATTCATCCTGACACACTTGAGAATGAGCAGTGTGTTGCTTCATCCCGACTCTCCCTTTGTGGTAGATAAATGTGATGGAAGAATGAGAGAGGCAGCTCGTGTCCTGGGCAGATGCTGGTCTCACTTTGGGGCTGGACTGTTGTGGGGGGTTTGTCTTGTTCCTCCCTCTCCTCACACCTCTGCAGGGTTAGTGCCTTGCTTTGCTGCTAAGAGATCACACACTCTGCAGGGGCGAGGCGAAATCAGGCTTGCTGGGTTTCCATGAGTCAGTGAAACCGGGGAATTAGTGATGTCAAATGCCTAGAAGGAACTCTGGCTTCTGCGTGAGGAAGTTAGGAATGCTTGGGGTTATTTTGTCAAAATTGGAGAAGCTGCCTCCAAATCTGTTTCTCAAACCAGAAGGAAACTACAGCAGAGCAGTTTCAGACGGAGCTGAATGAAAAGGACCTCTCAGAACAAAATTCAAGTGCACCCCCAGACTGTGCTAGGTGAAAGAGTCCCGCTGGGGTGATCCCAGGCAGGCCATTATTTTGGCCTGCTACAGGGATAGCATGAGAACAAGCAGATCCGAAGCTCTCACAGCTTCCAGAGGCAATCAGGCTGCACTCCTGTACTTGGGGGTGTGATTCAGCCTTTCCTCCCCATCCTGCTTTAATTTCAGGTGCAGGGTACATTAATTTTGACTTTTCCCCCAGCAGTTCCAAAAATGGCTGATTTTGTGAATGAGTACAGAAATGCCCTGTGTATAGTGGTAGATAGGACTCAGCGCACTGAAAGTTACAGACAATACAGACACTGTATTTTCAATTCCTCCCAGGCATCTCGTGGTGGTAAGGATTATCTCTCCTTCAGATTTTTGGCTGTGATGTACTGTAACAGGCAGTATGAGAAGAACCACAGGTTGGTTAGCCCAAAGAAATGCCCTTCTTTTGTCATTGCCTCTTGAAAGCCATGTTGTAAACCCGCTTGTCAGCTAGAAAGGAAATAAATGTCATTACTGTTTGCATTTGGGGAAATGAATGTGCAGTGCTGAGAAGTCTGTGTCTGGATGCAGCTGATTATTTATTCCCCAGTAAATCTGACCATCCCTCCCTCATTCCAATGCCCTGGCAGACTGCCATGGAGCAGACCAGGTCGACCCCTCTGCAGTTTGCCACAGAGGTGCTGCTGCTCCTGTACCAGGAGTCGCTGTTCACGGTGCGCAGCGTGCACGAGCTGCTGTGGGGCTACAAGGACAGGCTGCTGTCCACCATCCACGTGCTGCACCCTGAGATCGACCCCGTCTTCGGGCTCTTCCACAAGGTACCGGCATGGGCACGCTTGCTGCTGCTTTCTGTGGGGAATGACGGCAGTGCCGTGGGCTCTGGGCTCTCAGAGGTGTGTGCCTGGACTGAGCCAGGAGGTGGGGACAGCAGAGGGGTGCTCCCTCTTCAGTTTGCCTGCGTCTAGGAGGGGAGGTATGGATAAGCTTTCCAAGGACAACCCTCTCCACTCTTGCCTGTACTCTCTTGAATAACATGGGCTTCATGGGGCCAGTTGTGCAAACTACTAGAAAAAATGTCCTGATTTCCTTAGTAATTGACTGAAATTGGATGTTATTTCTGTGCTGCCACCATTACTGGCTTCCACAGTGTTTCTGGTCATTGCATGTCATTTTGGGCTGTGGGGAATCCTTGCTTCTTGGAGGTATCTGCAGTGCTGAGGTTATTTCTGTGTGGTTGTTTTCTTCCTGAGGGCTCTTTATTCAGGGGCAGCTCTCAAAGGGAGAAAAGCCTCATCTGGAGTTTTATTTCCTGCACTTGAGAGGTGTAAGGATCTTGCCCTGTCACTTCCACCTGGTTCCTGTTCAAGGTGGAGTTCAATGAACTGCACAGATCTCAGGGCCAGCCCATCACTCCTGGGGTGGATTTGGCATGGTGACAACTTCAACTCCTGCCACCCCATTGCAGTGACCAGCCAGGGGCCACTGAAAACTGTATCTGTTTGCAGATGAACGGCACTGATGATGGAGAATATGTATTCCTGAGTGGGGAAACAAACTACCTGAACTTCTCCAGGATTGTGGAGTGGAAAGGAAAAGAGTAAGTTTTTCAGTGTGCTGTTGCCTCTCTCAGAATCTGCCCCTTGCTTGCCTGGCGCCAGTTTAAAGAAATTGCAGGTGCAGTTTTAACCCATTTCAATCCCTTTTCTTGTTAGCAGAGCTGAGGCGGGAGGAATTGGCACTGTACAGGTCTGATTCCCATTTGCTTAGGCCAGGAGCTGCCACTGCCTGCCTGCTGCTCGGAGATCTTTTAGCCCTTGCTCTCTTTGCTTCCCTTTCTTCAGGTCCTTGAGCTGGTGGACAACAGAGGCGTGTAACATGATCAATGGCACAGATGGGACATCCTTTCACCCACTGATCAGCAAAGATGAGAACATTTACATCTTTTCTTCTGATTTCTGCAGGTAAGGAGAAGACAGCGGCACTCAGGCTTTAAAGCAGAGCATTTATGTCCATTCTTCTTGAGGTTTCATGTGAGGCTGGGGGTTCTCCTCGTGTGATTTCATTTAACAGTAGCAGTGTTCTGCATTTATTCATGGTGGGAAGGATGAGTGTTACAAAAAAAACCTCCCAATCTGCAACAAGTTAAGGATGTGTTATTTCAAAATGAAGATTTGTGAGGGCAAAATTTGGGAAAAAACTGGAAAGACAGACTGGACTGCAAGGGTAGTAATGACCGGAATGAAAGGATTTAGATGAACTTTGCTTAAGCTTCTTTCCTCCAAAGTCTTCCTCTGTGGTGTGCTTTTTTAGAAGAGAACCCAGGTTGCCCTCTTCAGAGGTTCATGACTTTATATGAAGCTGTGTGAAATGTACCAAGAAAATCTTATGTTTCCTTCCTTATGTAACAAACACCTTGTCTCTGCTCTTGCTGATTTCCCAGTGTGTGAAGAAGAAAACCAAGCTGAAATTATTTAAATCGGTAGAGGTGTGCATTAGCCTAATTCAGCACGTGCCAGATTCTTCCGTCTTCCACGGCCGTGTTCCTCTCGTGGCCCCTCTCAGCAGAGGCACCAGGCAGCAGTGACACAGGGACCGTCTGCTCCGTGCAGCAGCAGGGTGATGAGATGTGTGTTTGCTGATCAGAGCCTATCACGTTCCGTACAGCAGGCGGTGGGAATGCAAACCGGGGCAGGCACACAGGCATCAGCGGGGGTCGGTGTGTGCTGCAGCCTGACGCGCCCGGCTGTGCCTCCCCGCAGGTCCCTGTTCCTGGTGTACGACAGCTCGGGCGCCGTGGCCGGCGTGCCCACGTTCCGCTTTGTGCCCTCCTCCATGGTGTTTGCCAACACCTCGGTGAACCCCGCCAACGCCGGCTTCTGCGTGCCCGCCGGCAACTGCCCCGGCACCGGCGTGCTCAACGTCAGCGTCTGCAAGCAAGGTATGGCCCGGCTGCAGGGGGACGAGCGGCTTGTCTGTCAATGGCTCCGAGCTGTGAGGTGCTCAAAAGCTTCCCTGGATCCTGCTCTTCCCCGGACTTTTTTATAGGTGGTGACTTGGTGTTTTCACGTTCCAGGTGCTCCCATATTTCTGTCGGCTCCACATTTTTACCAGGCAGATCCAAAGTATATAGAGGACATAGAGGGCATGCATCCCAGAAAAGAATACCATGAGACATTTCTGGACATCAATCCTGTAAGTGCAGCCTTCTTTCAAGGGGTCTATAGATGAATGGATCCAAGCACGTGGGTTAGGTCACCTCCTTGGATGGTGTGTATTGGCGTAGTCCCGTTGACCTCAAGGAATCTGTAGTAGTTCCATGATGCAGTTTGGAATGGGAGGTCCCTTTGGGCACTTTGGGTCAGCTGTCCTGTCCCTGTCCCCTCCCAGTTTCTCACACACCCCACCCACCCACTCACTGGCAGGGCAGTGTGAGAAATAGAAAAGGGCTGGAGGCTGTGCAAGCTCTGCTCGGCAATCACTGGAACATCCCTGTGTTACCCACGCTGTTTTAATCACGCTTCAAAACACAGCCTGATAGCAGATACTGTGGAGAAAAGAAATGAATTCTCTCCCAGCTAAAACCAGTACAGCAGTGATCTCTACACCCCCGCAGACGGATGTGGGTCGAGGAAAAGAGCACAATCACAACCACGACCTGCCTGGTTTACAGAAACACTGCTCTGACTCATCGGGCTGTTATGTGCAGCTAAAGCAGGAGGAGATTCCACAGCTGCTCTCCTAAGGTCCTCTGCAGATCCTGCTGTGTGTCTGGCTGGGTACCAGGTTCTTCCTGCATTCTCACAGTTCTCATTCTTCCACCTTTACTGTTTTTTTTTAACACTGATCTATTTTATTCCCCAGCTGACAGGGCTCGTCCTGCAGGCAGCCAAGCGGATGCAGGTCAACGTCCACGTCCGAAAAATGCCTGAATTTCTGTGAGTGTTCTCTGCTGCCGGGTGGACGTCTCAGATCTGAGCTGATACTCAGAACGAACATTTCTGCAGTGTTCCGGTGGAATATGAGTTGGAGAGAGCAAGTGTGAGAGAGAGAAATCCAGTCGACTCTCAGTTCAAAGGGGCAGTATCCTCTCCTCTCACAGATCAAGCAGATTCTGTAGTTCCACTTGCAGAGTAAAGAGTGCTGCATGATAGCTACTCCTCCTGCTCAGCTGCAGGGCTGGTGTTTATTGGCACACCTGGGCTGTAATAACTAAAAGAGAAATGTTTTATCTGCCCAGTCCCCTTGGGACAGCCAGTGGTGTTCCTTCAGGCTTGTTTCCCAGTGCCCAGGAGCTGTCACAGTAACACAGCTCCTGCCTGAGCTGGGATTCCACATGTGCCAACTGTTGGGGAACTTTTGCTGCTGTGCCCATGTTGCTTGGACAATAGTTCCTGTGTTTTACAAATGGCAGTAACCTTCAACATCAGCTTAGCTCAAGTCCTGCTGCCTGGCACAAATGAGTCAGTCAGTTACAAATGAGCCCCGGATGGATCCCTGTCTTTCACTGCCCACCAAGTCCCAAAATACGCCCCTGCTCCCAAACCAGAATTTATTATCCATCTGGGAGATTGAGATTGTCCTGCTCCAGCAGGGGGTTGAAAATCCACAGCAAAAAGGAATGGCCCGGAGGTTTTTTAGGGACACTTTCCTCATTCACTGTTCTTGTATAATCTGTCTTCACAAGCCTCAGGTGGAAAAGTTCCAAACCCATAATTCTTTATTATTGCTTTTTTTTCCACACAGTGAAACAGGCAACATCCGAACACTGATTTTCCCAGTGATGTATATAAATGAGGTAAACAGTTCTGTTCTGTCTCTGCAGCATTGTGGCATGTTAATGCTTGCAAAAATACCTTCTGAGCTAGCCAGAAAAGAAAATGCTGATTTTCTTGTTGTTTTGTACAGTGATAGGTAGGAAGCTGTTGCTGTTTCTTAACTAACACCCTCCTGCTGCTTGCTGTAGGGTTAAGTTCAGCCCTGCCAAACACTCTCAGTCAGACGCTCCTTTTAACCTCAGAGGAGCTGGCCATGAGAAAAAGGGGTGCTCAGACAGAGGCAGGACTTCAGAAAATCACACCTTTTTTTCAGTCCTCTGCTGTGAATATTCCTGTGCTGTAGGTGGATCACTGAATTAATTGAATTATGGGGGGACTAGTTTTGATGACATACACGGTTATTCCAGGCCTGTATTAGTCCATTCCCATACCAAAACTTAAAAATCCCTGTTTTCCTTTGAACTACAGACTAGGCAATCCCTCTGGCCTCTGGAAGAATTTTTAGGGGGGAAGTATGTCAGTAAGCAATGAAGTGGTGGAGAGCTGTGGGAATGTTGTTTCCCTGCCCTTCACAAAAGTGATCTTATAGAAAGCAGAGAAATAAACTTTTTTTTTTTTTTTTCTTCCCCTCTTCTCTCTCTGCTCCAGAGTGTTCTGATTGATGAAGCATCTGCCAGCAAACTCAGGCACGTCCTGCTGGAAGCCAGTGTTGTGACTGGGATCCCCTTCGTAATCATGGCTCTGGGGATTGTTTTTGGGATTGTTTTCACCGTGCTGGTGTGTAGGTCCCGGGGAATAAGCGAAGAGGTAAGCAGCACTCAGATTTGCCTTTGCTTGCTGTACATCTGCCTGCATTTGGTTTTCTTGTGGTTGATTTTACCTGTTTGGTGTCTTTCTGCACCTGTTTTTATATTGTTTTTGTTGGAAATGACCTTTCTAGGGAGGGGAAGTTTTAATAGACTCAGAATAAACGCGCCAAAGCAAAGGAGCGGAGTTAATCTGAGAAACCTGGTAAGGCAGGTCCTGTCTCTGTGCCCAATTCCCTTGCCAACAGTAGTGAAATAAATCAGCCTGTCTAGAGGACCCTCAAGGATAGGATGCAAAAACTCCACCATACTTGAGGACAAATTTAGTTGGTGTCAGAAGAACTGCCTTGTGCCAGTGGATTATTTTCCAGAATCATAATGCAAATTTGTGGCCAAAGAACAGATGAATTGCACAGACAGCAGCAGTAGAAAGTATTCTCCAGTGTTGTCTATTTACACGACAGCTTGTAAATCTGTTTATGAGAAGTTCTGTCACATGATGACACGGTGGCATTAAGGTGCTTGTGAGGGCCAAAGCTGATGCCAAAATTCCACCATAGTAGGAGTTCAGATGACACCAAGTGTGGAGTCTTTGGTTAGAGGAATAGCCTGGGTTCTCTAGGAGGCTGTTTTCTCCTCATAGTTGCTGTGGGCTCACTGTGTTCTCATGTGTTTGGCGTTCCCTAAATGCTGTCTTACCACTTCCCGCCGTGCCTGGGGGACCCCTCTGGATCAGTGGATCCCACTGCCTCCCAGCCCCATGGGACTGCGCTTCAGGCTCCTGTGGAGCAGGAGAGACTGCTCCTTTCTCCTTTCCTTTCCTTTTGAGCTTGCCTGTGTTATCAGCAGCTCAGCCAGGCTGTCAGTCTGTCCCACTGCCCAAGGCCTGTCCTGGGAATGCCTGCCCCACCCTACATGCACATCTTCAGACTAGCTCTCTTGGCTGTGCTGGAACACTCTACAGGGATCAGAATGACAAAGGGACACCTGCATTCTGTGCTTTTCCGACTTTGCCTTTTGTTGCTTTTCCTGCAAACAGAGGTAATCCAGCAGTTTACAGCTCTTCTTGTGGCCCCTGGGTGGTTCTGGCCTTCCCTCCTGTGTCAGGTGCTGCAGCAGGTCCCTGCCCAAGCTGCCCCCCACGCTCTGGTGCTTTCTTAGTGCAGCCCTGGCTCTCTTAAAGGGAATTGGCCTTAGAAGTAGGAGCTTTTCCCTTCCCTGCTTGGAGTGTGGGCAGCCCAGCTTCCCACAGTGGAAGGTCTCTCCTGGCCACGTTTAACTTGCTGTGGTTTTGTTCTTCCAGAGCACTGAAGAAGAGAGGTCCCCACTCATCAGGACGTCTTAGTAGGTTTTCTTTACCCTGTGAGCTTGGAGAATAAACGATTAGAGCTGACCTAACACCGACTGTCCCCCGTGGAGACACGGTCGTGTCCAGCATCACTTTTTGTGGGACAGAGGTGGAAGAGAATCTGCACCGTCAGCCAGGGAGGAGACTTTTTTCTCACCCAGCTACATTACAACTTCAAAACTCCATTTTAAAACTGCTCCAGATCCTGCTTTTCTCAACCCTGCCCTCTGTTTGTACCCGCACTGGCAGCCACAGAGGATCATAACCACTGGATGGGCGACCACAAGCCAGCCTGATTCCCTACAGGAGCGACACGGGTGGCGTTTGCCAACGGCCTGGGGAGCGTGGACGGCCTTCTGGGAACACAGCAGGCTCCTGGGTGGCCCCGGGCCAGGGACAGATGTGCTGTGGGTGGGGTGGTGTGGGGTCCGTAAGGTGTTGCGTGTACTTTCTGCAGCGTGCCCCGAGTGTTTGTCACTGGTGTGCTCGGTCCTGTCACAGCCCGTGTGTCCAGCTAACCCTGCCTGGAGCGAGGCTTGGCACGGTGGCCAGAGCTCCAGGTGCAGCCACGCCAGCAGCTGGAAGTGCTTTTCCATGCAGACCACCTAACTGTTCCCACTCTGCTTGTTAGCCAGGCTTTTACCCTTCAGGTGTGGGGTTTGTTCTGCAGCTTAAGGCACCACGGCTCAGCGCTGTTCTTGGGGTGGAGGGGGCAAAGCCTGTGGGTGTTGTGGGGATTTGGTGGGAATGTAGACTTGGCATGTTTGGGATGAGAGCACCCCTCCATGTTATGGACAGGGTCCTGAGAACTCCTGACACATTTTTCACTTGTCCAGCAGAAACTTGTGTTAAAAGTCACAAAGGATTTTATTACCTCCCCTCCCGCCCCAATTAAAAGAATATTCTCATCGACGAATGTTTCCATTAGATAGTAAAATGTGTTTTTAAAATGTGTAATTGTCTTCTAAAGAAGGGCATTGGGGTTTTCATTGCTTGGGCTTGGTTTAGGGTCTTTTTCCTGGCTGCTGCTTCTGTTTCTTCCCTATGAGCAGGGTGAGGCCCTGGAATGGATTCCCAGAGAAGCTGCGGCTGCCCCTGGATCCCTGGAAGTGCCCAAGGCCAAGTTGGACAGTGCTGGGAGCAGCCTGGGATAGTGGAAGGTATCCCTGCCCATGGCAGGGGGTGAAGCAAGATGGGCTTTAAGGTCCCTTCCAAACCAAACACTCCTGGGATTCTGTGATAGCACTATCACCGCTTCTGCCTCTTCCCCCCAAATGTTGTTTTCTGGGAACGACCCTGGAAAAACACTTTGGGGACCGGCTTTGCTCTGCTTTTCCCCCGGTGCTGCTGCTTTTCACGGCATCCTGGGATACTCTGGGTGCAGGTGCCAAAGGAGTGTCTCCGGAGAGGGAGGCTCCGCGGCCTCCCCGGGCGGCTGTTCCGGCTCTCGGCCACCCTCGTGGAAAGCAGCTCTTCCTCATGGCTGTGGGGTGTCTGTGGGAGCCGTCCTTGGGAAGAAGCTGTGTGATCTCCCGTTCTGCCTGCCCAGGACACCCAAAGGAAGGGGGGCACTGCGCCCCAGTGCTGGGGAATGCAGGGAACACCCCGCCAGGGGATGCAGGGATGGGGACACCCCACGCTGGGGCGAGCCCGGCTCTCAGGCGGAGCTCTCAGGGACCTGGAGCGCAAGATACTTTCCCTCGCTCGAACCGTTTTGCTCCCCTTACTTTAGCGCAAAGCAGGACATTTTCCCCCCGATACTCGGGGACGGCTTTATTATCCTTTATTTCCCTGAGTCCCGTGCGCTAGTCCGCCCCTCCCGGCCCCCCCCTTCCGCTGCCCGCAGTGGTACAGCCCACTGGCGCGCGCCCATTGCATCACCGCGCGTCGCCGGCGCCACCCGGAAGCGGTTTGGCGGCGGCGGCGGAAAAG
>VZTJ01006670.1:450095-523537 GCA_013397795.1 Orthonyx spaldingii
GCCAATGGGAGCGGCGGTGGCCGGCAGCGCGTGCCCCCCGGCCAATGGGAGCCGCCGCCGCCTCAGAGACGCCGTCCCGCGCTCCGCCCGGCCCAAGGCGGGCCCGGGAGTTGCTCTCGAGGCGCTTGTGATGAGGTGGGGCCCGTCCCTGGGATGAGCATTTTGCTTGCAATGAAGTCCGCGTTTGGACGAGATGCCCTTGGAAGTTCACTTTTGAGCAAGGTAAAAGACAGTGATTAACCTATAAGGGAAGACCTTTTCCCCACTTCTTTTGTCACTGTCAGTCTTGGTGAAGTGTAAGACAGAGCTTTCCTTACCCTCATTTATTAAATAATTAATTGTTGACTCCTAGGAGAGCATCTGAGCAAGTCCTTTGGACTGGCTTCATCTTTACTGTAGTTAACCTGAATTTTACTGTCTCTTCCACTCTGAGAGTTCTACACGCACTCTTTCTGGCTCCATCTGAAGTAAAAAATCACCTTGTGCTGCCTGTCCACAGTGACAAGGTTTATGACACTCACAGACCAATATCAGAGGGAAATCTGGGATCACACCCCAGGACTTCCCGTTGTCTGTCCAACATGAACCTGTTTCAGCTGCATCCCAAGGGTGCTGGATGCATCAGTAAGTCTGGCAAGGCTGAGGTGGACAGATTTTGGCAATAGAGAATAAGTCCATCCTGGAGTAGCTGAGGTTTGTGTGGTGCCTCAGCTGCTGGAGCTGAGTTTTGTGGTTATTCTGCTGTCACGTCTCTGAGTGTATTATTTGTGTGAGGATGATTTACTCTTGCCTTCTTGATAGTTTATGAATTAATTTTGTGATTATCTGTTGCACTTAACACACTTGCAGCTGTATTGAGCAGTCTTAGGCTGTTAAAAATTACTCTTAATATGAATATTGAATTACAGAGATGGTTTCCTGTAGGGCTTTGAAGTAAGGTGGGGAAATGTTGCTGCTTTATGCGCAGTGTAATTGAAAAGTAATATTCTTACAGCAGCAGTATGTGGAGCTTTTAACTGTCCTCCTTGTGTCCAATAAATAATGTTTAATGCCTGTTAATAGCTTTTACTCTTGTTTCTAACTATGCCTGTCTTGCCCATGGGGATGGAAAAATGTTTCAGCTTGTCTTTCCTGGACCTGCCTTTCACTCAGAACTAATGTTGCCTTGCTCTTTTTCTGCTTCCCACTCGTCAGGATTTGGTGGGCTTGAAACTGCAAACTCCACTGCCAGTGGGTTTAATTTTGGGGGTTTCGGATTAACTGCTAATCCCACGGTGAATTTTAATATTGGGAATTTCGGTGTTTCCACTACCTCAACTCCACCATTCAATTTTGGTAACAGTCTGGCAAGTGCAGGTAGATAAAGCATAAATATGTGTTGTGTGGTAAATGTTACCAGCAGGGGTCCAAGAATTCCGTCCCTAGCTGGGGATCTGTGTCCACTATGGATCTTCATATCCAGGGGAGACTGGCAATAAAAGCTCTGGAAATGGAACGGGTTTGAGAGCCATAGGCTTGTAGGGGGTTTGCCTGTTAAATTCTCAAGGAATAGCTTTTGAGGAAAAATAATCCTGTAGCCTAAAGTCTCTGAACTGGGAATGAATCCAGGCGATCCAGAGCAATCCCAGAGCTGGTCCCTGTGCCACATTTCCTGACATGAGATTCTTGGACTACTGCAGTCATGTTTTCATCTTCCCCCGTGTCTCCTCATTGGCCTCGCGTTGGCTGTCATGAATGCACCACACCTCAGCAGTTTCTGTGGAGAAACAAATTGTATACAACCGGCACCAAGTCAGAGCCCAGCTGTGCCCTGTTCCCCGAGTGCCGCTGCGCACCCCAAAACCGCCCTGCCCCAGCTCTCCGGAGACACTCAGTGCTCCAGGAGGGCCCTGCGCGGGATAGGTGTGCTGTGGGGGTGGTTCAGAAAGCCCTTTGTGGCCCCATGGAGATTCATCAGATCTGAGCCATCAGCTGGTGTCATTTCACCCTAAATCTTTCCCATTCTGTACAAAAACAATGGAGTGGATGGATTTATAATGCTTTAGTTGGTGTGGAGTTAGCCCCAGGGGTCCCGTTGACACTGCTCATATAGGAATTCCATCCATCCCACAGTGTCATCGCGCTCCGTGTCAGCACCTCCCATCTGTCTTGTGCACTCCAGGGGCCTCTTTGGGGTTTACTTGCTGTGAACACTCTTGGGCTGGATTTCTTTTGCTTCATTTGAGCTGCTCCAGAACAGACCGTGGATAGCCAATTTGATATTTAATCTGATGCTTAGACATTTAATTTGTACTCTCAGGTTCCTTTTCAAGAAAGGATGACTAAATTTGCTGTGAGTACAAAGGGATCTAAAAATTGTGCCATGTGCTGGTGGTCCTGCCTGGGTGTGCTGCTCGCTGGCAGGACTGAAACACGGGTGTTATAGGGAGTAACTTCTTGTGCCAACTCAGATTGAGGTGTTTGCTGAATGGAAGTAAAATGCAGTTGCATATCAGCTTTGATTCGTGCTTTTCAGTTTGTTTGTGTACAGGAGGACTGTGAGTGAACCTTTATCTTTTCTTTTTGCTATCGACATGTGGGTTAAGAGTGGCAGCATCTTTTTGACACTTCCTTTGTAATAGACTGTGTTTTCATGTAAAAGCAGCATGAAACACAGGGACCTTGGTTTTCCAGGCTGGTCAGCAGTCCGCAGGCTGCACCTTGGGCCTGCGCTGTTGGCAGCACTGAGGCTCAGGCACTCACTTAGCTCCTCTCCTGCTGGCCAGGGACTGCTTTTCCTGACAATCTGTGGAAGGCTGATTGCTTTTGCATCCATCTTCCTATAGGAGTGGCTGAATCTCCAAATGGGATGTAATGGGAAGGATGATTGGGAAAAAAGGCTTTTTTAAAAAAAAGGACCCTGTAGAATTTTACCTGTAAATTTTGCATGTAAGCACAGCAACTGTGTGTACCCTGGCCTCAGGCTTTGATTTGTTTCCAGAGGCTAGAACTGTTTATAAAGTTCACCAAACATCAAGTTGTTTGTTAAACACTTAGCAGTGACATTGACCGGAAGAATTCCGAGAATGAATCTAAGAAATAGTCCTGTTAGTTGTGTCTGTCACTGGGGAAAGCACATTCCTCTGGTAAGGGAACAAGATGTCAGTTGAGTGCTGCCTTTTTGTTTGCTTTATTGACACACCATACGAGTTCTGGCTTTGTGGTCCGTGTTTTCATCCCCATTTCGCTGGACAATGACCTCGATGCCCATGCTCCATGTGATGTCCATGCTTGTGCCATGAGCCATCTGTCAGCCCCTGTGCCCATGACACGCGAGGCATGCGGTTGCCATCGTGTTGTGTCCAGCCCCAGGGCCCGTGTGCAGTCAGGGCCTGACTGCAGTCTGTGTTTGGCAGGTGCCTTCGGAGGCTTCGGCACAACCACCACCACCGCGGCGCCGGCATTCAGCTTCTCTGCTCCCACCAACACCGGCACCAGCGGTAAGGGATCCAAGGACTGGCTTTAGAGCAAATATGGCTTTTGGACTGCACGGCTGGTGTGCTCTTTTTCTCAATTATCATTTGCTTGTTTCCCCAGGACTCTTTGGTGCTACCCAGAACAAAGGGTTTGGATTTGGCACCAGTTTCGGCACAGGAACTGGAACTGGCTTGGGTAGTGGTTTGGGAACTGGGCTGGGCTTTGGAGGCTTCGGAACGCAGCAGCAGCAGACCAGTGAGTATGGCCTCTGGATTTACCTATCCCTTCGCAGTGAAAGAGTAAGACTGCCACCCTCAGGCGGTGGGACAGAAGTGTAGTCTAACAGAAGGCTGTTACATTTTAAGTCGTAAACTAGAACTCCAGCAAGTCCCTGAACTTCACCCTTGAGCTTCCAAAAGTATTTACCCCTTGGGTTTAGTGCTGGTAGAAACTGTAGTTAGAGAATTGATGTTGCAGTCACAGCATTACTAGAAAGGGGAGGAAAAAGGCATTGAGGTTAATTCAAATGGGAGTTGGATAATGAGCAGCTGCAGGCTCTGAGTGCACTGAGTTTGTAACAGCCAATCTGCCCCTCAGATTTAGATATTGAGGGTGCCAGATAATGTCATGGATCAATATAAAATTTAAAAAAAATTAACATTCAGGAACTTCTGCTGTAGATGAAGATTGGCTGAAAAAAGATACTTTAAAACATTATCTGATTTTAATTCATTTATTTATTCAGTGTTTTTATTTGGTTGATATGATGTGATGTGTTATGAAGTGATACCAGTGATAGGCAGATGGTAGGTGATAGCATGGTCATGGTTGGTCAAGGAGTTAATTTGTGTCTGTCCATCCCCCCAGCATTAGGCAGTGGGTTGTTCAACCAGCCTGCCCAGACACCCGCTCAGTCCAACCAGCTGATCAATACAGCCAGTGCCCTCTCGGCCCCGACGCTCCTGGGAGATGAGAGGGATGCCATTCTGGCCAAGTGGAACCAGCTCCAGGCCTTCTGGGGCACGGGCAAAGGGTACTTCAACAACAACATCGCTCCGGTGGAGTTCACGCAGGAAAACCCCTTCTGCAGGTTTAAGGTATAGCACTGTACAGCTGCCCGCAAAGGGCCCTGATGGCTTCACTCTGCTGAGTCTGAGCATCTTATGGGTGTTAAATCAGATTTTGTCACTGGTAAGAGTATTCTGAAACAGTATTTTTCCAGGTAATCTGCACAGTTCTGATGCATACTCATTAAAAGGTTTGAAGATGCTGGAAATCTGGGTGGTGTGGAGGGACTAGATAATGAGCCCAGATGTGGATCATGAAAGTAACATTTTCATGTACTAGCATTCAGGTCAGTGTGTGTGTACTTGGAACAGATCTGTGGAACTTGATTTTAATGTGTATCTGTGTATGTTAAAATATGACACAAACCATTTAACCTTCTTGTCTGAAAAAGAACATTTGGAGTAAGAACTTCAGGGTCTTTCTCCATTGCTCTGTCTAGATCAAAATAACCCTCTATGAAGCTGGCCTGTGCCAGGTTTAAAATCCACCAGCCTTCAGCCTTCTTGCGCCTTTATCCTTGCCAGTGCTTATGCTGACTCCATTCCCTGTATGGAATCGTCAGCAGTTCCAGATCTTGCTTCTCAAGAATTGGTGGCTCTTCATCCTCCACAAATCCCACACCTGCTGTCTGCCTTGCTAAGCCTCAGGCTTGTGAGGGGATTTGGGGCAGGCGTGGTGATACCCTCCTTCCCTGAGCTGATTCTTTGGAGTGCAAACTTTGTGACCTAAATGTAGGTTAATACTTAATTAAGTCTAGTGTTGATTATGCACATTATGAGACTTCTGTAAAATTTGCACAGCAACTGGGCCTGCCTAACAAATGTTTGGTTTTGTTGCATCACCTTTTTCAGTGTTACCTTGAACATTTTGTTGGCAATGCACCTGAAAGCTTATTTTCTTGTAAGTTGTCATCTGAGACTGCTTTCAGGGTTTCTGGGCTTTGAAGAATTGCCCAGTGGAAGTTGTGTGATGCAAAATTGGTTATTTTAGATTTTCATTTACTGAAATGAACACAAAAATCTGTTCTAGTTTGAAAATACTATGTTGCATAAAGAGATTGTGGAGGAGTTACTTATTTAAAACAGAAATACCAGAGGTGTCATGTGCTTAAAAATAAATTCTTCCTTAGCTATCACTGTTGTGCTCCCTGTCAGGATGGCTGATTGTGCAAGGCTCACCACGGCAGGGGATTATCCTCTGCTGACAAAACCAGGCTCCTGGGCACATCCTTGACTCATTTCTCTCTTCAGCTGAACTTACACAAGGGGAAAGGTGCAGGTCACCCAGCCACGTGCAGTGTCAGGACCTCACAAAGCCCCTGCTGTCCACCCTGTCACCAGTGGTGTGTTGGGATGACAGCTGATAGGCAAGATGAAAGCTGCCACTTGGCTTTTGCTTGTAATAAAGTCTGATCCTCTGGTTCCATTTGCAGTTTGGAAAAAGGGTCAGTTTTTAAAATGTTCCTGATTGCTGGCCACTCTGCTGGGTCGGCAACTCCCAGGATGGGGAAAGGATACTTAGGAACTTTTTGTAAAAATGGTAACTGTTTCAAAAACTGCTCTGCTGCTGGCTATGTGAGAGAATGATTTAAAAGGGGATTGATTTTATGTTTCTGCAGCTCTGAATACATCGTCAGTTAAATTTTGAACCAGTTGCTCTAAAAATGGAGGGATTTAGCCTCTCCCTTTCATGCCACAAGAATATGCTTTTGCTAAGTAACATACCTCATTTTCCCTTTGTTCCTTGGCAGGCTGTGGGTTACAGTTTAATGCCCAACAACAAAGATGAAGATGGCCTCGTGGTCTTGGTGTTTAACAGAAAAGAAGCAGATATTCGAAGCCAGCAGCAGCAGCTTGTAGAATCACTACACAAAATTTTAGGAGGAAACCAGACCCTCACTGTCAACGTTGAAGGTGTTAAAACGATGCCAGATGACCAGTACGTGAACTTCCCACAGTGTTGCCCATTTATATTGCGTGATAGAAAGGGTTGGTGCATATGTCTGCTGTCTCCACTTCTCCTTGATTTTAGATTTGTTCATCGTGAGTTTGATTTGTATCTCTTACTCCCTCATGTAGTTTGGCTTAAGGCATTACTTCTAGTTCCTTTCCAGAGATTTTAGGTTATTCTTAGTGTAGTACCAGTATCACCATAGAATATGGTTGTTAAAACTGGCAACAGCAGAGAATTGTAATGGTATTTACAGCTTTTCTCTCTCTCCCTTGCTGTGTTAAACCCTGCAGTTACTGTTAGTTTACATCTCATTTAGCTAAAGCAAGTTAAAAGTCAGCGGGGAGAAGTGGTGGCTTGGATTTTGGGTGGTTCTGTATTGTGTTAGCTCCTGCGTGCTGCTGGCCTTTCCCTGACATTGCACATTTTGCCTCGCTCAGGACAGAAGTGATCATTTACGTTGTGGAGCGCTCACCGAACGGCACCTCGAGGAGAGTTCCTGCAACCACCCTGTATGCCCACTTTGAACAAGCCAACATCAAATCATCCCTGCAGCAGCTGGGGGTCAGCCTGTCCATGGCCAGGACGGAGCTCTCCCCGGCACAAGTCAAGCAGCTGCTGCAGAATCCTCCTGCTGGTGCGTGGCTGGGCCTTCTGAGCTCTCTGGGACAAACGCAGGTGTCAGCCTGCTGGAAAACACCTGTGAAAAGTACAAGGAACAAAAAGTTAAAAATCAGAATAATCATGTCCTGTACTCACTTACTAGTTTTCAGATGGGTCTCTTAGCCTGTGTATCCGCCCACAGAGAGTGCACAGACAGCTTTGTTTTAGAGTAGTTACGGGCTGTTTGTGCCATTTCATAAGACGACTTACTTTTATGTCTATAACTTACCTATATGTCTGTTTAGGATATGAAACAAGTCTGGATTGCAAAAGGAACTGGGCCTAGTCTCGCAGAAAAGTCAGAGCTAACTCCTACTGGGTTTATTTTGCCAATTGGTTTGGTGCTTTGATCACTTACTGATTTTTTAAATATTTGTTTGTTTTAACAACAAACTTTAAAAGGATAGGTGACCCAATTGTAGCATGTAGTGGGAGCAGTAGGGATTTCTCCCTTTAAAGCATGGATTGTCTAATGGGAGCACCTATGGGTTGTCCCTTTCCCCTGCTTTCAAACCATCAGGAGTGCCTGACAGCCTTTGGATCTGAGTTTACTGTCCCAGCTCAGGACCAGAACTTTCAAAGAACTACCCTAGTTTAATTAACCCTAATTTGTGTAACAGTCATTCGCGTTAGCATAGGTGGTAGGGTTTGTGTATTACACAGCTTTTTTTCCCTGATTAACAGCTGTAACATCTCTCTATTCAGATATCCATACTAAAAATCCGTTTTTTTTTTTTCAGGTGTTGATCCTATTATATGGGAACAAGCCAAAGTTGATAATCCTGATCCTGAAAAGTAAGTCCAATGGTCTGTCCAAGCAAGTACTGCAACAAGTTTTGGAAAGGGGAGAAAGAGAGAATCATTGCATAGTACCCTTCAAGTAACTTGCAGGAAACTTATTCGAGTACAACTTGGCCAAGTGCTGATCTCCTTGAAAGCAGTGAAGATTACTGGAAGTGCCTGTCTTAATCCCTTTACCCATTGAGGCGCTTAGGAGCTGTCAGGATAAAGAGTCTTACTTGTATTACTTGGAGATGTGGTGCCCTCCATTACACGGATTAGTTATTGTGACTTACTTTTTGCAACCATTATGGTTTTCTCTCTTTATTGCTAAAGGTGATGCACCTTTGTACCCTCCAGTGGTTACAGATAATTTGGGCTGATTTTTTTATGAAAAAGGAACAGGCTGTTGGGAACAGTGAGGACTCTAGAGCTTACCAAAAGAAGATATGGTTATGTACCATCTTAATTTATAAAAGGACAACACGATCTGTAACTTTATATTAGATTCTATTCATAATTATTAATCCTTACCACATGTCCAGTATGAAAATGTGTTGTAAGAAATATTTGTGTTCTCATAGGCTTATTCCTGTGCCAATGGTGGGTTTCAAGGAACTGCTGAGAAGATTGAAGGTCCAGGATCAGATGACCAAACAGCATCAAACTCGATTAGATGTAAGGTTACTCACCTTTGTCATGACTTGCTGTTGACAAAAGATCTGCTATTAAATGTACCTCCCCCTGTGTGTTCAAAACTGAAACGGGAACCATGTTCTTGAGGTATTTCTTAAATAGATCTTTTGCCTGAAAACTGAGCAGTGTGGTTGAGCTTTCATTTGTTTCAGGTTCAAGGTTACTGTTTTGTTATGAGCTAATCCACACCAGCTCAATTAAGTTGTATTGGCATGGCCTTTTAAATTTGGGCAACATGTTTTCCAATGCCTTCTGAAAAACCCAGTTGCATATGAAAATAAACACAAAGAACAGCAGAGGTAGAAGAAAGCTTTGTAAAATCATCTCGATCAAGGACACAAAGTTGCTGGGCTGCGTAATGTCATGAAACTCCCAGTTTTAAATCAGGACTAACATGTTCTTTTATCTTCTTGTGTTCTACTTCTCTGACTTTCAATTGTCTCCCATCTCCTCTGCAGATAATATCAGAAGATATCAGCGAGCTGCAGAAAAACCAAACGACAACTATGGCAAAAATTGCACAGTACAAAAGGAAACTGATGGCGCTTTCTCACAGAACTTTGCAGGTAACAGGGATAATCTAAAAAACTCCTTTGACACAGTCTAGAGTGCCAGAAGCAATCTGAGGGGGAAGGAAGACCTGTGCCATCTTGTGCAGGCCAATGCTGAAAATTATTCTGACTTCAGCTAACAAGTGTTTATTTAAGTACCAGGCAGAGCTGTCAGGGAAAGCTTCAGGTCTGCCGTACTTGGGAACCTTGTCTTTCACTTACTCAGAAGCCACGGGACTGCCCTGACGTCTTAGAGCAGCAGACTAAATGACAGAACAAATCTAGTGAGAAATAGGCTGAAGGAAGGGGAGAAGGATGTGGATGGGCTGGTGGGGAAAGAGATGGGCCAAACGTTCTCTAATGAACATGAAAGGCTTCTTTTGTAGGTGTTAATAAAGCAGGAGATCCAAAGGAAAAGCGGTTACGCCATTCAAGCAGACGAGGAGCAGCTTCGTGTACAGCTGGATACAATTCAGTGTGAACTTAACGCACCCACGCAGTTCAAGGTGAGTGGCTGATACAGCTTGGCTAATGACTCTGGGGTTTCCTCACTAAAAGCATGTGCGTTTTCCAAACCCAGGGCATATATTGGTTGTGGAAAGCTTTCAGTCCAGCAGTGTTAGTAGGTTGTAGCATCATGCTTTTTCCTGCATAACCAATAGGTATTCAGTAGTTTCAAGTTCCTGGAAGCATTGGAGTTGCTTGCCCTTTGCATGTGTTCCAGAACATTTAAAAATTGAATGAGCAGCAATGATTCCAGCCCTGGAGACTCAAGGCATGGTAGATGCTGGAGCTCTGCCAGATGTGAATGAGTTGTGTTTGATTTGAGCCTGTTTCTCTTCCCAGGGCAGACTGAATGAGCTCATGTCCCAAATCAGGATGCAGAACCACTTTGGAGCAGTGCGGGCTGAAGAGCGCTATTACATTGATGCAGACCTCTTAAGGGAAATCAAACAAGTAAGTATTACTGGGTAGGATCCTGGCATACTCTTTGAACTTGATAGTTTAAGCCAGACATACTGGCTCTATCAAGAATATCGTGTTCTTGCATGGTTTGATGAAGTCATCCTTTTAATTAGTCACCAGTGCATCAAGTTATTGTACAAAACCACTCTGTGGAGATAGGCTGTTAGTACAGAAAACGCTTTTCTTCCTTCCTCCAAAGAAATTATGCAAGGCTTTTCAATGGGCCAAGGCCACCAGTCATGACACCTTTGAGAAATATTGCTTAATAAGTCTGTGAAGCTGAACAATACTCACTGGTTTCTGAACTTTCTGCAGCACCTGAAGCAACAGCAAGAAGGGCTGAGTCACCTAATTAGCATCATCAAGGATGACTTGGAGGATATCAAGCTAATAGAACACGGGCTGAACGAGAGCATTCCCATCAGAGGAGGAGTCTTCAGTTGACTTGTGGAGGTTTACACAGAATATGTTAGTCCAGTTCATGGCTCACCTTCCAAGGCTAAAACTGTTGAGGTAAAATAAAACAAGTATCATGTAGGAGCAAAATGGTATTTTGGCTGTTACTTTTAGAATTAGCGAAGCCTCTTCCAAGCTTTTAAAACTGACCTTTGGAAGGTTTATTTTTTATAAAGCTGTATATGCTTTAACGAAAGAAAGAAAACTGATCTGTTCAGATACCATTTTACTATAAAACTGTATGTACTATTGTACATTTTTTCTTTTTTTTCTTGTTTTTTTACAACAGCATTGTCCTAAAAATGCAGTGCTGAGGGGATTCTTTCACTAATGACTCGGTTTGTGGAAAGCTTAGCCCGCTCCCGTGTTTCTGTCAAAACAATCAAGTAACATCATTGCGTAAACAGCTAATTTAAATCATTACAGAGGTGTTTGTTGCTGTAACTGTGTCATTCTCTGCAATACCAGTAGTTTACTGGGGCAAGCTGCAGAAAGTTCACGTTTCCAGTTTCTGTCCTTCCTTTGGATTACAAGGACCTGAAAGTTATGTTTTGATCACTTTACATATGCGAATTATACAAAGCTTTGCTGCCCCTCTAAGTAACAGAACATCTGGATGTTGTCTTCTGCCTTTTTTTAAATTGCCCAAGAGTAATAAATTCAGTCTGACTTTGTAATAAGTGGTGTGTGGTGTTGGCTGTCAGTGACATCAGCAAAGTAGTGATGCTGCTCACAACTCCAGGGAAGTGCACTGCCCTCTGCTCCGGGCACTGCAGGTAACAGGCTGTGGAACCCAGTGCCATAGAGCTGCTTGGCAGCCTCGGTCCACAACCAAATGAAGGGCTTGGCCCTTAGATCCTACCTGGTAGCAAGTGCTGCAGAGCAGGTGCTTACTGACTCCACGCTCTGGAAAGAGACTTGGTTTTTCCCTCTGTACAAAATTCACTGAAAAATAACTGAAATGAAAAACTAGTGTTCTCTGGAGCAGGAGTTTGTACAGCAGAAACAAATATGGAGGGGGTGTAATCATTTTCTTCATTAGCCATTAAAATTAATTCCATTCATAAAATTGGAAGGATGGAAAAATACAGATACAGCTGCAGTGTGCTGGGACCTGTACTGTGCATTTGAGAGTGTTTGTGGAAGCATAGTTCCATGACACTTGAAAAAGCATATGTGGAACTCTAGTTAAGGGGGAAAAGGATCAGTTTCTTTTGGAAGTTTACTTGCAGTTAATAACCTGTCTGCACTGGGCAATGCAGACTCTAACATGAGGTCTTCAAGAAATTCAATGAGACTGGAATTCGCTTTTGGGGGCTGAGGTAGCAGTCTTAAGTGAAGTCTTCTGCCATGGGCCCCCTGCTAGACTGTGCTGCTTGTATTTGAGAAATGTATTGTTTCTTGTTTTGCAAACTCTTCACAACCCACCCCACTTAGTAAGCTCTGAAAATAACTTCGAAGTGCAGTATAGGCTCCATAGCAGGATCTACTTCCCTGGGCTTTGAAAAGGATATTATCTCCATAGATTTCTTAAACAATTCCCCCTGCTAGAGACAATGTTGCACATTTGAGGTGTTTTTTTTTTCAACCTACTGCTCTAGTACATGTACTTAGTAGCACCAAACTTCCAGAACAAGCTTACCAGGGCAGAGGAACACCAACAGGGAAGTAGGTGTCATCAGTGGAACAGCACTGCTGCTTGCAGAGTTGACTAGAGAAGAAATGAACAGCCAAAAAACAGCAGTCTAGAAAAAATGCTTTATTAAAAGGAAACCTGTGATCAAACAGGTGCTACCTCCTTAAGACACTGCCTACAAGTAATATCTTGGCTTCCACTTGACTGCTCTTGAATATACCTGTAACATGTCATCACATTGACAAGAGAAGCTAAGTTGCATCTTTCCTTTTAGCAGGAAACTCTATTTAAAATACAGCTTCTCTAAAAAGTGTTCAGAACTGAAGTGCAGCTTATCTATGTCACCTGTTACCTTCCCCAGAGGGGTCACAGCTGTTGCCTACAGTGATGTCTGTTTTGGGCACCTGCCTTCCCTTTCCCTGCTTGGCATCTGCAGGCACGCTCTAGGTAGGTGGGACAGTCCTGGCTCTGTAGAAATCAAGGCATCCGACACAGCAACCCTGCGCAGGTTCTCACGACGGGCACTGTTTGACCAGGCGGAAGGCTTCCAGGAACTCGTTGAAGTCAATGTTCCCATCCTTGTTGAAATCAATGCTGCGAACCAAGTCATTAATGCCATCGTTCGTGAGTTCAATGTTCATGTGGGAACTGAACAGCTTCCAGGTTTGCTGGAATTCCTCGAAGGAGATGAGACCTGTGGAGGAGCATTTTACATGCTGCAACTACCTCCAATGTGGAGAACACTGGCTAAAACACAACTTAAAGCAGCAAAGAGGCATAATACAAATGGACATTTCAGAAGCCTGGGAGGGAGCAGGAGGACCCAAGCCTTAAACAGTTAAATAACAACACCTCTATACATACCAAAGGAAGCTCCAAAGTAGAAGGGAACACAAGGCAGTAATCTACAAGCTCTGCACACCTGCTTACCTGAATGGTCTCTGTCTATGATCCTGAATATGGTCTCCAAGTTGGATCTGTTTCGATAAATGACTTCCAGCAAGCTCGACTGGATGTGCTGAAAAACATCACACTTCTTTTATCCTTCTGACACCTCTGCTCTCTGAGTCATTACTGCAGATGCCTCCACAAAGACGAATATTTTCTGCCCTCAAGAATGTGCCAGCAATGCTGTATCAAACAGGTGTGTGATGACTGGAACCTCTGTGCAGCTGCAGAACAGACCACCAGCAACCTGTCCCTTCCCAACAGCACTTTTCTGGGCTAACAGTGACCCAGACAACAGCTTACAACCACTGCAGCACTGCATCTGCTAGGCCTAATTAAGAGACTGCTACTTAGAGAGTGGAATACAGTTTTCCTACTCACGAGCCTGCATCCAAAACTACCTCTAAATTTGGATTGCACATCCATCATCTACCTGTAGAATTGGCTGGATGCCTCAGGACTATTTGAGCTGAGGCAAGACTTTCTATCAACTACAGTGTGGTTTTGGATGGTGCAGGAACCATCCGCTACCCTTTCTTACCATACTTGATTTGCACCTGCTGGGGATCTGGTGAGCAGCTGCTTCACATCATGCTTTGATGGCAGGGGGTGACTGCTTACCTCTTGGCTCCTCTGCTCCATGGCCAGGTCATCCAGCCAGGATTTGTATTCCAGCATGCCGTCCTCTGCGCTGCGAACCAGCTGTGGCCTCAGCATTCGCCAGGGAAGTCCCAGCCGCAGCACCGACTCCACTGCTGTCGCCCAGTTGCTCAGCGTGATCCTTCCTGTATGGAAAAGGGAGACACCTCTGGGACACAGCTTGGGGAGAGCACATGAAAGCAAAGAAAAAGCCTAAAACAGTGACACAGTCTAGGTGCTGCTGACAGCACAGCATTATTTTGCACTGCAGCACAAGCACACTTGCCCCTCAAACCTCAGCAAGCTTTTCATCATTGCAACAAATCAAGGCCATGAGGCTGCAGACATCTGAACAAAGGCAAGACACTTAACTTTGGCTATTTCATTAGAAATTTGTGGCCCACTGCCCATTTTAGTAGCTGCCGTAACAACTGAGCTGGATTCCTATGAACAGCTTTGCTGCCAGGGAAAAAAGCAAGAAAGCGGTTCTCCCTACGAGCAGTTCTGCCAGCCACCACAGCCCTTTTCTCCCCCAGCCCACCAAAGGACAGTTCTCAGCAACACAGCACCACTGTCAGCCAGAGAAGTAAGAACTCTCAGCTCCTTCCTTAAGGCTCTGACAGAGGCAACTGCCATAGAAGACATCCCTCACTTTCCTCTTCCCTTCTGGTGATTTTAGACTCCAGGGATGAAGGGGCTCTAGAGACCACTCAGCCCTTCTCAAGTGACACAACAGACCTGTTCCAGGTCAGCTTTTCCAATGCTTCATCAGCATTCCAGCTGCAAAGAGTTCTTCTAGTACCAGCCTCAAGTACTACACATTAGGCTAATGACCTCCTGCTTTTCCAGCACCCTCTCTTTATGGTGTCACTCAGAGGCATTCACAGAGACTGAATAACAGCAAACAACCTCTGCCAAGGTCTGATACAGCCTCCCCATGACAGCTGGTGACAGCTGTCAGTGAGCAGTCTCCCAACCAGCCACAAACTCAACTTAGTCACTTGAGCCCTATCCAACCAGCTAACTAACCTGCATGTCCCTCAGCTCTGAGTTACCTGTATTGTCCCTGTCGTAGGCCTTGAAGGCACTGATGAGGGCTGAGGTGTGAGCAAAGAGCTTTTCCCGCAAGGCTCGAAAGGCTGACTCCTCTACTCTGCTGATTCTGGAGAATGCAGAACAGAGAGAAGCACTTTAAGAACTTGCCACAAATCACAAGACAAACTGCACCTTCCCTCCCAGCCCTCTGTCTGGCCTGTCCATGGATTGCCCAGACCCTCACACAACCGCTCTGCATAGCTACAGTTGCATCTCTGTGCTCGTGACAAGGCACTGCATGCCCAGGGCACAGTTGACTGCAGCTGATGCCATGAGTCCCTGCACTTATTTGTGAAGTAATGAAGCAGAAGGGAACCTAAACAAATGTCAAAAGTTAAAACCTGACATTGAAAAGAAAGCTGAAAAATCAGCAACCTTTAGAGAAATCCCCTTGGAATTTTGTTAACATTCCCTTCTCAACCCTTGAGCCTTCCTCATAACTTCAGGTACAAAGCTTGAACCCTCCTTTAGGGCTATTATTTAGAAAATCAAGCTGGGACAGTTCATCTCCAGAGCCCACTTTCTAAAAGCTCACAAAGTTTTCCCTTGGGGAATTTTGACTTGTTGAATATAGAGCAAGTGGAATGCCTTGCCTTTGGGTCATAGTGAGCATATGGGCTGTCTTGTTTGCTTGGTACTGAACGAAGTGGGGGATGAGGTCTGGTCCCAGCTTCACATAGGCTCCCCTGTTGCTGCCAATCTCATAGTAGTTTGAGGCTGAAAAGATGGTCAGCACCTAATCCCAAAAGAAGAGGCATTTACAGTCAGTGCATACATCCTGTAATATTTAGGTATGTGTAAACAAGACACCCAATCCCCTCCAGAGTCCACAGACTGTGAAAGCACCATGTTTTATGGAGAACAGGGAGAGTGAGGTGGCAGCTGGCCCGGAAGCCTTGCAGGTGTGAGTTCCTCATGGGTGGCACTGGTCACACATGAATCTGGTTACATGCTGGGCTTCTGCGATTTCCCTGTGCTCCCTCTCCCAATAATTTTGCCCTCCGGAGTCCAAGTGCCCTGATGAAGCCACTGACCTGACTGTGAATCTCCTGAGAACAGAATTTGGCTACAGCAGCTCAGTAACACCCTTTGTAGCTCATCTGCAGGAACAGCTGCACTAAGTGGGGGCCATAGCACAAGTGGGTTCAGATCTTTTCTCAGCCACCACGCACAAGGACACGGTTTGCTGGCACAGCCATGTCCCCAACAGAGCAGGCAGCTCCAGATTGCCCTGAACTAAGACCTCAGCTGGAAACACACTTCAGTAACTCCCAATAAGGCTGTTCAAGGATTTGGTATGTGCTTTAAGCCCCATTGGAAGAAATGCAGAACTGAGACAAGCCACCCTCCCAGAAACCCCACCCTGGCAGGATGCAAACCCAAGTATCCTTCACACCATCCCCAGCTGACCTTGCGGTTGTGACAGAACTCATAGCCCTCTTGCTTGCACTCATGAGAGCGGATCAGGAACTGCAAGCTGTACTTCTCAAGGAACTTCTCTGTCACATCAGGCCCAAAGTAGCAGCCACCACCTCGCACCTTATTTTCTCTGCAGCCCTCCTGAGGCATGGGGTCACTCCAGAGGATGTCTAAAATCTGAAAGTATTGGAAAGGTTCATTAAGCAAATGCAGCTCAGTCTCTGAACCCCTCCTTAGACTGCTGATAGGGCCAGGCAACAGACATGTTTCCTGCATTCCACCTGAACACTGTCACAGACCCGAGCCACCTCTCAAGTGACAATATTGTTGGCCTGGAGCTATAGGCACATCCAAAGTGTCTAGGGAAAGAGGGATGTACATAAGTCAGGCCTGATGCAAGCTTTGCCTTTGCTAGCATTAAGATGTCCAAGAGCCTTGCCCGTCCTACTCCATTGCAAAACACAAGTCCCAGGGCAAAAACAACCAGCAGATCCTGAGGCCATTAGCAGGCTTAGTATTAAACTCCTTTGTTCTCTAGCCAGGACATTCTGCAGCCTCCAGAAATACAAGTGCTGACTCAGTAACCACTGTTTGGATTAAAACTTAATCTCTTTAACCCTGACCTCAATATATAACTCTATAGTGATAAGGTGTGCGGCTCTGGAAGGTCATATATAATGTGAACTAAGTAACTGTGGTTTCAGAGCACACAGAAGACACTCACAGGCTGGAAAACCAAGGAAAGCAAGTCCCCAGCTCCTCCCAGGAAGTAACAAAGGTACCTAGTGAAACATCCACAAAGCCTCATGGAACAGCCCTTCCTGGCCGCCTACCACTGAAGGACTAACTGCTGCAGGAGGCACCCACAGCACACCCAGCTCAAGACTCTGCTCAGACTCTCACCTGCTTCCACTCCTCCTGACGAGTCCAGCACTGCTCATCCACATCCTTCAAGGAGACCATGCTGGAATAGGTGAGTTCCTCTGGCTCTGACTCGCTGATGTCCACCAGCCGGCGGCACGTGTCCATTTGCTCCTGCACCGTCTGCCGGAGCCACTTGGAGAACTCCAGCCTGTTGGCTGTGCTGGGAGCCTGGCCTGACTGGGGCTGCAGAGACAATCTGGGAGCTGCCTCATTCCCTGCTGCATCCGTCTCTGATTTGCTCTCCCCATTTATGGCCTGTAATTCTGGTTTTCTATTTGACTCCCTTTTTTTCTTCATCCTCAATACAGAAATAAACTGAAAGATATCAGAGAAATGGAACTGATAATGCAGCATGAAAACCCTCATCTCCAGCTCTAACATCTTCCATAGGCAGACTTCAAGTGATCCAAGCCCCAGCTCCCTCCTGCCATCAACTGCGGATTAACTATGGGGGACTGTTAGTGACGTCCTCTCAGACATGCCCATCCTGGGTTTACAGCTGGGCCCCTCATTCATCACATCTCAGTCTTCCTTATTGACTTCATGCACACAGAATTAATCTGCAATGGGAACTATGCAGCAGAGCAAAGCAAGCGTTAATGACTAACGCAAGAGCTGTCATTATATTTGGAGAAGGAAAGCAGTATTTCCCTACTAGAGAGTGAAGCAGACACAAGTGAAATGATGTATCAAAATCCTTCTGGAAATCTAGGGAGTAAAAAAGGCAAAGGAACTGTGGGACAACATCTCATCATCACTGTGTTTTTACTTCAGCACCAGCACATATTCCAGAAACCAACAGTGCTTCATCCCTTCACAGCTCATGCACACACACTGTCAAACCAAAGCCTATACCTAAATACTGTCAAACCAAAGCCTATACCTAAATACAAGTTTATCTAGGAAGACTGTTAGATTTGTCTTGTCAACAGCTAAGCTGACATGTAGAAATGAGCTCCTCAACACAAATCAGCAATACTGTTGCCTCTTGCAATAACTGGGAAATGAAACCTACTTTGTCCCTTTGAATTTTCTCAAGCATGTCCAGGTCAGTGGTATCAGAGATGCCCCCGTGAATAACAAGGACTTTCTGATCAATCAGGGTGGCCAGGGGCAGCCAGCAGAAGACATTCTGAAACATCCTCAAGATTTTCTTCCCATGCACCTAAGAGGACAGGTCAGAAAAGAGATGAAGCATCAAGTCTTCTAAATGCACGTCTCATATGGTAAAGGAGACCCAAACATAGGCCTACCTTGTATTTCTGCATCACTTCCTTGGTGAAACCATAGCTAAAGGAACAGGAGAAAGGAAGGTCAGTGGGATTTTGCACAACGCCCTCAACATGGTGCTCAGCTCCGCACAGCTCCGTACCGTAAGTTCACCATGTGGTCCTCGTGGTTCCCGCGGTTGAGATGAACCTCCTTGGGATAGATCAGGAGGAAGGTGAAGAGGATAACAAGGATCTCAAGGGACTGCTTGCCTCTGTCTACAAAGTCCCCGTTGAACACATAAGACTTGGAAGGGGAGGGAAGGCCATTCTGTAAAACCAAGGAACAGGCAGATGTTACCAGAGAGGCCTCCCCATGGTCTCCATATGCCTCTCCCACAGCTGCCCAGTCTCTCACTCCTGTCCAACGTTACAACAGATCCTCGCTCATATTTACCCTGTGGGACCCCAGCAGTGAAAGCTGGCAGTCACAAAGGGTTATCATTGGTATCAGCACTAGAAAAATACCCACTGGCACTTATAAAATGGACACGGATATCAGATTTCCAAAACAGCAAGGGAATAAGCTACTGATTTGTGAAGCCATTTAAAACAAACCAAATTGACTTGAAGCATTGCATGTGAATGGCCCAATGTTGCAAACACTTCCCAACATGACCTATGGGATACTAATTGCAATGCCTGGACAGCCTCCCTCTCCAAATTCAGTGCCTACCTTGTAAAAAATGAGGAACAAGTCATCCAGCTGGCCGTGCAAGTCTCCTAAAAGGCGCAGAGAGACAAGTCTCAGTATGTTTACCTTGAACTTAAAAAAGCATGGATAAATAACTTCCTATGAACTACGTCCTTTATAAATTAATGATTACTGAAATACTTTAGCAAGTACAGGCCTAGAGGAAATGGACATGATGTAAGGCTTGAGCTGAAGTCTGAGAAGGACAGTGAAAAAACCTACACCATCTCCTGAAGATGGATTTAGAAGCTTTGTTCATTTATCTCATGTAATGGCACAACATGGCACAAGATTATCATTACATGGAAGAAAGCTTTGTATTCAAAACAACAGTCTAATTCTCATTTAACATGATATTAGAGAGAGAGGTTTGTTTTCCAGAAGCTGCATGCAGAAGTCTGTGCTAAGTATGTATTTTGCAGAAATATCTTAACATTTTAACATTAGTCAGAGTAGGAAAACAGTAAAAAGCTTTGTCTCAAAATTACTTATAGGATGCAAACATGTGTTAGCATTCTGGATCTGCATGCATGTGCTGCTGCTTATCCAGACCAGCTCCAGGATTTTGTAGTTTAAATAATCCCAGACCACAGAACAGGTCAGAACACTACCAAGTTTTGAGACCAGTCCTCAGCTGGGTGTGGTTTCTGTGGTTTAGTAAAACAGTTCAAGTTTGGGGTGAGAGAAAAAAGACCACCCGGGTACTTCAGACAGACCCAGCTGCCTCTCATGGCATCACAGAAGTCACTTACAGAGAGCATTTGTGTTCTGTGTTCAGCACAGAGGGGGGCATCATGCCCTCACCATCATTTTTTCTCTGTCCCACCCTCCCATACAAGCATACCACCCTGGAGGCTGCAAGGGACGCACCGCACACGGTGACCTCCTCACTGTAGCAGGTGGAGACATGGCTGATGTTTGGCAACTGCTTGAGGTGCTTCCTGGTCTCATGCAGGAGGTTTAAGACATAGCGAGCATGGAGCTGCTACTAGGAGAAAGTGAAGGGATTAAAGCAGGAAATCACTGGCCTTTGAGCAGCACCACTCTGGCTGCAAAGACTCCACCAGGATAGCCTGGATGGCAGAAACTCTCCCTGGGATGGCACTCTGTGCTGGCATATGGGCTTACGTACAAGACAAGGCAAATACTGACAAACACCAGAATGGAAGAGACTAGCCCAAAGCAGCCCAGCCTCAGCACTGACAGGGCTGGCAAGGCAACGCTACAGCCCCAGCACCTTGGGACAAGGCTATATCCACTAGGCCACACCACCTCCAGGAGCAGCAGAAATTCCAGCCCAATGTGACAGGTAAGAAGTTGCTCCTCTAGATCTTTCTTAGGTTTTCCACATTGAACCAGTCTGTGAGTTTTCATATGTCCTGCAGTGCTACATACGCTCAAAGCCAGGGTGTAGGCATTTAATACAGTCAGGACATGAGACACCTTTGGTTTAGAAGTTCTCTTCAGAGAAGGGATATTTTGGCCTATTTTGCAGTTCAGCACATCAACTGAGGGATGGCAGCAGAACACTGCAGTTGTATGAAGGCTTGTCTTGTTAGTGCTGGAGAGGTACTCAACTGCGTCCTCAAAAACCTCACAATTCATATTTGAAATCAGAGTCCAAGTTGCATGGCACAAAACATTTTAATCGGATGGTTCCCTCTGGGCCATCCTATATTTATGTACAAATGGAGAAATTTGAACAAAAAATTATGAAAAGTTTCAACATTTCTTGATGTTCTTGACTTTTCCCTTTAAAAATGAAATTCAGCTTAATATTGGTACACCCCTATGTAAAGTGTTCAGTTTTGTCAGGAGTACATTTTCAGAAAGAAAAACATTTCTGTGGCATTAGGAAATACCATATAATTTCCAACCCCCTTTTGTTTAACAGCTGGCCAGCTTGTTACACTCCAGTCAACTGAGCTTGGTAGGAAGGCTAAGGCCAAATTAACTATCCTACACCCTTGTACAGAGAAGGGGAAAGCATGGTGCCTTTTGGGATCCTTACTTGTTTCTGTTGGAAAGCTTCCAGCAAGGCCGTGGCATGGTCAGGGAGGAGTGGGAAGGAGAGACGGGGTCCTGTGTAGGAGTCTGGCACCTCTATGGATTCATAGTCACAGTATTTTTCCAGCTCTGCCTCTTTGTAACTGTCTCCGCTTATGAACATGCGACTGATAAAATCCCCTGATGGCAGATTAGTGTGTTTGATTTTTTTAAAAAGAAAGAGAAACAGACAAAGAAGTTCATTGGCTCCAGGTACCATGCTAGTAATTTGCTAAATAAAAACTGTTTGGTTAGGCTGGCATTCAGGAGGATTAGCAGCCATGGATGCTGGGTCCTAGCTTGGCACTGCTACAAAACTTGCAGTGAGGGAAAGGCTGCAGGGACAAACCTCCATGTGCAGTGTGCACCATTCTGTGATGCTATGAAAACATACTGAACTTGTATGCCTCCTTCCAGCTCCTAAGAGCAAGAATTGCCCCACATCCCTTGCACAGCTGAGAGTCTCCAGACAATTCACTCCCTATTGCTGATGCCATCGCTCTTGAGACTCTTGGCCACATTTGCCATCCTGACGATTGCCCAACACTGGGCAACAAATAATACAGGGTGCAGCCTTTGGAGCTGCTAGTGCCACATCTACAAATGGCACACAGACTTACTCTCTTTGCTGCTGCTTGGCGTAAACTGGTCCATGAGGTAACTGAAGAAGTTGTGAAGCTGTAAGAAGAGGGAGAGCCCATCATTCACCCCGGAAGGAAATTCAACAGAGTAGCAATTTATCATGATCTTTCTAGAAGTATCATGCTGTCTGGTATGTACAGCAACTCCCACAGTACCAATGTAAATTTTGACTGTCTTGAGATGAATTCAAAACAGTGGCTTTACCTTCAGCCACAGGCAGAAATCTACTATGAGCCCTTCCTCTCCCTGAGAGCTAGGCAGCCTTGTAAGAGAATTTTAATCAAAGTTAAAGCATAACAAAGCAACTAGACTTGCCTATTGTGTTCAGACCCCAGAAAAACTCTGTTCAATGGCTCTTATGGCTTGCTTTTGAGGTTCATTACTTTGTATTTTATTCAATACAAGCAGGCAGGGAATCAGTAGGCTAAAAAGGGGCAATAAACTCAATCTCTGGCCCACTGAAGCACTTAGAGGGTTACCAGCCAGCAGCCAGAACTGAACGAGTCTGGCACAGAAGCCACCTTCCTATGTCTTTTCCTCCCTGCTCTTTTCCTTGGCACCATACCTGGATCTGATCCTGCTCACAGGCATACTCAATGGATTGAAAGATTCTCCAGGTGCAGCGGCGGCGCATTTCCAGCCGAGCCACATAGCGCCGGTACCACTGCTGGATCAAGACAGCTGCCTTGAAAGCTGGGGGACAAGAACAGAACCAAGCTGTTAAGCTGCACTGGCTGCAGCTGAGGTACCCCTAGAGGCTCCTTCCCCACCCCTGAAAAATCCTAGAGGAACCATTCCTTTTCAGGAAAAAGTCTACAGGAATTGTGTTCTTGTGCCTAAGGGCAAAAAATCATCCACTTCTTTTCACTTTCTTTTTGCAAGAGATAGCCCTGATCCTGCCTGGCCAGAGACCTCTGAAGCACTTTTAACCATTGCTGCTGGCTCCTCAGCAGCGGCATTAACAACAAATTATTCAGGCCTAAAAGTCCTAACATGTTCTTCAGTATTATTAGACAATATCCTCCCTCTCTACCTACCTTGATCATTTTTATGTCCATCTTACCATCTCTGGGTGCTGGGGTTTCAGGAAATCAGAAATTTAACTGAGGCCACACAAAGAGTTGACGAAAGACAGAATACTAGTTCCATTCTAGAGCCTTAAAAATATGGGGGTTTTCTACCTCTCTTTATGCCAAATAAATACCTCTGCTTTTGCGGTTGTGGAAGAACTTCAGCAGGACTCTATTGTAGCATAAATGTCAACATACCATTACCTTACAAAACTACACTCACAGTGAAACAAGGGAGGCAGAACTTTGGCCACTTAATGACACAGAATGAATGATATGCCAGAATTTACAGATGCCTGTCTGAGGTTCAATCAGCGAGCACTGATACCAGGTGCTTCCCACCAAATTATGGCTATCTGCCCTTTGATCTTGAAAACATAGCCTTTATATTCTCCCAATTCCAGTTCTCAATTCTCCCTTAAAAGTTGATTTCAGGTGGGGTGTGTGCATTTTCAAGTGAAGTACGTAAGAAATGTGAAATGGCACCATTCTCAAGCTCTGCCACAGAACCTTATGTACCCCTAGAATCTCTCATCCTCCTCAGGGGGCCTTGATCCCACTTGGACCAGCTCTGCTACTTGGCACCTCTCTTCAGATTACACTACGTCCCTTCTGTTCCATTCTGGAGCCCTACCCATGAGCCCTATACTTAAAATATCTTCTAAGACTGCTTCTCTGTCGTCTTCAGCTGAGGGGGGGAGAGGATGACTGCTGTATCCACAGGCTGACTTCAGAATCCAAGGGAAACAACAAAGTCAGGGAACTAGGGCTGCTGCAGAAGGTATATTCCCTTGCCACATTCACCAAAGCAGGGAGAGCAATCACAGGTGGGTATGGGAAACCAATTAAAAAGAGGAAAATCCCTCACCCCTACCCAAAAGCTGCTATATCCTGGCAAGAGACAAAGAGATCATATTAATTCAATCAGCTTGCATTAATTACATAACAAATAGCCCTCCAGGTACTTCAGCAGGAAACAGTGACCTTTCCCTAAAGACGATAACTTGATGGCTTATGTACTGAAACTAATAATCCTTTAAAATTATGGTTCTGTTTCAGCACTGGGAATTGCACAGCACAAAAACGGAACATCTACAGCTGCATACAACATGCTTCAGCAGGAACCTGAGACACTCTGAAGTCATGGGCAAGAGGTAAGATTTGGCAAGCCTTAATTCAGGAATAACTTCTGTATTCTTTGCCTTCTCTCTTGCTGAGCAAATGTTTACTGATCTGCAGGGCTTTAAAAAAATTCCTTGTGATGACTCCACACATACCAATGAAAACCACATCTTTTGAAACAATAAAAATTGAACCTATGAAAGACGTTATCAAGTGCACAGTTAACCTAAATACCACCATCCACACCATTTAAGCCACAGATAGCCAAGGCAGTGGTTTTTACTCTGTTTTCACAGAGACTGACTCTGCAACTGAAAAAGCCAGGTATTCTAATTTAGCAGCTTACCTGGGTGAGTTATACATTGCAGTGTTTGTATCAGTTTACAAAAAAATATCAACAAAGAAGAGAAAGATTTATCCACATTTTATGATGATCCAAACAATATATCAGCATATAAGATGCTGGAAGCATACCAAAGTGGCAGCACTCAAACCAGACTTCACTCCAAGACAGGGCCAGTTTAACAGCTCTGCTCCTACATTGTCCATTGGGAACAGCCTTCAGACCTTGTACAGGGGCACATCTGGCACACTGCATTTAGGTAGAAACTTCTAAGCAGCTGTCCCGCTGCAGATGGCCAAATCTGAAGGGTGTTGAGAACCAAAGGCTAGAAATTCAGAGTGGTTTTACTGCCCTGGGAAACAGTTGATGCGGTTCAGATGTAATACAAAGTTTCAAATAAGTAACTAGTTTTGTGTTACACTTTATCATCTTAAAATAACCCTGGGCTTGTTGGGAAAGTCTATGGGCCTTTGGTGCTATGAGTGACAGGTAAGTCTAACTTAAGTAAAAAGTGGAGTTTTTTCAACAGTGAACAGTAACAAACAGAAGTCCAAGTCACAGCCTTATCCCCACTTTCAAGCCTTATTTTCTTTTCCAAGCACTTGCAAACACTTTGCCTATCCTGGTGTTCTGCCAGTGCTGATGACTGCATGATTCAAACAACAAAGACAAGAATGTTTATTTTGAACACTTACTTATGTCTAAGGTCTCCCTCATCAACTCCCCTTGTTCCATAGCAGACCTTAGCACATGCCCACAAAATTGATACCATTACAGAGGGTTTAATATAATAAATCACTACAGCTTTGAGAGCCAAAAACAAGTCTAGATTATTAGCAGAGATTAAGAGCATTATGCTGATGTAATTAGAAAGAAAGCACATTTTTTGCTTTTCATAGTCACACCATTTCACTTACTTTGTAACCAGATTCATTTTGGCTTTGCTAATGCTTCTGCTTAACCAGTCCTGCACCAGTAAGAGCCTTGAAAAATAATCCAGGGGAAGCAGCAGGGTGACATCTGTCTCACTGTCAGTAGACACAACACCTGCATTACCCAGCAAGTGATTAATACAGTAGGTGTTAGTTCTAACTGCTGCTTC
This sequence comes from Orthonyx spaldingii, assembly GCA_013397795.1. Classification (NCBI taxonomy): domain Eukaryota; kingdom Metazoa; phylum Chordata; class Aves; order Passeriformes; family Orthonychidae; genus Orthonyx; species Orthonyx spaldingii. The sequence continues at coordinate 475,630 of VZTJ01006670.1, forward strand.
ATTTCTGGTTAGACTTGGGTGGATTTTAACCTACTCCTCATCTAAATAGCTGTTATTTCCTTAAGCCTGTTGTCTTCTGCCTGACACGTGAGAATCCTTGTCACAGGATACTGAAAGACAGAATCTCACTTCAATGCTATGACAAAAACCAGGTAACTCAGAAAAGAAACACATTCAATGCAACTGCCCAACAGCACATGCAGGAGAAAACAGAAAATGTTAAAGAAAAGGTTAGTTTTCTAAGAAACACTCACCATTTTCAGACTTCTGCAGGGAGTACTTGTACTTGACCTTTACAGAACTACCAGATCCCATGTTCTCCAACCAATGCTCCAGCGCTGCAGACTGGCCCAATGTCACCAAAACCACAAAAGAAATGCAGGGAAGACCATTTGGTCAGAAGCAAAACAGCTGCAACATGTCCCACAGTGCCAAGAATCTACAATTAAATATATTAGCACGTAATATCAATGATCAGATGGTCTCTCTTGTGCCCAAGTACATTTTCCACTCCCAGGTTTCTCTAGCTACTCACAGACAATCAGATGAGAATTTCTATCTCACTGCTTCACGTTTTCAGTGAGCTTTATAAACAGAGATCAGTTCAGAACCTTTCCTACTTCTATAAAAATAGGTACTGTGGTTGTCGGGCAAACATGTAAAAAGCCTTTCAATACTGATCAAGAACTATAAAAAAAGTCATTAAGAAGCAGTATGTGCATACAAATATTCATGCATGTAGTCCCCTGTAAGGGGTAAGTCATTATGAGGGATGAACACACACATGATATTTAATCTAACCTAACACACATGATAATTTAATTTAAGCTAAGGAAGCTAAGTCTAACATAACAATTAGCTATCAAAAGAAAATAACCAGCTTTATTAAACATTGCTTTCCTCCGTCTCATGCATCTGCTCAAGTGCAGGAGCGTATTATGCCATCAATTGCCAGTACGAAAGGACAGACAGTCAGCCTTTGGTAAGCTCACTGCTGTGGAAGCTCTGGTCAGGGTACACAGATCCTAGTGCAAGATTAGGTCAAACTCTGAAGTCTCTCACTTAGAGGAAAACCAGAATGTCCATCATAGTCAGCCATTTTTCCTCTGGAAAAAAACCCAGTCACATACTACTGCCAAAGCAGCTCCAAGCTGTATCACTGAAGAATTCAACAGATTTTTATTCTCACTTGAAATTTGGGGAGGAGAAAGCTGAGAAATAGAGGGAAGGAAATAAACACCTGTAAAAATGTTAAGACTGGTGTTTGCAAGACAACAGCTCAAAGTATTTTAAAGGGTCAGGACAAAGTAAATACAGAGGCACTTCTGCCCAGGAAAAGGAAAAGTCCTCCTCCTACAAGCACTTCCTGCAATCCTTTTGCCTCCTTCAATCTCTTTCCACCTAACCCACGTCTTTCCTCTCAAAATAGCTCAGATCCGCACAAACGCTAATTGAAGGAGCACATCCGGTGTTGTGTAAGGTGAGCTTTCCATGTTTGCTCAGGAAGGTGAGCCCTGCTCAGCAACACTGCAGCACAGAAAGGTTCTAAAGCACAGCAAAGGCTGGAACTCTCTCTCCCTTGCCCAGGATGCCAAATTGTACAATGGCATCCTCACAATGCTGTGAGTGGGTGACACAACAGCATGCACTGCAATGCTCTCAGTGAAATGCCTACACTCTTGTTTCATTCTAACAACATCATTTCATATCAAGGTCACAAATGGCCTGAAATCACTGCTTAATTACACCCAATTTTACCTGGTGCTTTACTTTCTTTGTGCTCAAATAATGACAGCTTTCCAGATTAGTAACTACTCCAAGGGACAATTGCACACAAAACTCACCACTTACAGCTCTTGTTTGTAGCCTCCTGTACCAGAGAAATCACAGTTCAGGTAAAAAAATTTTAAGTTCAGAACTTTTGAGCATAGACCTGTAACTCCCATCTGGCCTATCCAAACAAAAATTTCATTTAGTTACACAGATCTGAGGATTTCAGCAAGTTTTATCTTTCCAGAGAAGCAATGATAAGAATGATTCATTCTGCATTGGCCCTTTTTCCAGGAACAAGAACACTTCTAGGTTACTTTTAAAACAACGGAAAACAAATTTGAAGCAAACACTCAAGTATGGTGTTCAGTACTCTGCATACTGAGGATGTGTTCAGGGTACCTGAACCACCTGCCTGCTTTGATAAAATGCAACCTTGGTACTGCTTGCCTGCTTTGATAAAATGCGACCTTGGATTCGAGGTCACTTTTGGCAGCATTTTTTTCCTTATTTCCTTCTCTCCCTGCAAAGCAAACAGGCATTTATTTTTTGGGCAGCCCTACTTTAAACAAATTTTGGCCATCCATAGTAAGAGATGGCCTAGTATTAGTGTGCCCTATTTATCATATGATGGATAGGCTTATCAACAGGTCCCTCCCAAGCAGTTCCTGGGGCTGTGAATTTTTTCACTTTGTTGCCCTCAGATTTTTGTGAGGGGCACAACCTGAGCAAAGGAGTGCACAGGAGTAAATCAGGTTCCAATGGAATGAAACCTGTTCCAAGGCTGGAAGGAGTGAGGAAGAAATGGAAGCAGTCCAACCGCTCAGCACCTCGGATCCTTCCTCATCCACCCAACAGTGACACGCACCCTTCCCTTCTTAAACTCCCATACCTAAGGAAAAGAAGAGCAACAGAGACCCATCAAGGCACAGCTTCAAAGACTGGATGAACTGACCAGCAGCATCACTTCAGGTACAGGTTGTCTTAAACAACCAGGTGAGAAACATGATCCATCCAGGAAACAGCCAGCTTCCACCCGCTCCTTCCTCATCTTGCTCTTGGCCACCACTCCTCCCCTGCAGAGATATTTACCTTCTCTCTGGTGGGATTAGGAGGCTTCTGGAACAGGTTTTCCTCACACCCCTTTTGCACGAGGCTGTCCCTAGTACACGCCATGGTACAGAGCACCTGCCAGTAAACACCCACACTCTACAAAGGCAGGTGAGAAAAGCCACTGCACACACTTAAACCAGGGCAGAACTAAACCACTGCTAGCGAGTCATGGACTTGAGAGCCCCACATGGACACAGACAACCAGTGGAACACAAAGTGCAGGGCCTCAGGAGAAGGCCACACACACAGAGAAGATGCACATGCCCTGCCCACCAGAGGTCATGTTCCACAGGCAGGAGAAGGACATAACAGCCAGACTCCATGCACTTCCTGAGCCACTAGGTAACATATTGCTTGCAGCTCTTCAAACACATGCAGATGACTTGTTCAATAACACCATCTAGCACCCCATAAAATTCAGGAACGGAAACCTTGAACAAATCCATTTGAGTCAATCACCCCAAAACACAAACAACAAAAGCCTAGGTAAATTTCCTGGCTTAGCCTTATTATTTTAACTTATCCAAAACCAAACCAAGGGACAGCATTCTGAACCAAATCCTACACACTGAGAGCTTGTGCCCATCATAGATATAAGCACAATGTGGTGCTTGACCCACAGGACCTGCCAGAAACACTGCAGCTAATGTGAAGCCTGCTCCCAGGAAAAGTGACATTTCATCTATCATGAACAGGAATGCCCACTAATCTGACAGTTTTATAGACATTGCAGCAACTGAGGGAGCAGATGAGCAGAAGATGGAAGGCAACAGGAAGACATAACCGACTAGAAAGTTTAATAGGGAAAAAGCTAAAAGGAATGTTGGAGGGAAACAAATTTTAAGTTCTGCCGAAAGAAAAACAGCAAGAGTTTAAAAGCTACAGCTTAATTTAAAAAATAATCACATACTTGTCCCAAAGATAAAAACACTATCTGGCACTAGGGAAAGTGATGATCCTACCTTTCCCCGAGAGTAAATACCTATGTATGGCCCACGTGCACATCAGACTCAGCACCACTTGTAGCTGCCAACAAGACAGTGAAGCTTCTTGTATTTCAAACACGCACCCACACAATTACTGCAGGGCCAAAAAGGAGAATTCCAGATACAAAACACCCAAATGCAGTTGGCTACACCTTGGCATACACAAAAACGATATTTCACTTCAAACTCTAAGCTATTTCTGAACACAAAACCATGCTACAAAGAAAAAAAATAAAAATGCAACTTACCTTGCCCAGTCCTAATGTATGGATTTGTTCAAGACAACAGAAGCTCTCTACTTGATATATTTTGGTTGTATTCAGTACCCAAATGATCAGTGATTTCTAACAGTATTTGTTGAATTACAGATGCAAAATCTCCTCCTCAGAATCCAAATAATCATCAAGTAAGGTCTTCCCTCAGGCAGGCAGCAGGACAGGCCATGTCTCTGCGCACGTGCAGCCCAGAACTGCTGCAGACCCTTTGATTTATTTACTGCCTAGTTATGAGCAGCCTTAAGAATCCTCTACCATGTGATGCTTAATAAAGGCTACAGATCTGAACTGGATTAGGATTACTGAAGGGATTATGAATGAGAAATACAGCATGTTGGCCTCTCATCCTAAGAGTCAGCTCTTACACACTTTGAAGCCGCCTTCTGCTAAACGCAAACTTCTGGAGGAAAAATAATTCAAGGCTTCACCTCTTACTTTTGTTGGGCTGAAAAAATATTTGGGGCTTTGTAGCTAGGGAGTCTCTAGTGCAGAAAGGAAGAGATGTGAAAAAAGCGAGGATAATTTATCTTCTGTTTTATTAGTTCACAATTCCAAGCTTGAGAAAGCAGGAAAATCACTGTACTTGCCAAACTTTAAAAAGTGTACATATAAGGCAGATGACATCTCAAACAGAAATATGATCAGGAAGCCATTCAAAAAACTATAAATGATGCTCCTTTTTTAAAAAGGCAATGATGATAAAATCATAGAATGCCACGGCTGGAGAAATACCTTCAGGATCTTTTGGTCTAGTCTTTCTTGGCAAAAAATCCCACAGAACACCCAAACCTACCCAAAAAAAACAGTGCTACATTTTAATGTTCCCAGCATTAAGATGGTTTTATTTAAAGTATTAACAATCCCATCTCTGCATTATCAAACTTCAACTCTTATCACAAGTACTTTAGCTACTCACAGGTTAAATTACCTAATTTGTAAAATATATCACCACTTCGTAACTATTTATGTTTTTAGCTTGTCTTTAAACTAAGACCAGGAAGCTATGTAACCTTTTGGTTAGCAAAAAAGCATTCAAGGTGGCAGAAAGACTATTGTGTTGCCAATCAGTGTCTTGCAGTGTTTGTTACCACAGAAAATGCAAGGCTTTCAATAAACTAATTTATAAGGGAAAAAAAATTCTACATTCCTTACTTGTTTAAATCTCATAACGCCAAACAGGTGCCAAGCCACAAAAACAACAGCAGAAGCAAATTGTTTCCTGAATATTCATAAATACTAACAACTTACACATTCCAGATTGTTTGTACACATTGAAACAGATACATTTGGGTAAATTTATATACCAGTGAGCATCTGGGCACACCCCTGCCAGAGGATAATCAGCCTAATGCTGCAGAGGTCAGGATGACTACACAAAGCCACACCTGTAAGCATCCTGTTGTTGTGGGTGGCTGTTATTTAAAGAGAACCTGGTGGGATCACAAATGAGTGCCTACATTGTGAATTATAGCAATGGGCCATCTGAAATCTGAAAGATAATGAGCATTCTTAAATCTTCCTCCAGGAACTCTTCTTCATATTCATCATCTGGCATCTGACTGCTGTACCTCGCTGTCTAAATTGGGTCAAGGCAAAGCTTGCAGCACATGTATCCAGGCAGGAGGAGAGGATGCAGGTAAGTAGGTTATGAGACTCAGCACAAGGAGATAAAGTGCCCTCAGCTCCTGAAGGTGCTCTCAGAGCAGTTTGCATAACCAGTGCACACTCACTGCAGCCAGCATGGCATGGATCTGGAAGCTGTGCTCTGGCCCCACCTGCTTACAGGTGACATTTTGTCCAGTGAAGAAGGGCACCTTGCAGCTTTACTTGAGGGTGCCCACTGGTGTTGGCTCTTCAAATCCCTTAGTATTCCTGGAGTACACCTAAGTGCCCAAGCTCAATTACAGTCACAGCATAACCTGACAGAAAACCCACTGGTCTGCACTGTAAAACAAGATGTTAACTTGTACTGCAGCCAACTTGATCTGAATGCACAAAAAACCAAATACAACCCTTTTTTAACCTCACTGCTACCCAACAGAACCTCCTCTCATCTACCAAGGACAAACATGCATTACCACAGTTCCTGAAACAGCTCCTGATTTCTGATCAATAAAGTAACTATAGTCTACAGCTGTGCCTGCTGCTGCTAGGCCCAGGATCAACAACTCCTCATAGGTGAGGGAAAAGGATGACATAGAAGTAACCCCACAAGCCTTCATAAACCAAGCTACCAGCTGAACATTTTTATTTAATTATGTTCAGGCCTACAGGCCATGTAAATTACAAAATGTGTTTATTAGTCAGCACAGAAGTACATTGCAGCTGCACAACTGCACATTGGACAGCTGTACAAAAAATAGTACAAGCCATTTTTACCCATCAACATCTACTAGAGCATCAAATTCATTACAGTAAATTTCAAACTTCCATTACACATGATTAATAGGATCACCTGTAACACTTCAAAGAGTTAACAAATCACTCTTCCCTGAATGATTCACATCATTAACCAACCAAAGCCACTGTATTGCTCCCAGGAGTGGTTTTAAAAGCATACATTAGTCTTGCACAGCTTCAGCTTCTCACTCAATGTGTTGAACTAGAAAAATAGGTAAGAGAGCACAGGTTTGTCCACAGTCAAGTAAAAAACAAATTCTACACAATCTCTACAAAGAATTACTCTTGCTAAAATCAGATCTGACAGAACTGCTGTAAATATAATAGCTGTAATAGTTTTTTTTTTTACTCTTTAAACTGGAATACAGCATCTTGTGCTCCTGCCAAGGCCATGCAACCAGTTTCTCAGCATAGCAATTATCATAATATCTCTCTGAAGCTGTTCCATGAGGCACCTTGTGAGCTCAAGAACTTGGACTTATTCTGCACATTCACAGGACAAAATCCCCAAAGGATGCTGCTCACATTCAGTCACTAGTGAGCAGCCCTTACAAACAAAGCTTGATTTTTCTTGGTGCTAAGTGCACCATCCTCTCCTACTGGGATTCAGTACCCTTCGGCAGGGCTTGCTGTCATCATCCACCTGGAGCCAAGCAAGGGCAGTAGTGGGGAGTGGCAAAAATAGCCAAAACATTCCCAGAGGGAACCTCCACCTTTAGGTTGCAACATCCACCCCTTCTCTCTGAACAAAACTCTTCCTAAGATTGTCTCCACAAGTTTCACTATGAGAGTCAATATATTTAACTACCTGTAAAACAAGGGAAGGTATTTATCCAAGGGCAATAAACAAGCAGAATCAGGAATTCAGACTGGGTCACTGGAGTGCCACTGCAATGTTTTGTCGCTCAGTGACTGTGCAGCTGAAATGGTTAAGTACACATGCCACTTACACCTCTGCTGCTTGCACCTCTTCACTCAGTTCTCATCCACGTCTGGTAGCGATCGGGAAACGCAGCACTCATGACTGTGGTGTACACTGTGTTACTGGCAGGGAAAGAGGAACAGAGGCAGTGAGTGACACTCCAAAGGCAGAAAGGGGTATTTACCTAGCTAGCGAAGCAGCACAACAAATTTTTGTGGAAACAAATATTCTGCTTAGGTACAGAAGGTTTAGGAAAAGAGACTGATCAAATTCAAGACTGTTGGCAATAATTTATAGTGTTCTTTCCCCCACTCAACACAACAGAGGAACTTTATTTCCACATCCTTTTCATCACCATATTAAACAACTGGTACTGTATCTATCTCACAGCTGAGATAATTTTCCTTTCCCCCTTTCCTCACACTGACAAGGCAGAGGAGAGGTCTTGGCATGGAAGAAGCCGTTGCCAATGTCCAATGAGAATGACTGATGCAGAGAATATACTAAGCTTCATGTAAAAGTAAACCAAAATATGATAACCTGCAAAAGTTCAATTTCTGCAGCAATACACAAGAAAACACTGAAAGAATCTCTTGGAAACCCAGCAAATGGTATCTGAAAGCTTTATCCCACTTACTTCAGTACACATTAATCAGAGCTATATCAGAACATGCAGAAAAAGCTACAGTCAGTGTTAGCACCACCCCAAAAGTTCCAAAAGTAGGTAAAGGACTCAGTGTGACATCCAGCTGCTCCTCCAAAGGAGTCATTTGTTTCACTACTCCAAAGCAATTTCCCATAACCAGACTGAGCCCAAACCAGTGCTGTTCCCTGACTGAAGTGGTAGACCCAAGAGGAAGGGTGTTGTGGAAGTAAAAATAGAGGGTCACGAGCACAAACCAAAATCTAAGCTGGGAAACCAAAAGACTCAGACATATAAGGAAAATCCTCAGCAAGTTTGTGGTTTACTTTCAAGTGGCCTGAGGCACAGCAGGAGGCACAGATCAACGGCTCTCAATCTAATACTTACTTGTTTAAGACTGGCTTCACTGACAAAACCTGTACAGAAAGTTTGAAGAGTTGTCATTTGGGTAGATAAAGAGGGAAGTAAATGGTTATTTAGAAATAGCAGTAGGATGAAGTTATGAAAGGAATAATATCAAGTCAAGGACTTCTTGCTTTTTTTAACATCAGATCATTTTACAGAAGTACTTTCTAAAAAGCCCTCTGAAAGACGTTGATTCCCAAAGCTCATCGTATCTAACACTATGTGCCTGTACTTGACATAAGAAACTGCACAAAGATGATAGGATTCACTTCCTGCACTTTCCACCTGAATTGGTGGTCTGTTACAAAATGCCTACATAGGAGACCAGAAGCATTTTAAACAACTTTCAGTCTTCAACCCCCCTAGAGACAGCTGTGCAGTAAACCTTGTTCCTCACAGAAAAAGTACAGCTTTTAAATCCCTGGTAAAAGAGCACATCTGCATTGTCAAAGAACTTGAAGAGCAAATCACAAGGCAAAATTTGAGAAATACCTTAAAGAGTGTATCAAAATTGATGTTGTGCTGTCCAGTAGCATTCAGAGCTTTGATGGCTGCTGTTCTATGGTAAAGCAACACAGTATCAATTAAACACACTTTCTGTGTGTTTTGTCTGTTCCAAAAGCTACAAAGCATCAACACAAAGAACTTCTTACTAAAGGCCTTGACATGGAAATGCTTGCTTTGGTCTAAAATAACTCCAAGTTGTGTGACTGGATCTCGTCTCACACTGTTGAAACTTCTGTTACTACTCCATGGAGTACATATCGAGAGGGAACCTGTCAATCCCTTTTTGCACACTACATAGCCTAAAAATCACATGTGAGCGCCTTCCTAGTGCCATCCAATACTTTGGCACTGTCAATCTAAGTCATTTACCTTGAACTAAATTTTGCTTTATGAGCAACTTTTTGGCCTATGCTTTGTCCTCACGGTTTCTCATTATTTACGCTAATCACTGCCTCACAGGAGGCATCTGGCATCTGTGAATATTGCTCTACACCTTACGCGCTCCCTTCAGAGTGGCATTACAAGAACTGAATGAGCTGCCTGTTCAAGGAGAAAACACCTGCCCATATCTCTAACCTCTTAGAAAATACAAGTTCTCTTCCCACAGAGCTTCCAAAAAATTTACCTGCGATCATCAAAAGGAGGAGGGGTAGTCCAATGATCATAGTTGGTCTCCACACGAAACCACCTGTAACAAGCACATAAGCAAAGAAGAGGTCAATCAGTAGCAATTCGTAAAGTCCAACAGTCAGTATCCCTGTACTGCCAAAAGGAAAAAACTCCCTCAAAAGCCAACATCCTCTGCCTGCTGCAAGCCCAAGGGCCTCATGTTGGTAGACATAACAGCCTTTACCATCAACTATGGAACATAGGACTGGAGTGAGTGACCTCTGATCTGCTGTAACCATGACCAAGAGGCACCCCAGGTCTCTCAAGGAAGTTGTGCCACTAAGCCAGTCACTCAGAAGGGAATAGGAGAAGCAGAAATGAAGTAGTTTTTTCATACTTACGCTCCACCTAAGGGATCTAGAGGCCAGAGATCTGCTGGCCCCCTTCTATTCCTCGTTATGACCATGCCTTCTTTGGGGGACACACCTCCCACAATATAGTAAACTTCAGCAATGATGGGAATGCCAGCCAGTCTGAGAACAGCGGACTGGAAGTCCTCTGCTTTGCTCAGGGTCTAATGCAAAAAGGAGATGATAGTGAGATTAAGCTGTCAAAAAAAAAACAAGCACTGGGACATCTTCAAAGGTCCAGCTTCTCTGAAAATGGTAATTAAATCTGAAGTGCTACTTGAAAATATTATTAATATAGCAACATACCAAACAGCATAAAATAACCCCTGGCACAGGTATTCACCACCTAGGAGTACAGCTTAATTGGTTATGACACAAGTCACAGCTAGCTGAAACCTCCCTAGGAAGGAAGTCTTGGCACAGCTTCTCCAGGATCTTTGGCATTGGAGGTTGCCATCTGAAGAGACCAGAATTGCCTCATTACTGGCAACACAGGGCCCACACTTACTTTCTCCTCAGAAATCCATTTGCTTACCAAGTTGGTATGTTTTCTGTACCACTGATTCTAATTTACTACATGTTTAAGTACAAATGGCACAACTGTGAAATGTAAAAACAACTCAGTGCACTTACATCTCGGACAAGCCAGCTGACAGGATAATTCCTATTGAGGAAAGCAGCTATAGCATTTTCCCACCATCTACCACCATCTGGGAAGAAAAATATAAATAACTACACACATAATTTATATACAATGAGACAGGGTAGGTGCCTATCAGCACAAAGTATCAAGTTTTTATGGGAGAAATGCCAACAAGGAGCACAACCCTCAGGTGAAATATAAATAGACAACATAATTCCACCTGACAGTCTGCCACAGCAGCTGGATTAACACCCCTGCTTTCCAGAGAGCATCTTGGACCTGTCATGATAGGAGTCATAATAATCACCTCATTACTCTTCTTACTGAAATATTAAAACAGGAACAATTCCAGGGAAATAATATAACAGCTAAAAAAGAGGTCATAATAGTGTTGGTGTTACTGAGAAAAATAAGAGAAGTACAAAAACCAGAAGGCCAAGTTTGTTACTGTTTATACACTCACGCTTTACAAACCACAAAAACCCCACAAAAACAATCCACTTGTCACTTCATAGACCTTTACCCTGATTTAGTCATGCTGTTTCCCCCCCATAGCTCACACGCTCATTTCCCTCAATTTCTAGTTCAGCTGGAATGAACTGAAAACAGCTTTCACTTCAGATAAATCCGTGAGCAGTCTGCATCAGCCCATGGACAGGACTGCACCATGTGTGGAGTGAACACAGGACATGGAGAGACATAGGACTTCGGTACACAAGACTTCCTCGATTAGGCCTTTCACAGACTCAATAGACACTTAACACTTGCCTTTAAGTTCATCTAAAAGCAGTTTGCCCCTCTAAGTACCAGCTGAGAACACTCCAGTTTTGAAAGGATTAACTAACTGCTCTGGTGTCAGAAGCAGTGAGCATGTAAACTATGGAAAGGATTTAGTGAATCCAACAAGGCAGCATTAACAAAGCAAACAGGAAGCAAGAGGTGCAAGTGCTCCATAGCAGCATCTCTACTCAGAGATAATGTACAGGTGTAACATATACAGAGTTGAAGAACAGATTGTTCAAGATTAAAAAGAAAAATGCTTATTGCCATCACAAGGGAAAAATAAGCATTTTAGATGTTGGTTCTGAGAAAACATTACTGCCAGTTCTAACAACCTAATAAAGAACAGCAAAGTATCAGCTTCTTAAAAGGAATGAAAAGAGAAAGAAATGGAGGAGACAACTTGCCAAGTTTTGAGCTGGACCTAAATGGCATTATTTGTGAAACCAGCCCTGATAAAAAAGGCAGTGACCTTTCCCTGCCTTCCCCATTGCTACAAGTTTTAGTTCTCACTAGTGACATCTCTCAACTCCTCTCTACTACTCATCTTGCTCAACTGCTTTTCTAGTGTCTCCAGGCACTCTCTCAAGCTCTGCTGCCTATCCCCTAGATTTGTCTTGTGCTTCTCGCCCTCCTCTCTTTCCAACTGCCTTATGAGGCCAGACAGCAATGGAATACAGCAGAACCAGGAAAGCAGCCATTTCTTTGCTGTCTAAACTGCATCTTGTTAACTCAGCCCCTACTCTGCCACCTCCAATGGTGTCTCTTGACCAGACCACATCTTTTAGTTTGCCCAAGCCTTTCCCCATCCTTTGACACTTTCAGCTCAGGTGACAAATACCTTCTCATACACAGCAGCTAAAACCAGGCAGCATATGTGCTTTCACTCCGTGAGGGCAAAGCAAGGCATTCCACTTCAGATCCTTCCTGGCAACCTTAACCTCACTGCTCCCTCTAAGATACAAAAGCCAAGGCAGGCAACAATCAACAAAAACAACACACAACAACTGCTGTGGAAGACATTTCCTTTACCTCGTTCATCTCCAGAGATGGTGAACTTGTGTGGACTTTGCCCGGTCCATAAGCCTACATAACCAAGAAATGTGGTGCCTTGGTATGCTACCTGAAAGCAGGAAAGAGAGAGGAGTTCAGCATTCCAAAACAGAACACAGTTGGAACCTTCAGCCTGTACTTCTTTCTATAGCTTTCATACCTACATTGCTATCAAACACTCTGCCTTCAGTTCTAGTAAAACATGCCAAGTAAATTATAAAGGGACTCTGAGGCCTCAAATTCAGTTGTTTGTGATCACGGACTGCTACAAGGGTTTTGCTCAAGTTAAACTGCCAAGCACCAACAGCAACTTTTCCACAACTCCATTTTTTATGTTCATTAGACCATTTCACAAAATGGACTAACAAACATTTTAAAAAATCAGACTAACCAAACTGTACTAGCAACTAATTCATTTTTGGAAATCTTCATCTAAAAACACACTTATTGGTCACAAAAATTTAAAAGGTCTGAAAAAAAAAAAAAAAAAAGGCATTAGAATTGGTTCCTACCGAAACTGATCTTCTTACCATATTCCCTCATATTTCTTTTCTTTTTTAGCATCTTGACATTTCTTTCTTTCAACATCTTAGAAGTAATGATCTTCAATACTAGATTAAGCTGTTCCACTTTCTCCAGTCCATCACCATAAACCAGATGTCCAGAACACAAAGCAAATCAGCATTCATCCCACACTCCTGGAGCATAACTGTGCTGCTCTAATAATCCAGCATATTTGGGATGATAACTCCATTCCTACGTTAAATCCCCCTGTCTAAGCAGCTATAGGGCTGTCCCATTCTTCATGGAACACCAGCCAGCCACATCAACCCTGGATCATACCTGCCCACCCTTCATAAACTGCACATCAAGTGTGATCTTGCTCAGTATATCGACAAAATCATAATCCAGGTTCCGACCGTGGTAGATGTTCCCTTTGTCATCCTGGGCAACGATGCTTGTACAGAACCTGCAACCAGAACAGGGCGAGGAATGACTGAAGGCACAGCTTGACACTGCTTGCAATATTCTAGCTAAAGGAGCTCAGCCTCTCAGGAGTAATTGAGCTGATGTTCTGCTAAGTATTTTATTAATGTTACCATAAAAATAAGAGTCCAATACCACACAGCACAGTCCACAGCAGGTCAGAAATTGCAGGGCAGGCAGAAAGCAGCACTTTCACTCAGGAAGAAGTCAGTATTTCATTTCACTTTCTTAAATCATAATGAAAAGGTGATAGCTGAATGCATCCATACAGTGTCTCACTTGCTGCATTTAATTATGATGGTTTCATTTCCATTTGGACTGTTTATAATTTTAATCCCAAGTAGATAAATTGAAATTAAGTCCCATCAATGAAACTGAAAACCACTGGTTGTTTAAATACCAGCCATTTCTCTAGAACAGTAAGTGCACTCGAACTCCTTGCTTAACAAATTCAGTTTTGTTAAAACAGGCTTTTTGCTAGAGTATATTGCATTAGCAGGTAATTAACTTATTTTCTCTGTAGTTATGAGTTGGTCATTATAGTGATGCATAACACTGCTTCTCAGAAATATAAAGGTAAAAAACTCGTCACACAAGCAGGCTATTCCCAGTTGATGGGGGTTTTTCAGTGTCCAAGCCAAGCAACTGAATTTCAGGGGCCTTACCAGGGATAAATATAGTGAGTATCCTCTGTGAAACACTAAAACAGCCAGCATTTAAATGTATAATATCCCATATTAGTTCTTACCAAAAAAAAAAAAAATCATAAACTGAGTACCACACATTAAAAAAAAAAATAATCCAAATGCAAACAAGGTGCCACATGCCCTCATATTTGGTAAAATGTATATGGAGAAATATTTCAGGATCCCCAACACCAAGTGTTGATTATTCTCCTGGACCACGTTTGTAGGGCACAAAGAAACAACGAAACTGGGTTTTTTTTTTTTTTCACTGAGATTTTGTTGGATGCCAAAAATATACTACAGTCATTATCCACTGTTCAAATCGGGAAATGATATTATGCAGCCAACGTGAACTTTCATCCAGAAAGTGGTTTAACAGTAACTTGATCGGACAAATCAGAGAGCAACTAATTCTTCTAGCCTCCTTTTTGGCAATTTTTAAGTGACAGAGAAAATTACATCTTCAAAGATAAATGATCTCAACTACTTTTGGATAGACATACCTTAAAACCAGAAAAGATTTTTGGATTTTAATACATTGACATAGATACACATATGTACACAAAACCATGACAGATAACTATTACTTGTACTTCCCAATCGAAAACATAACTGTTTCTCGTTCCACTCAGCATCCAGACTACTAAAAGAGAAAGAAATTTTGCTGCTGAACAGATGAAGTGGTCCCAGAACGAACAGTGCAAGTCACCCGCCACGTGCCTTCTCCCACGCTGAACTAAAGCTCTACACCCACCTGTACGAGATCCTGTAAGTACCCGACACTTACGCAGTGGATTCGTAGGCGAAGTTCAGCAGGACTCCATCTCCGAGATTTATTCCCAGTGCTTTGCACATCCCCGCAATCTCCCCCGCGAAAGGCTGTGGCATGAACAGCTCCAGTTCGGCCGCTATGGGCTGGATGACTTGGTGAACCCATGTCGGTACGCTCTCGCTGCAAGATACAGCCAGGGCGTTAGCCGAGAGGGGCCCGCCGGTTCGCGGCTCACAGCTGGCCCGACGCCCCTGCACGCCCCGCTCGCCCCCCTCCCCGCGGCCACCCCCGAGGGCTGCCGGGCCGCACGCACTCGATGATCCGCTGCACGGCGGCGCGCACGAAAGCGGGCTCGAAGTGCCGCAGCACGGGCAGCCAGCGCTGCTCGGCCGGGCTGTCCAGGCTCACGTTGCAGCGCAGCGGGGCCGCCGCCCCCGCCGCCCCGCACAGCAGCGCCAGCAGCGCCCACGGCCCGCAGCCCATGGCGCAAGATGCAGCGGCCGCGGCGCCCCGGGGCCAGCCCGCCCTTCCCCGCGCCGCAGGGCCCCGCCTGCGGCCCTGCCCGCCCCGAGGCGTCAGCGCCGGCCCGCCCGGAGCCGGCAACTCCGCTCGGGCCCGTGAGACACAGACAGAACAAGCACAGCAGCAGCTACATGCTTCCGGCTAACAAGTGCTTTGCCCCGGCGCTTCTGCCAGGCCAAATTGATGAAAGCCGGTCCAACACCGCCGCTTCCACATCTAGGGCAGAGGGGACAAAACCACACTTGGCAGAGCTGTCAGTATGCTGGCTGACACAGCAAGGCTGTTAACAAGAGGGAAACAGGAAGAGAGGAGACTAGACACTTGTTCTCAACCCCGGGGGCAAAAGATCACCACTCCCTTTCAGTGTCTGAGGTTCTTAGTTTCTGGATACATGCACAAGAAGGGAAACTGCTCAGCTGTTCAGCAGAAAAAACACCCCCACCAGCACAAGTGGGGTCGAGAGATTGTGTTTTCCTTCTCCTCCCCCTACCTTTGTCTCCAGCCCTTGCTCCACAATCCATCCCCACAGCACTCCAACTCCCACCTGAGAGTTCACTGCTCTCCCTGCCAAGCATCAATCCCTGCCCTTCCCTCAGCAGAAACACACAATTTGAATACAGCATGGCAAGTTATAAAAAAGAAAAAAAAAGAAAAAGTAAAACACTACTTTGTCTGTCTCTCCATAAAGCCTCTCTAAGTTTTTTTTGTGCTAGGAAGCAATGTGACAACAAAACAAAATAGAAAATCAACATAAGAACGAATTAAAGTTATTACAAACACATATTTGAAAAATAGCTAAGTGAATTCCCACATGGGATATGAGCATTAACCTGACTTTCTAAAGAGAAAGGAAAAATGCACCCCACCACATGCATTTCCATTATACGGTGTGTGTGGCAGCTGTTTCTGCACCACAAAGAAATCCATTTCCAATAGACTTTGACAAAGGATGGCCTACGTAACTCCCTCAAGTTATAAATAATTTATGAACTCCATTAAAACAGGTGGCTGGGGAAGGTACAAAGAACCCGTTAATGGTCCCAGCAGAGGTCAAGACTGAAGCACAAGTTAAACCTTAGAGAAAGAATCCAAACCTTGACATTATTCTTACATGTACTTGCCATGCACCTGCAAGTCCCACCAGAAGGCACACCACTACAGGAAAATGTGCCTTTTTCTTTGGCATATGATGCTATTTTTGTATTTAAATAGCAAGAAAAATGTTATCTCCCACACACTAATTTTATTTTTGTTTTCCTATTAAGCCATAAGGAACTGTTCTTCGCCCACAACTCTTGATGTGTGCTTACCTGCATCACAGATGAATTTGGTCTTATTAAATTGGTCAAAGCCCACTGCTCAGACAAGAGCTTACTCCATCTGTCACTCCCCTAAGACAGGCACAGAGACCATACACATATGCTTTATAGACTGACCAGAATATTCTCTTTTCATTGCTTAGTCATTGCCTCAAGTAGAATTTTTATCATAAGGTTGTGTATTTTAATACTTACACATACAAAACCCACTGTAAGTAAGTTACATTTAATAAAATCGTAACTGCCTTCTTCCCTAGAATGCTTTAAAAACAAATTTAAATCCTCCAAGGATTAAGGCCTCTGTCCTATAGGGGCAGTATCCATCAGCTTCCAAGAGTTCCATTTGCATTTCTGAACAGATCAGAGTTAAGTCCGTAAGGCACCGCAGTCCTTCTTTCCCTCAGGGTGATGGTGGGTGAAAAGAAGCATATCCAGGGCTATTTCTTCAAGGGTGACAAAGTTCTCTCCAGCATTTACTTTAGCAGCTGTTTCCTCTTTTTCAGAAGTGCATCTCGAAGGGCCAGCTAAACACAAAACAAGAGGGGAATAGTCAGGTAAGGAGCATCATAACTGAGACAACATCACTACCACATCAAAAACCCTTTTCAATTTCTTTAACCTCTGATAAAGACACTAGGAGCTCATCAGCTCAAACTGGGAGCAGCAATGCCAATGTTAACAACTACAGTGGCAGATGCACACTTCTTGAACTGCACTGTGGAGTTGAGGTAAATAACCCCAGTGTATTACCAAAACCTATACAATGAAGATTAGAATAAACTGTTCTTTTACTGACTCATTTCCATCTTCAATCAGAAGAGATCAATAAAAAAATTCAGTTCAGCTGAGAGGTAAGTAAGAATGGTATTTTGTGAAGGAGTTATTACAAAACTTCTTTTCAAGGGGGAAGGAAGAATGTTTACAAGTGCCATATCACTCTAAAGAGATATTGTCGTGCTTCAAGCATGTTTTAGCTAAGTAAAGGAACTACCTCTGGACTATAGTAGGGAGGCCATTTTATCTTACCACTATAAAAAGCAGCAGAATGCAGCACCCATACAACTGATCCTCCAGTCCTCCCAAAACACTTACTTTCAAATTATGGTTAGACTGGCACTGTAGCCTAACTTTTGTAGAAAACAAAGTTTGAATAAATACTGCCTGCACTGTTTAGCAGTTACATTTGAACTTAAAACATTAATAAGGACAAAATCCTTCAAGATTTGTTTTTTAAAATAACTGAGTTAAGAACTGCAAACAGCAACTTCCTTGAAGTGCCTGGATTGTTCATTTGCAGCCTATTTTGTGTGTGTTGAGAGCTGGTTTCAATGTTGTCAGTCTTAATTGAGGTGAGGTGATGCCAAGTAAACTCTACAGAGGATACTAGTCCACATCCTCCTGTTCAACAGCCAAACTTGAGATATTCTCTACTGAACCGACAAACAGTTCCTGTCTTGTCCTTCCTAAGGCAAGAAAATGCAGACAAAGAGCATTTGGCTAATGTATATGACCCTGGAAACAACTCAAAGTCTGTTCAAGAAACATGTAAACACTTGCACAAAACACAACCTGGGAAGAAAAAACAAGACCACTGGATTATTCTACAAGTTTCTTGGAACAGGTTTGGATGAGCTGAGTTTAATAACACCTTGTAAAACCCTAGACTGGCAGGGGCTTCACCACTGAGAGCACCATTAGGGTGAAATTAAACTCAAGTAATTTTTTTCTAAACAGCAGTTTCAAGCTACAAAATCACATTTACATCTACTCCTCAGGAACATTTGTGACAAGCTATTAGATGACCTCTAAGCCAGGACAGATGAGTCGGTAATACAATAGTAACAAGAGAAAGGTCAGAGACTATGGGAGACTGAACAAACACTGAAAAGCTTTCCCTGATAAACAATTTCTCCACAACAGAGAAACATTCACTACAGGATTAATCAGGGTTCTAATACCACCTTCTTTAACTTAGAGCAAGGAAGGCAAAGCCTTCCTAACCTACACTTGACTCTGCAACAGGGCTTGCACCTCAAAGCACACCAGAGAGGAGCCTAACAAAAGCATTCTTCACCACAATCTGCAAAGTAGCTTTGTCTCTGGGGCAGGACTCAGGCAAGTCAAGCCATAGGCTTGGTCTGAGTTACAACAGCAACAGCCCAGGCCAGAGGGTAGGCACATCACATCTGCATGAGGAGTTTCTGCTCATACTGCCCCATCCATCTCCAACATCAACCATTACCTGTTTCTCCCTAAAGGAACGCTTGTTCTTGGTCCGGACACTATGGCTGTATCTCATCATCATGAAGTTCTTGTTCTTTTGCTTTTCTTTGTTGGAAGAGCTGGCAAATGGGTTAATTCTGGTTTTCTTTTTCACAAATTCTTTTCTGTCTGTTTTTCCAGCCTAGAATAGACAGTGCAATAGAACAACAAGGGGTCATTTTCCTTCACCTGCCTGATGGTAACAGGTTCTGCAGCAGTAGCAAGAAATCTGGGTTCAGGCTGACTGTGTTCATACATGCCTTCTCCCATGCTGGCTGTATTTATTAAGTCACAGTGAAAACTGGGTCTCTTGGCATTTTTATGGTCACCTGTGACCAGTATGGGAATGTTTTTTTGCTACGGCCAAAATGCACCAGCAAAGAACCCAACAAACCATCTCTCAAAACCCACATGGCAGCTGGGCATCCATCCTAGATATGCAACCCTAACATTTCCTCCTGCACAAGACAGACAAACCCAAACCCAGGACAAGACACAGAACATGTCCGTTCCTCACCTTTGCAGTTGCCAGTCTGGTCTCTTTGTCCGACTTGGGCTTCTTATGCAGATGTTCAATATCTCTGAGTGAAAGCAACTCCCCCCTACACACAAGTTCAGTAAAATGTCACCACACAAAACTTCATCTGGCAAGGAAAACAAGATGCCCTCTACACCCTCTCACCCATCTTAGGCCACTGTCTTACCATGAATTTAGACACCAAATTCTTGTTCCCTCCAGGCTGTTCCTCAGGTGGGGGATATACATAACAAAAACAACCCATTTTTATTTCTGAAGTCCTGCTTTTCTCACCAAGTTTAAGAAACACCAGAGATGTAACTATGCAGCTACTGCTACAAAAAATCCCCTCTCGTGCCTCTTGGCCTGAGCAACTCCAACCAACAGTCTCAGACCTACCACAGGCTCTTCATGTATTTTCTGCCAGGTAAAAGCAAACCCCCAGCCCAGGATCATTCTAGGCTCTGGCTGCTGGCTGTCACTAGGGAACACTGATGAACAGCAAAGCTCTGTGCCCTGCTGCAGTGACGAGCTGCCTCACTAGAAGACAGCTAAGAAAAAGCACTCAACAGCTCATATCCTACCTGCCCTCCTCCTCTTCATCATCTATTTCGATATATTTCCGCTTTGCAGCTTTGCCAGGTGCAGAATTAAGTTCTTTGGAAAGCTGGGCAAGACGTATTTTCTTGAAGTCTTCTTGAGTTAGCAGCCTGCTTGTACTGACTGCTGCAGCTTTGGCTTTTCGTTCCTCCATGGGCATGCTTTTCACTTTTTCTGCCTTTGGAAAAGAAAAAGGCACAAAAGAATCAGTCAGAGCTTTGCAAACAACTCCCATGCCACAATCCATGATCCTTACCTCCCAAATACACAATATTGTTGGGAAATGCTACAACCATATGTCAGGATTTTTCCTTGTCTCATATCCAACATCTAGTGTCTGAATAAAGTACATGCACAACAGAATTTGGGAGTAAAAGCTTTCACCCGATTATCACAGCTCTGAAAGCGTTTAGCCCTGAGAGACAGAATTGCCCCCTTCTCCCCTCCCACCCTAACAAGACACATACTTCAGCAGCAGTGCTGACCAGCACTTCAGCCTCACTGCTTGAGGACAGCTCGCTCCGGAAAGCCTGGGTAGGTACTTAAGAGCAGCCACATCAAGGTGAAGAGCAAGAGGGTGTGGTCTGGGATTAAAGACTCATTTGTATTTAGCATAGAAGACACTTAGAACTCACTACTTGTTGCTGCTCCTCATCCGAGGAGTGATGCACATCAATCCATTCTCCATCATCATTGTCCTCCTCACTCAGACTAGCACTTTCCCAGCCATCTGCTCAGGGAACAAGTACAGAGCTGTTAACACAAACTCATCTCAACTACCTGGATTGACAATAATTGATGCTTGGATCACCTGCTCTTGCTGCCTTGCATTTATTTCCCCCATCTCCCACCTGCATTTTGCCCAGGGACATGATCCATGCTACTACACTCTGAAAAGCTCAATTCTCATCTGCTGTCAAGATCCTAAAAACAAAGTGCACTCGAGACAGCCTGAAGCACCACAGGAGTGGAGAAATGCTTGCACTCCTCAGTAGTAGTGTTCCTCAGTCTCTGCCACCTAAATCAAGACAAGAAGTACTGTGATTTGTAGCTGGGTTAGGTACCACAGTTTAAGCATTGCTCTGTACTGCTGTGCTGGCTGATATGCTGAAGTTAGCAGCTCCAGCAGCCAAGCACAGTGTTACAGTGATCACTATACTGCATGTCCCATCAGGGCATTCACTCCTCCAGCACAGCTCCTGCAGCACCTCCAAGGCACTCAGACTTGATTTGCCTATCTCTGCCTTGCTTTTCAACACTCCTCCATCTCTCTTCCCTGACTCAGGCAGGGGTGCCAGGGCGTGTAAAGCATTTACACAGGAAGTGAACTGAGTAAGCCAAATATTATATCCAACTACTACTTTGGTGTTCTAATATTCAAAAGGTTTTATGTAGGAGAAGCTGAACACAAAGCTGGCAGCTGTACTGTCTGTCCCTCTGCTTTCCCATCTTAGTGTGCATCATAAGAAGTAACACAGTACCAAGCCCCACTGACAATTAATTGGACAGACAGGTACAAGCCAAAGCAGAGCAGGAAATTAAATGCACCAACACCAGGTTCTATGTCCACATAAAATCTTAATGATTGTCATGACCAAAACAGAATTGATAAAGACAAAAGGCCAACCTTCCTCTTGGGTTCCTCCCTTTTCCTTTTGATCCTCAACCTCCAGTACTTCTGCTCCTGGAATGTAATCTTTGGCATCCAGTTCTCCATACTCATGAATCCTGGCTTCCACCGAGGCCTCAGTAGGCTTACCCTGTACATTAACAAAACACACATTAAGCAGGCTGCCATTTTAATGCCCACCAATCCATGAAAATATCTGCGGGAACAGGAGGGTGTGGGTCCAAAGACCTTTCCTTATTTCATGAGGCAGCATTTAATTACTCAAGTTGAATCTATCTCAGAAAACGGTTGAACTTCAGGAGCATGATCTAACCACGAGTTAGATAAACGTGAAATAAGGAAATGTGGAAATATGAGCACATCAGGTCCAAAGCAGCAGGCAGAAGAACAGAGGCTTCACTCCACCTTCTCAAGAGGATACTGAGACCAATTCTCATAATTTTCAAGCACATCAGTTTTTAGTGAGTGCAGGCAACACACATGAAACGCTTACCCTGAACTTCTTCTGCAGCATCTCTGGATTCAGAGAGCGGAACAGGTGTATCAGAGTTCTTGCAGACATCATCACATCTGCCCAGAAAATGAGAGTCAGGAAAAAAGCAGAACTCTGAGCAAACCAAAAGTCCACACAGATCACCAGCATTTACAGCCGACTAGTGCTTTCTCTGAGGTTATGGCTCCCTCTGATTTCTCTGGTATAGAACACAGCACTTCCTTACAGCTAACTCTTCTTAACAATCCCTTTCCTTGCTTTATTTTTGTCAATTTGTTGCCCTGCCACAACTACCCCCTTACCTCTTTTGTCTCCCATGGATACACACTCCAAATAGAGAGACATAACCCAAACACTGAAAAAGCTCTCAGCCCATAAAAACCAATTCGGACAGCACTACCATGAAGGCTGTAACTGAAGAGAGCATACTACAGGAAAAAAAGTAGTTTAAAGTTGCATCTATGTAATATTTACTTTTATTTTTATGCGTCTTGTACTGAACAAGGTCTCGGAGCAGATCTTCAGTCATGGCTAAGGGACATCTTGCAGTGATTTCTTTTATTGCATTGATTCTAAAGAAGAGGGAAAAGGAATTATTTTTCTCAACATCAATTAGGAGAAAATGCCACCTGTAGACTGAATTACCTGAAACTTGAAGAACCTTACACAGCATTTATACAACACTTGGTGTAAAAGAAGAAAACCATCATAAAATACTCCCAACAAAAATACAAAAAGTTGAAGCTGAGATACTGTCCTAACTTTTTACTCAAGCAGCTTCTTGAAAGCATAGTGCAAGTGACAGGAATAAGTTGCAAGTGGTTAAAAATATATATATATTTGACCACATTTGGAGTTTGACATGACTCATACAATTCTGTACCCACCCTACAGTCATGACTTCCCCAGAATTCTTGTCTGTCACAAAGTTGTTGGCAATGGTCATCAACACTGACTGGATAATCTGAAAATAAGAACAAGGAACACATATTAAATAAAAACACACTTAGATGTTATTAACGGACAGATCCTTTTTCATAGAAAGACACATCAGGACATGCCAGTACAGCCCACAATACTTTCTAAACAGAAATGTTCTTGCGGAAAATAAGAAAAACCATCTTTTTTCCCCCCTTTATGAAACAATCCCTTGGAACTTGCAAAAATAGCTGAAGTGACAATAAGCCTTTCCAAACAATCTGAGCAATTCCCTTTCCCCCTCCCTACACACAGTTGCATTTCCATGTTGGCCTGCTGCCCATTTAACATCAAACACAGGTGGAACACTGACCTCAGGTGGTACCAGCTGATGTGAAGCCTGTGCAGCAAACAGAAGAATCCTTGTCACTTCTGGAAGAAAAACAGGAAGAAGATGCCAAAACATATTGCTGCAGCTTGCTCCACCCAATAAACACAACCCTCAAAACTCAACAAGCTGCTCAGTCAGTCCCAAAGCCATTCAGCCTGAAGTTCTTTGGGACAACTACTTCTCCTCTCCCACCAAGCATTAGCAACTTCTCTGGTCTCCCCCCAGGCAGCAATAGACTGCTAAAGCAAAAGGAAATGCTCCAGAACTGGAGTCAAACACCAGTAAAAGGAAGCAACATAAGGTATTCATGTTTAGCTCAGCTAGCCAGGATTAGGGACTCAGATTGCTCTATTCCTTTGTTGGAGCTTCTCAAACCCTCAGGTAGGGAGCCCTGAGTGCACAGAGCTTCCACAGAAGTCCAAAGCAGTTGGCACTTCTGGTAGTCAGGGACTTGTACTTCCTTTGTCCACACTCTGGATTATTTCTGCTTCCCACCAATCCCCTGCTACTTGTCCATTTTCAGCACCACCTCCATGAAATGCCTATACATGAGACACAGAACACTAGTACCCAGAATAGCTACTCACCCCTCTGATGGGGCTGGAGGAACCTCTGAACAAAGGGATAGAAATTAAAAAGAAAAAGCTGCAAGACAAATTGTAACACATTATGTTATTGTCTTTGAACTTGAGATCACCTTCATAAACTGATATATTGTTTTACAATCTCATTCTATTGTGTGCTCTCCAAACGTCTCAGATTTTACAGCAAAATGTTGTCTCCTATGTTGAGTTTGATATTTGTGGGACAGCGAAATTAACTGTACCAAGACAAATACAGCTGCAGTCTCTCTGCGCCTAGTCCTTGCCATGGAAATCCTTACATCCTCTGAAACTTCCCAACTTGGAACGGATTACTCTTTACTTCATCCAGTGCAAATATTTTATCACTGGGTAGTCTTCACAAAACGCTCCAAGTGCAGGAGCTGCTAGTATCCCTCTTTTCAGCACCACCTGACTGACAACTCTTTGGTCAGCACAAGTAGCTTCCCAGGAAGGTCTTGGAAGAGCCAAGTTCTCTACTCTTTAAGGACAGCTCAGCTATTCCACACCAACACCTTTCTCTACCAGAGCTCACTTAGTACTACAAAAAGTCTGTACCACTGTGCCATTTCATGAGAGCCACTGGCAATTCCCTGACCATCCCTATATGCTTTCAGACAGAGAAAAATTAAACCTCATTTTCCAGAGGCACGAGGCCAGAACATGCCCACATCCAAACCAGGCTGGCTACCAACACACCACCAAAATTATCCAAGTACATACCTCATGTATTCCAACAAGCCTGGATATTAGGTCCATGAGCATCATCTTCACTTCAAATCGCTCCTTGCAGTTCTCCAGCTGCTTCAGCAGTTTCTCAGCAAAGTCTAGAAGAAGCAAAAACTGATTTGCAGTAGACTGAAAGAGCACAATACAACTCAAATGGGATTAGGGTCAAAATAGGCAGTTTGATTTCTATTTATTTCTAAGCCCCAGTGTCCTTTCACAGAAGAAACTAAAGGTGCCTAAAGCACTTATTCCAATGGGTTACTTTATTTGTCATGTGCCGAAAAGGCCTGCTGTGCACAGGGTCAGCAGAGGGAACTGGCAGCCATTCCCGATCATAAGTGGAGGGTCAGCATTGAAAAGTAAATTTTTAGATACATTTTGGGTTGATATGAGAAAAGGAAATCCCCAGAGGTTCACTAGAAACAGACTGAGGTCAACTCAGGTGCTGTTAGACAAGTACACTTCAGCAGGGGCTGTGCCAGAGCAGTTATAGTACATCAACTACTCTGTGCAGAGCAGTTATAGTACATCAACTACTCTGTGCACACTCCAGTACTGCCTTCACGCATACAAGAGAGGCGCAGAGCCATGTCCTGATCTGTAGAAACCCAAAGCAGATGATGCAATATTCCTCCTTCCTTGTCTCACTGCCTATATGTGCTCCACTACAACTTGCTCTCTCCAAGTGCAATGAAACCCTGGAGTAAAAACACATCCCAAGTGTCACATCTGCACCTGCTTGTCACTTGGGTTTGCCTGGAAGAGCTGTGTCCAAGCTTCCCTACCTGAGATTAACACAAATTGCACTAAGAAAATTCACTGTATGCTCACCTTGAGGATCATGAATTAAGTGAATGGCAGAAAAGTTGAACACCTCTGGCTTGCTCTTCTTTTTCTGCTTCTGCATGGAAACAACAGTAAGAGACATTTTTCTCTTTCTAGGAGTAAAGTGCTTCAGTTTCAAGGTTGCTGCCAAAAGATTGCTGCCACTTCAAAAAGATTTTAAAACCCAGCCCTGGATTTTAAAAACTGTCCCTGTTTTCAACCACACAAGATCATCTGCCACCTGTAGCTAAACGAGCTGGGCAACAACAGGACTTCTGTACTAGAAGGATTAAGCCAAGGCAAAGGGAAATCAGACAGCCCTCTCCTCACCTTGAGGACCTTCATGGCTTTCTCCAGTTTCTTCTTGCGCTTGGTGGTTTTCTTGTTGGTCGCATAGCGCATCATCAGATCCCTGGCCGTGGGGCCATCATCCTTGGGAAGGAACACAACACTCAGGTAACCCAGGCTTCAAATGGCCATCAGAGAAACAAACTACCAATATTTTTCCAGACCACATAGTATGAAAACCCTCCCCCCTTCCTAAGTGTCAGAACACATAGGTACCAGCATTTAAATAAAAAAGCAAAAGAGCTCTTGGCATTTATCTTTTAACAGACGAGAAAGACATCCTGCCATCACTTAGAGCCAGCTGTCAGACACAAAAATTACTTGTGAAGCATCAGAACATTTGCAGGAAAATCGATAGGACACTAAGTAGAGCACAGAGGCAGACAGACTGGCAGAGCCACTCACCAAAATGACTGAACTAATAAGGGGTCTCAAGAACAGAGAAGGGATTACTTGGTCACAACACACACCTCAGACTCTGACTCGCTGTCTTGTTTCTCATCTTCATCTTTCCCAAGGAAGAACTTCAAACTAGCAACTAGCACCTGAAAAGTAAAGTGAGTTCAGGTGGGACAAGCTGATAGAATTTACAGCCACCCTACATCCACACCTTAAGTGGTGCAAAGATTTAGCCAGTTTCTTTACAGGCATGCATCTGATCTGCAAACAAACCAAGTTATAGCCTGAAAGTCACAAGTGTTTTACAGACCCAGACAATTTTAGCTGCCCATCATCACTCAGAACCAAAGAGCATCTGAGCTTCCACAATGCCTAGAGCAAATTCAAGGATGCCAGTTGTCTTTTTATCATTCTGCAAAACCATATCAATCTAGCTGCTCCATGTCAACCTTGTCAGGAGGCCCTACACAAGTGAGAGCCAAGATGATGCTCAGAACTCTAAACTCGCATGAATTCAGATGGTTTTGCTGGTTCCGTTTTTAGTTTTGGTTGGCTGACTTTTATTGAATGGAACCACTTTTGGACTTCAAGAGTAAAAACTTGTCGCAAGCCATAGTATAAGTTTTTAAAGCCTTCAGAGCCAACACAGAAGGCCCAATATTCAGTCAGGCCCCAGGCAGGATAGCTGCTTTCCTCATTTAAAGCCTCACAGTGCTGATATTAAGGAAGTAACATCCTGATGGTCTCTTCTGAACAGCAATGAAAAGTGCATCCACACTCCCCACACCTGTCTACACTGCTTACAAGATAATCTGCCAAGCTCCACCTCCTCCCATGAACAGCATTTTGAAAATTAAACAATCAACAGACAAATCAGTGAGCTTTGTCTGCAATAACAACATATTAAGCTACATCCACATGAGATAAGTAGCCAAGGTAACATCCAGTGTATCAAGTGATTTCTGTTCTCACCTTGGTCACTTTGGAAAAGCAGGCAGTTGTGATGACATTGACTGTTTTGGCATCATTCCTAGAATAAAACAAACCACAGCTTGTATTTCACATCTGGCAATTTTACATTATTCTAGAGAATTAGTTCTTATCAAATATTTCATTTAAGTAACTCATTTCACACAAGGCAGTATTTCTTCTCAGCTAAATTCCTTGACACAAGTTACAACCCCACTGGGCTACAATTAAGAAAACTATTTAAGTCACTGTCCCCTACATTATATTTGGACTATGTGCAACAAAGAATGCCCATGCACCCCAAAAGAAATGGCAAATCAACACAAACTTGCCAGACCCACCAAATATTCCTTCTGTAAAGCTCTATCATCACATCCAGAGATATCTTGGCAGCAGTGGGATTGCTGTCTCTCAACATTGTGTACATGAAGTTCTGCAGTGCCTAAAAAAAGACATTGAAAACGCATTTTTAGAGGTCTTCCACAACAGCAGGAGATCAGTTCAAAGTACACATGAAAGCCAAAGCGCTTACCGTGTTCACCTTATTGTTTTTGTGCTTAGCATTGACGTTCTTGATGTCCGTCACAATGTGAGTGTACAAGGTCTGCAAGTGGAGAGGTGACAGGGAGTAACACACACAGAGACAACACCGTGCCCAAGCACTGACATGAGCCCCAGCTGATCACCACTGGGAACATCACTAGAGTTACAGCAGGAAAAAGAACACAAAGTTGTCCTGTGAGGACTCATGCACTTGCAAATCATACTGATTTAACAGTACAGCAAGGCAGGACAACGAACAGCATCAAACATTGCTTGAAATCCTACCCCTGCTTCATTCAGACCTGTTCTAACAGCCAGGTTTTGCACCTGCAGACACACCCAAACTGCTCAATCCCAAACAGGACAAGCCTACAACCTGCAAAGGCAAAGTGTTTACAGCAGCAGAACTCAGTTAGTAGTCCAACATAGAACTGGAGCCCTGCCTCCAGCACTGACTACTGAAAGAGCTATTTTAAACTGTAATTTCATAACCAAGCAGAAAACAGCTGCCTATTCTGGTATTACCTCTGGCAAGCTGGTCAAAACCCATTGGAAATTAAGGTTTTTGTCAGCACACCTTACCTTGCGTAGCAGTTTATCATGACACCGCAGCAGTTGAAAGAAGAGCTCCAGCAGACTCGTAGGATTTATTAGATTCTTGTTTCTCAAAAGGATCAGAGCCTTACAGAAGGTCTGTAAGAGAACCCAAATTTCACATTCCTCTCCAGCTCCCCTCTTTGTTGACAAGCAAACCACAAGGTCTCAGCTCACACAAAGGGCAGGGTGAGCCCGAGCCGCGGGTCTCACCATGCGCAGGTCGGGGTCCAGGACCGTATGGTGGTAGGAGAGCAGCTCCTTCAGCTGCTGCGGGAAGCTGGCCATGTGCTCGGGATAGCAGTGGGCAACCTGCAAGGGACAGGGCAAGTGAACGCTCTAGAGCACACCTGGGGTTACCTCACAGGCCTGGCAAGGTGTACGCAACCAGCACTGTTTAATTGTTTGTGTATCAGTAATTGTCACTGAAGCCGGTACCAAGCACAGGCTGCCACAGCCGCTGGCGCGGGGCTGGGGGGCGGCGGCTCACCTGCGCCAGGAACATCAGCAGTTCGGCCAGCTCCTTACTGGGCTTGTCCGGCTGGAAGGTGAAGATCTCCACATGGGACTGGTAGTGGTGGTACTGCTGCAGGAACTGCGCACACACAGGGAACAGCGGCGGCTGAGTGACACCCGCCCGGACCCCCGTGCCCGTCCCGCAGCCCGCCCCAGCCTCCCCGATCAGCCCCCCCCGGTCCGCACCTCCTCGGTGTAGGAGGTGGGGTCGCGCTTGATGAGGTTCTGCAGCTGGGGCAGGTTGCTGGGCAGTTTGTTGCCCTGGCGGCCCGACATGGCTGCGGCACCGGCACCGAGAGCGCACCACGCGAGCGCTCAGCTGCCCGCCGCCATCTTAGCCCGCCCCCGACGGCCGCCGCCGAGGGACAAACCTGTGCGGGAGGTGCGCGCCGCGCACAGCGCCCCCTGCCAGCGGGGAGGTGTCAGCGGGGACAGCGGCTCCCGGGAGGCCTCGCTTCCCTCGGGACGGGGGCTCGGGCAGCGCTGCCTCCTCCGCAGCCCCCCGCGATCGGCCTGGCCGCTCCCGCACGGCTCTCACTCGCCGCCCCTCCCAGCTGCTCTGAGGGAACGTGCTTCACAATACACATCAAATAATCACTATAGCAGTGGGCAGCATTAGAAGGGAATCATCCGTGAAGAAAAAAAGTTGATTCTAGTTTAATCGTTTTTAAGTTTAGCTTTTGTTCGCGATAATAGAAAGCTGATCTCTTCATTTGCATGGCTTATACTTCCTTTAGGCAACTACTTATTTATACTACAGAAAAATCGTTGTTCCTTGATCCAGTGTGCTTAGCAAACATAGTAAATAATTCCTGTCAATAAATACTTTTACATACAGCCAAACAACATGCATCAGAATAGCATCAAGACTTAAACAAGGCACAGTCCAAAACCATTAATCTAACTTCTCATTTAAGACACCTACATTTTTCCCAATGAAAATCTTTTCACTGTGTTGATAAGGATTTCAAAGCCAGCTGCAAACACCTAAGCACATATCTGTCAGTCAGTTGCCAGTGGCAACCTGAATATACCGACACAGTTGACTTTGGGCTTTCCTGTACCTGTTAAAGCAAGAAGAGCACATCCTCTTCAATGTACCTACACAGCTAACAAAAAATAGGTTTAGCATCACTTGGAGAGCAAAATGACTGCAAAAGTAAGAGAAAAACCTGTTACCGAGTGCATAGAACAAAAGCCCTCCATCACCAAAAGAGTTAAATGGATGTTTAATACCTTTACCTTGCAAGCTGTTAGTTTGGTTCATTAACATCTGGGCGTGCTTAGCTCCTGCTTTCAGGTAGCTTTACTTTACTGAACACTCCAGCACAGCACTTAAATGATTCAGCCAAAGAACTCACTTGATCCTGCACCCTTAGCTCACAGTTTTGCAAAACCTAAACACCACTACACAGCCCTTATTCAACCTAACAATCAGAAAAAGAGCTTAGCTTCACACTAAACTGCTCCAACACAATTAAGCCACTGACTGATTAAAGCATAACACTTGCAATTAAAATGAGGAATAGCCACACTGCTTAACAAAGGCATGGAGCAAAACAGCCTCATCCATACACCACAGTGAAATACCACATATTTATTTTCTCTGCAGAAGCAAGACTACTGCTTTGATTTCTACAAAGCCTACTAACAACGTTAGACAAATAAACCAATTCAGTTTCATTACATACAAATAAAGCACAATTAAAAATCACATTCCTAAACAATTTTTACTTATTTAATATTAAAATACTCATTCTCCAACAAGTAACTCATAATAGAATATTCCCTATAGTGCCTTTAATGAAAAAAACCCAACCTTACAGGTCTTTTATCAAAGTGTGTACTCAGGAAGCCACAAAAGTTGGATCACTATGAAAATGAACCTCTGAATCCTGCACTACAGCAACTTATAAAACTAGCCTTCATAATTAATCTGACTTGCAAGCAACATTTAAAAAAACCCCCAAGGGCAAACAAACAACTTCTACTAAACAAACAACTTCTACTAAACAAACAGCCAAAGGTGCCCCAGCTCAATTTTTATTTTTCACCTAAAAAAATCACTTGTTTGCCGGTGTGAGCATTTATACCCCAAGCCTGTTGTCTCCTGCCCACTGGTTGGCTAATTGGGCCAGGAATGCTTAAATTCACCTGGAGAAGACCACCTGATTCTTGTTTGGGAAGGGGTGGGGGGTGGCAGGGTTGTGGTGGTGTTCCTCAGTGAGCCTAATTGTTAACATTAAGGAAAAAACCATCAGTTTGACTTTGTATGTTGCTTTGTGAGGTAAGTAGCACGTTTTATGTATTGTTGATTAATTAACACGTTAAGTAAGGAATTTTATAAAAAGTACTATTGCTTGTGGTATGAAATAAAAGGCTTCTTTTTTCTTTTTGGTTTCATAATTTTTTGAGCTCCATGTGTGTTTATTAAGATTTAATTTTGCTTTTCTGAGGATAAGAAGCTGACAAGTTTTTTTAACATTTTATTTCATTAAAAAAAGAAGAGCTGATTTTCTCCTTTCAGGTATTCTTTTTGGTTTATATTCAAAGCTTCTAAACATGGGTGTGTCTGTTGTTGGGATTATAGAAACAAGTTTGGAGTTTTCCCTTCTTTTTAATTAATGGTTTTCTAGCATGGAATGATTACATATTGTAGGGATTTCTTCTATGACAGTATATTGGAAGGTTTTTCTTTTGTTGTGTAGTTGATATATGGGTTAAACATGCCCTAAAAGAAGCAAAACAGAGAACCAAAACACTCAAACTTGAAAGAATGGGCTTTGTTCTTAAGGTAAGTTAGGCTCCATTAGAAACAAAAAAACAAGAGGGAACCTGTTACTAAAGTTACTATTAGGGCACTAAGATGTTTCTCTGCACTGTAGTTAATTTTTTCAATGAGTTAAGCAGTATTTGTGGCTGCAGAGTTCATGGATGGGGTAGAATGGCACGTGACGTTTGGCTGGGAGTTTGGAGATGAGCAGCTCTTGGCTCTCGTTTGCCCTTGTTGCAATTAGCTCTTGGCTTTTTATCCCATCAAAAGCTGTAGAGTTCGAGTTTTTACAATGTCTAGGAGGTTTTACTTGAATGTGTTTAGGTGTTTGATTGCCGAACTTTCATTTAAACTCCATGTCAATTCCTGGCCCTTAGTTGCTGTAGGGAATTTGTCTTCCTGGACTTAATACTTGTAATTTTGTAATTCAGAACAGGGTCAATGTTCTTTTCCTTAAAAAAAATAAAAAATGGTTAAGTCTCTAAGTCCAACAGAAATATTTATTTCTGGGTCATGGCTCATAAATTATTTGCAGACTTGAGACATAGGAACTGCGTTGTTTTGTTCAAGGGAGCAGGGAGATGTTACAGGAATGGCTTGAGAAATGCACAGTCACTTGCAGCTCCAGGGGGAGCAGAACAGTCCAGCTGATGGTGCTGATGGGAGCTGTTTGTGTGGAACCAGAGGCTTTTCAGCCTCAGCTTTGCTTGCTGAGGCATTCCTTTGCCTGCAACACAAATGTTTCTTCCACTGAGGGGAGGAACTTGTTGCAAATCATTTTTAAAGGTCAAACCCAGCATGTGCTTAGTAGTAACTGAATAGCAAAGGTTTGTTTGAAATGACAAACTGGTTTCCTGAAGGCTGCTTGAATACCCCCAAAATACTAGTTTTGAATTAATGTCTTTTCACGTCTTA
The DNA here is from genome assembly GCA_013397795.1 of Orthonyx spaldingii. Classification (NCBI taxonomy): domain Eukaryota; kingdom Metazoa; phylum Chordata; class Aves; order Passeriformes; family Orthonychidae; genus Orthonyx; species Orthonyx spaldingii. The sequence goes on from VZTJ01006670.1 coordinate 508,456, forward strand.
TGAGGATTAAAGAGGTGACATGGAAAAGAACTCTTAATTTTTCTCCTCAGACTTTACTTCATAGCTGTGACCTAATAACTGGTAACATCACAGCATTCTGAGACCGGGAAACACCAGGAGTTTTGTGATGAAAATGTCTTTGAGACAAAGTTTGGTGAGCTTATACATGCCCAGTGCAATATTTAGTCTGCACAAGAGGCTCTTTGCTCTTGGCATTTTTTTGAGCTGGCTTATTTTTGCATGAAGGAGGCGGGGGGAATAGTATTTTTTACAAGTTCATTTTTCATAACTCTGATATAACATCATAAAAATTTGTTTCAGTCCTTTTTTACCCCTTTGCTCTTCAAAATTTGGCCTCACAAGATTTTTTCTTTGGGACAGACACTTTGCATGTGAAAGAATATCCCCCAGATCACCTGTCTTAAAAGTACTTTTTTCAGGGGTGATTAAAACTTCTGATCTGTGGATTGCAGTTTCAAGAGTTAATTTAGGTGATGTTTGGGTTTTGAGACTCTGATTCTGCACCGATTCCCAAGGCCTCAAAGCAGCCCAGTGATGCAGAGCTGATCCTAAAATGATAAACCAGTTCAGCCTCAATCTGTCAGAGGTTCTGCAAGCAAATGGAAATATTTCTATTCTGGTATTTTGGGAAGCTTTGCCTGTAAATGCAAGCAGTTATTTAGGGAGAGTTTGATTCATTGTGAAAGAGAAAAGAATATGATTATTATAGGTTTGGCATCTTTTCATGCCTTATTGAATTGGAATAGAACACACAAGAGTGATGCAGAAAAAAGTTTATTCAATGTTTCACTAACAAAACTACAATTATGGGAATAAAGTTTTTGTTGTTTCATTACTCCAATTCTGAACCCTGAACTAGGGTCCTGCTCTAGCATTTTTGAGGTTTTAAATGCAAAATGCAGAACACGAAAAGAAATTTGAGCCAACTTGATTTTTTTTTTTCACCACTTGAACCAGGAGCAGGGGTGGAAGAAGACAGCAACATCAGTAAAGCAGTGGGGGAAATGAAATGCCCAATATCTTCCAGAAGAGCTCAATATTCCTGGCACAGCTGAGGGCTTGGCAACTCTGCAAAACACTTCAGGGCAGCGGCATCTTTTGATCTTCTCTGAATCTGTGATAAGTGGAGGCTTGCAGATGTCCAAGTGCTAGAAGGTTCCTCATCTTTTCTCTCAAATATGGTTTTGTAACTCCCTTCTAAGGGCATAAATGCTGCTAATATCGTCAAAGGCATTGTATGAAGGTTGTGCAGAGGTTGCTTTATATTGCTCAGGGAGGAAGGGCACAGACATTCCTGCTGATGTCTGTGGCAGCCTTGCTGGGGGGAGACACACAGGAGACTGAAAAGGAGAGGTTCCCCAGAGCTGTAAGTCAGTGTAGTTCCCTTGACTTCAAGGGAATGGCTGCCTTATATCTGCTGGGGATCCGCTCTATATGGTCTGGGACACAAAATGGCATTGCAGGTACGTGCCAGGGGCATGAGAAGGGAGACTGACAGCCAGGAGCTGCTCTTGGGAGATGGCACGAGTCTGAGGTTGGGAATGGGAAGAGACAAGTTGGGTTAACGGTAGGAGCTGACATTTGGGGTGCTGTCATCGGGGTACTGTGGTGCTGTACATACATTTTGGACAGGAACAGGGCAGGCAGCAAGGCTGCAGCACAGCAGGAGTCGAGCTACTCGGCGAAGCAGGAGGCCGGCGTCAGGGCTGCTGGAGCCTGCCTCACCTCCCCGTGGTACAGGAGGGGCACGGGGGAGCTGTAGCACTTGTTCCTGTCGTAGGTGTAGCACGTCTGCGGTTCCTCGCAGGAGTTGCCCTGCTGGGCCTGGTGGATCACCCCACCCAGCTCAATTTCTGCAGGATCACAATTTTTGCAGCTGGAAGAGATGGAAAATAGAACAAGTGTGAGGAGTTAGATGAAAAGATGCCCCTGCTGATGCCCAAATCTTTCTTGCTCATCTGCAGGTAGAGCCAGGAGAGTGCTGTGCCCTTTGTAGGTGTTCCAGGGGAACATCTGGCCCTCAAGCATCTTTTAGAGCTGCTGTGGGTTAAGTTCTGGGAAGCGAGGTTAGGAAATAAAACTACTTACAGTTCACTCAAGCGATAGACAAAAGTGGTCCTCAGGGGGGACAAGGGGTCAGAGATGTTCTCCCGAGCCTTCAGGGGGACTCTGAAAAAATGGGAAGAGAATCACTCTCATGAAAACTGCTTATTAAACAGAGTCTGCTCTGTTGTGAGCAATTCTAAGCTCTCATCTTCTTCTTTATTTTCATTCTGACCCTTATCCAAATCAAATCCCAGGAACCGATCTTGGTCCTCTGCACTCTCAAAGGCAACACCCCTCCCAGAGAGGACTGCAGCAATTGATATAAGTGCCACTTGCAAGGTGCCAGGGCTGATAGCATTAATTTCTGTTAAACTCCGAGTTGACAGATGCTTGAGACTGATGGATAGGGATGTTTAATCAGTGGTTCTCCTCTTGTGAGCTCTACCAGCGCTCCTGCAGTTCTGGGCCTGAAGCTGGTCCTTGTTTTCCAGAGACACACACACACACTTCTGTTAGGTTTGTGTGAGTGGAGAGGACAGGACAAAGTCCTACTCTTGAGCTCTGTCTCGTGGGAGACAGATAGTTTAGGCATTAACTGGTAGTTATCAGTATAGGCCTAAACTGATAGTTTAGGAGTTAACTATTTTGCCAGGCTTTCTGTCAGGTCGGGTAGTCAATCCAGTGTCCTGGGCCCAATCTGGTTTCAGGTTAGATCAACTTTTGACAGGTCGTGCTCTCCTTCCCCAGCCTATTTTGTGAAGTTACTACTGGTCTGCTTAAAACATGGAGGTGCTTTTTGTATCTGAAAGGATGAACACCAGAGAGGTTCATGTGAGGTAGAAAAGCACTAAGCAAAGGGAAATACTCAGGATACCACAGAAAGCAACCCACATGAAAAGCTGTTCGCTTCATCAGTGCCAGGACATAAGAAACAATGCAAAGAAAACTCGTATAACACTGCATCCCCTGCTCACCATCTCCACAAAGTACTTGGCTGCCACTTACATGATGCGAATGTTTCTTTCCAGGACTTCTTCATCAGGATTTTCTTTGGAGGGGACAAACTTTGAGGTCACTGTTACACACTGACACTTATTATTGACCAGCACGTACTCCTTGTCAGGGTGCACTGGATAACCTGCAAGCACAGGATATGCAATCCCAGAATCAAGAACAAAATCCTTGAAAGCTGCTCTAGCACAAAGCCAAGGGATGAAAATGCCAGGAATGCACCATTATGGCACCTGGATTGATTAAAGTACAGGTTGCAGCAGGTAAAAGTGAGTCTCTTAGCAGAGGGGAGTTCAGCTGTCTTTCTGCTCAGCTCAGTGTGCTGCTGTATGTGGGGGTGATGGCACTGGGAATGACAAGATTAGGAACCTGAACATTGTGGTTGGTGAGGGACAAACATGCAGGCATTGATTGTAAAATTGCAAGCAAGTCCCAGCCACACCTGGTGACTGAAGTGCTCTTCCACGAGGAATTGGTTGTGCAATTCCTCTGTCATGCACCAAGACTACTCTAGCAGTCCAAATCCCAGTTTGGATCTGTCCTCTAAATACATGTCTTGGACCTTGCCAATGTGCAGATGTGTCAGGTTTCCTTGCGTGGTATCTTGTCCTTCAGGTTCCTGGGAAACAGATGCGAAAAAGCACAGCAGGTCCCAGCAAGGAGGCAGCCCCCTGATGCGGCAAGGAAAGGCAGGTGGCCCTGATGATGCTCGTGGTTTGCAGAGAAAACTCGAGTCCTGGTTTACCTCTCCAAACTGCTGCTTCTAGCATGCTACTCAATATGAAACTCAGTCAAAGCAGGCTAAAGCATGCCAGGTGTCATTCAGAGGCTGTTGGGCTATTCCTGATGCTGTGCAATGCTGCCTTACTGTGAGCAGATGGATTTGAAATAGTTCGTTCTTTGCTGCTTTGTTTTCCCCAACCCAGACCCTTTGGTCTCTTCAGCTATAACAAGATAGCCTTGTTTTTATGTGTTCTTTTTACATCCCTCTGTATTTCTAGATGCTGCTGAGATCAAGTTCACAGCCACCACTTTTGCAGCATCATTCTTGCTACAGCACCTTCAGCCTGCTTAGAAGTACCAGACCCAGCGATTTTTGTCATGTGAGGACAGCTTGTATTGGGCTCAGATGGATCTCAGTTCTGGGGACTTGCCTGCTCTGCTTGTCCCTTGGTTTGATTAAGGAGAGAAAGAAGAAACAGGCTGAAAACATCTGTGTTAATCATGTCTATAAAGGATTTTGGAGTTATTTGGACTTAAAAGCTTTGGTCCTTCCTTCCCCTATAATATCCTGGTCTCACCTGCTTCCATTCCAGGTTTTCTGAGATTGTTACAGGCACCATGACTGCGAAAAAGGTACGGATACTGTGTAAAGTGATGCCTCAGTGACCCTAGAGTTGACCTGCTAGTTACAAGTGCTGTTTTTGTGGCCTTTGGCAGCAGTATACCTGCTGGATAAGATTCTCTACGGAGTTTCTAGCTTGGGAAGGAAATCACTTTGCTAGCTTGTTCTGCAAGCTTCTTCTCTGCCAACTCATCATTCCACATGAGCTCTTCCCTCTGACGCAGAAGGCTCCCAGAAAATCCTCTCTAGTCCCTGGCTCCTTGTCTTGGCCTTTCTTTTCACTCAAAGGAAATCTCTGGCTCCTTGTCCATCACACGGCTCTTACTCTGCTGTCTGTGCTGCATTCCACATAACATTGTGTGCAGTTCTTTCCAAACCCTTAATCCAAAGCCAATGTTCAAGTCAGATCCTATTGGCTTTAGGGCTGTCCCAAAACCTTTGAGAGCAGGCTTTAATTCTAAAATTAGATTAACAGAATCTTATGCATATGCAGGTTTTTCTGACTGCTCTAAAAATACTGCCCTGATTTAATGCCTTGTGTTATGCACTTGGCTTCTCTGTTAAAGTTACTGGTGCTCCATCAATTTTTCATTTAAGATTACAAAGCTCAAAAAATGTGATTTTATCAGCAGTATCTCCACGTGTCACCCAGTAAAGTCCCCTTGGGGAGAAGGTATTTAAATATAAGATTTGCTAATGCTGTTCTAAATGTCTGCAGGTTGGATTTTCTGGTGCCTTACTGCACTAAGCTGTTCCCTCCCTGCTCAATACTTACGTGGCTGTGTTTTGGACAAAATGTCTCACCTTCCAGTATTGCATTGACCTGTGCTACACTGTGAAGCCCAACAGAATTGCCTAGGGTAAGCAATAAGATGCCCTCTTCCAAAATGTGCAGGAAATGCAGGGATGTGGCTGCCTGTGCTGTTGGGGTGGTTATCCCTGAGCACCGATTTGATCCTGCAGACCAGATCCACCGTGTGCAGGAGGGTGGATTCTGACTGTGTAGAGACCTGAGACCCACACTGATGAGTGTGCTGGTAGGACAGGCTGAGCTCAGCTGAAATCAAGAGTTTCCAATAAATTCCGTGGAGTTACATGATAAGCTACAGTTTAATCAGAACAAATTGGCTGCAGCCGTACGACAGGATTAGCAGAAAACTTTGAAAGCCTTTAGATCTAGCAGCTAAGAGTCTTCAAGCTTCCTAGGACTGCAGAAAAGCAAACATGCACATTTGCAGTTTATTGCTTCAGAAACCTGATAAAAATGGCTAATTATCAAGTCGTAAATTTGGAGCTAGTCATCACTTTATCCTCCAGGCAGCAATTAAAACCACGCAGCTCTGATGCAGAAACACCCTGAGGTGTCCAAGCACCACTGAAGCACAGTTGCTTGAGCAGGCTTTGAGGTTTGACCTCTGGCTGTTAGAATAATCCAGGGTAAATGACACAAAACCTGCCATTGATGTCTTAATCCCAGTTTTCCATCTCTTCATTGCTCACCTACCTGCCACAAGGACGATCCCCAAGGAGACGGCCAAGGCCACGCACAGCAACAAAGAGCTCTTCATCTTGCGTTCCCTTCTTTTGCAGAATGTGAGTGGAGAGCCTGACTCTGCCTATAAGGGCGTGTGCAAATTGGTTTCCTAAAATAAACAGCCCAGCCAACACTGGAAAATATGGCTGGGGACTGAAACCAGGTGTGTTAATGCACCAAGACCTCTAGCTTTCAGAGGGGAAGGGAGCAGGGGGTTGCATTTTTATTGTGCTTTTTTCTGTTCTTCACCAACAGGCAACAGAGCTGCTGAGTACAAGGAAGTGCAAAACCACCCTGGCCCTTATGGGACATCTTGCCATCAGGGCTGGTGAAAGGTAAGAAAGTCCAAGGGCCACAGCTCTGGCTCCTAATTTTGAGGAATCAGACTTGAAAATCCCTTGAGTCCTATTAAAAAACCACTTCAGGCTTTAAAATCAGAATCCTGTTTGGACCAGCTGTGTGCAAACCTGAATTAAGGGCTGGACCTGCCCACAGAGAGCCTGCAGTCAAGGCAGGAAGGGTGACAGGGCAGGGGTGAAAGAGGTACAGCCACTGTAGCTCTGCCCCCTGCATTGAAGAGTTAATTTTCTTCTGCATGGAAAAGGGACTCCAGGGGATTTGTGGTTTATGAGAGATCCTGAATCAGGTCCCAGGGAGACCCTGGGGTATTGAGCATGCAGACCTTTCCTGAAGGAGTGTGGTATTGGAGAGGGCCTGAGGGCCTGGGATGTTTGGGGTTTTTTTTGATTGGTTGGTTGGGTTTTTTTGTTTGATTGGGTTTTTTTGTTCCAGATTTGGGAATCATTTGTGTAACTTCTGAAGAGCAAACATTGCAATGTAGCCTATAATGGCCAGAACTGTCTCTGCAGCATTTGCATGTGTCTTGTACAAAAAAAAGCCACTTTTTAAGGCAAGTCCAGGCTTAACAAGGGCCTGATTGCTCTTGCTAGGCTTCTTCAAGAGGCTGAACTTGTTTGGCAGTGCTGCCAGGCATCCTGGTTCCTGTCACCTTGCAGGCTGTCTCCCTTTTTCCAGACCCTGCTGCTGAGTCCCTAAGCCCAGAACGGGTTGTGTGGCCTGAGGTTTTTCCCCAAGCACAAACCCCTCACCCTGCAGCTGCATGATGCAACGAACATTCAGGTTACATCAGCAGTGCTCATGTGCAAGGTGAGCGTGGGACGTGGTGGGGATGATGGCTCACAGCCCAGCTCCTTGCAGGGCATTGGGTTCTGCCATAGTTCTGTACAAACTTTGTGTTCTCATTAGAGATCCATCTTTAGCAGAGAAAATATGTGGGGTTGTTTCCTTCCCCATCCCAGAAAGCATTGCCAACAGTTTTATGCAGCCCTCTCTCTGAGACAGGGGCAAGATGTTCCCTGTGCCACATCTTTGGCAGAAGGTAAAAAATAAACCTGGCTCACCTGGGCTGGTAGGGGTGTCTGTCTAAAAGACTGTTTGTTTCAGTCACCATTTTCTGTAAGATTTTTTTTTAGAATTATACACAAAGGGAGGATGCCAGCACCAGGATAGAGCACATGCAAGGGAGGCTGGCTCTGATCTGTTTTGCTAAGCTGCACTAATATAAATATGGCACTGGGAAAATGCAAGGAGAGTATTTTCAAACAGCAAGGCAGAGACTGAGCAGAATTATATCTGTGTCTTTCTGTTCACTTTGGTGGTTTTCCCTGGCTGCTGGTGCTCAGCCTATCTGGATTTCGGTTGCTAAATCTACACATGTGTGTACAGTCCCTTGGTCTGGATATGATGACATGAGAGCTATTTTCAGCTCCTTCAGCCACCTGCATGTCTCTGGGGATTTCTAGCTAGCTTGCAAGCTCTTGAGAGGAAGGTTTATGTTATGGACTGTTACTTTTATGGATTATCCCTGTTTTACTGGATGACTTCTGGAATTTTATCTGGGCGAGCAGGCATTTGGCTAAGGGCTGAGTGGGGGAGCCGGACTCCCAACCTCCCTGCAGGGCAGAGGCTAGAGGTGGAATAACCGAGAACTGGAAAAGAAATGGGAGCCAGTCCTGTGGTTTCAGTCTCCATTCACATGTCCTGTGCTTCCAGTTGGCCTTGGATATGCTGACCTTGGATTTTCCAGGTAAGAAGCTGGGCAGGTGCCTGAGTGAAGTGAAGTAAAATTGTTGTTGTGTGTCCTTGCTATGCTGGGTGAATAGGACAACACCAAGGCACAAGGCCTGTCCAGATAACACAGCATCCACGAGCAGTCTGTGCTGTGCTTCTCTTTGCTCCTCCTTTCTCACGTGGAAGCCAAGAGAATGGTGCATCTAGACAGGCCAGCAGCATTCCCTGATTGTTGTCTTGGTAGCAGTGCTTCCACTGATGCTTACAGCAAACTGGTTTGGTTTGAGCAGCTCCTGGTAACTGGATCAACTAACTCATGCTAGAGAGCATCTCCAGCTTCACCAGAAATGGATGATGTTTTCACTAAGTCCTGGAGAAGGTTTGAATAGACACAGATTGTTTTCTGCTCTTGGAAATTAACTTTGAATTGGGAGACATGTCAGTTCCATTTAAATCTAAGACAGTCCAGGTAGAGTAGATATGCTAATTTTTGAAAGGGCAGACTTGAAAAAAATTAGGACAGTTAAGATGGAAGCTGTCAAGGTCAGGGACATGAGAAAGGCCTGGGTTTCTCTAAGTCACAACTGCAAAAGTTATCTGGAATTTTAACCTGCATGGATTCACACAAAAAAACCAGCAGAATTGAGCAGCCGGATGACAAAGCCTGATCACCAGGGACAGCTGTATTTAGTGACCAAGTATCAAGTGAGGATTTTCACCAAGGTATAGCTAACAAATGTAATGGATGCTGTGTGTCTCCACACCCAAGTTAGTCTTGTTGCTCTTTCTTCTACAGGCCTGTATCCAGGGAGGTAATGACTGAAAACTGGCAGGGACAGATTTGGAAAGGGCGTCTGAGCAAAACCTGTCTTTGTGCAATTTGACCCAGAGGTGACCACATGAAGAGGCTGAGCATGTCAGAAAGTCAAAACTGAGACCTGTTTGTCACCAGCTCGATCAGGACCCAAATGAATAACCAAACAGTGAGTAAAGCTGCGCATCCCACTCTGTTTCAGCTAATTTGAATATTTGCTTGATCTGGTTTTTTCCACATAAAGGTGGACAGGAACATTTATAAATACTTGCACCTGTTCTGTGGTGAGAAAAAAGCACCTGTGCCTGTACACAGAACTGCTCTTGCTGGGACATGTACATGCCTAATTTCGCAGGCTCTGGGTTTCTCAGCTCAGACTACATTAATTCCTGTGTCTAATCACTCTGTTCTTGTGGCAGGGCTGCTTGCAGCTCATAAAGCAGACCGCTTCCCTGTGGCTCAGTATTCGTGTCATTTTCCCTCGGGAAGGGTGGGAGGCTGGGCTGGTGCTCTGTCCCTGCTGACAGATACACATAAACACAGGATGAGAATGCAGAGGTGAATAAGCAGAGGTTGCCTCAAAAGTCCTTCTGGTGAGGAGGCCCCAGGTGTTGAAAAATCAGAATCGCTCCTTTTCTGGGACTCACGGATCTCTTGGCATAAGGAGATGGATCCAAGGAGCGCACAGGTGATGATGCAGCAGCAGCTGCCAAGCTGTGTGGCCTGAAATGCCCCGCAGCCCCCAGGAACGCACCTGGCTCTTGCCAGGAGCTGCCTGTATCCCTGTGAAGGTGCAATTAGGTGACGGGAAAAGCTCGGGAGCGTTCATGTCTGCACCTCGGAAGTGTCCAGGGAGGTTTGCAAATGCTTCTGCTTCTCCACGAGTTTGATCTGGTCGTAGGGAACTCATTACCAAGTTTTGTTTACAAGGGCACAGGTGTCAGGTGTGTTCTCCATCTGTTTTTTTCTTTTTCCTCGTTGCTGTAAGATGACCGCACAGAGAGCAGCTGTACGCGGCTGGACTTCTAGAAAAAGAAAAAACCCTGAGAAGGGAAAAAAAAAAATATTTTTTTTTCTTTTTTTTTTCACGTGGCATAATCGCTTGCTGCCAGCCGCCACGGTTGCAACCCCACCTCCCCGCGGGCAGCCCGGGGATCCCCCATCTCCCCGGGGCGTGAACACGCTCCGGCCCGGGAACAGGAAGGGCTCGGGAGCGGGCGGAAGGGACGCAGCGGAAGAGGAAGCGAGACGGCGGCGGCGGCCGTAGCCATGCGGACCCGGCGCGGCACCGTCCTGCGGCCGCGGGCAGAGCCCGCCGAGCCCGAAGATGACCCCGCCGAGGTGCCCGGCGGCCGCGCCGGCCCCGAGGAGCTGGCGGACGACGTGGAGCGCTTCCACGAGCAGCAGTTCCGCGCCGTGATGGCCGCCCTGGACAGCGGCGACGAGGCCGGGGCCAGCGAGGAAGAGGACGAGGAGGAGGAGGTACTGGGGCTGCAGCTGTCCGAGGACAGTGAGGAGGAGGAGGAGGAGGATGAGGAAGAGACGCAGGAGCGGAATCCCTTTGTGGAGTACAGTGCAGAGGAGGCTGAAGATGGAGAAGATGAAGAAGGTGACGAGGATGAAAATGATGTTGAGGATGAAGAGGGGGACCTGTCCATGGAAAGCGATTTGGAGGAACGCCATCCGGAAGCCAAGCTGCCCCATGAGCTCTCCTGGGGCCAGCGCAAGCAGCTCTACTATGACACGGACTATGGGAGTGATGCCCAGGCCAAGGGCAAGCGGAGCCAGCAAGAAATCGATGCTGAGGAGGAGGAAGAGGAGCAGGAGGCTCAAGTCATCCAGAGACGGTTGGTGCGGGATTTAGGGGAGGATGATTATGGTCTGGATATGATCCAGAGCTACCTGGCTGAGCAGCAGAAAACCCATGATAGCAAGGGGCAGAAGATTGATAAAGATCTGCAGGCCCTTTCAAAGAAGGAGCAGCTGAAGCTGCTGAAGCAGGAGTCCCCGGAGCTCCTTCAGTTGATGGAGGACTTTGAGGTGAAGCTCATGGAGATCAAGGATGAGTTGCACCCACTGCTGCAAATGGTCAGAGACGGCACTATCCCCCAGGGGAAGGGCAGTCGCTATTTGCAGACCAAGTATCATCTCTACCTGAACTACTGTGCCAATATCAGTTTCTATCTGGTTTTGAAGTCCAAGAGGATGCCGGTCCATAGCCACCCTGTCATCGAACGGCTGGTGGCGTACAGAAATATCATCAATGACCTCGCTGTTATAGACCAAAAGCTTTCCCCACAGGTCCGTATGCTTCTGAGGAACTACTATGACAAGAAGGAACAGAAGCTACAGAAGGAAAACAAGTTTTCAGTGTTTCTCACCATGGATGGCAAGAAAAACAAACGAAAACGTGCCTCTGCGCCTCTTAATGGCCAGGCTGCTGCTGCTGCTTCTGAATCGTCAGATGAGTCGGAGCTGGATGAGGAGGCTGCCCTAAAATACTACAAGATGATGGAGGAGAAGCTGGCACTCAAGAGGAAGAGAGCTGGAGACAAAGATGTGCTTGAAGAAGCAGCAGTGTCGGAAGGAGAGGATCCCAGTAAAAAGAGAGGGGTGACCTATCAGATGATCAAGAACAAAGGCCTCACGCCTAAAAGGAGGAAGATTGATCGCAACCCCCGTGTCAAGCATCGGGAGAAATTCCGGCAAGCCAAAATCCGCCGCAAGGGCCAGGTCCGCGAGGTCCGGAAGGAGCTGCACAGATATGCTGGGGAACTGTCTGGCATTCGGGCTGGGGTTAAGAAAAGCAGGAAGCTTAAGTGATAGTTGTCCTTTTGTAAAAGCTGCAAGTAGCAGTACTGAATCCAATAAAAATTTTATTCACGGTATCGTGGGGTTTATTCTTAAGGAAACTGGGGGTGGGGTGGTATTTGTTGGTATTTTTTCAGAGGATGCTTTCTAGAAGGTGCCACCTCTGAGTGGCACAGGGCCCTTTCCACACCTTGGCCATGTCTTAAGGTATTTTCTCTGTTGTGGTACTGTCATGTTTCTGTAAACAGGAAGGAAGGGGTGATTGCAAGGGATGTATCAGGCAGAGGGAATTAAAGGGGCCGTGTGGGACTGATGGGGAGATGGGACGGGATGGATGGACCTCTTGAGGGTGAGTTGAGAAAGGGGTTCAGCAGCTGTCACTTGCCTGCTCTGTTTTGCTGTTTTCTTCTGATCCATCCTGTTCCTGTGTTGAACTGCAGAGATGTGGTTAACAGTAGTTAATTTTTGTTCTGATTAACTCCTTCATTAGCTCTTAAATGTATAGGCACTACTTTTAGGCTATCTTAAATTACTTAGTCCTATGTGGTCTGAAATATTGTTTCCCTTCCTGAATTCAGTGAGAGGCAAAGCAAGGACTTCTCTGCATTTTATAACCATATATGTGATAAACATATTAACTCCCCCAATGATAAATTATAAATGTTGTCTACTGCTACAGGGCTAAGTAGCATTGCTGCAGGACCACCTTACACGTGGGTAAGGTGTTATGTCTTCAGTGGGCAGGTAAACTTTGAGGACATTGTCATTATTCCATGCCTTCTGGTGAGTAAATGCCTTTTAACTCCATACTGAAATGCTTGCCAGGAGCTGATTCTGAGTGGCCAGTTTCAATCTGGACTGTAAAAGAGGAATGAGTGATAATTTTTCTGAAGTTTAACAAAAACTATCTCGGGTAAAACCTGCGCTTGTGTTTGGGACAGGTTTCAGGGAGCCCACGCCTGGATTTGTGTACCATACCATCTGAAAGGTACTTTCAGGAGAGTAATTGCCTTATCTAGTAATGTGATTGCATATCATGGAAGGTTTTGTGTGTGTGATGGTCTTGGGGAAAACCAAGACACGAGTGTGTACTCTTAACCCTGTGACAGGCTAGGTTCTGTAATTCAAACATGTAGGTGCTCTGCAAATCAAATGTGCTTTCATGGGGTTCCTGTGTAAACCTTGACACCCCAGGCCTGTTTCTGCCGGGAACGTGCTGTGCACTGCTGGCTGGAGAATATTTTGGTAATTTTCCAGGTTGTTTGTTGAAGGGAGAGGTAGAAACACAATAAGCTTAAGCTGGACAGATGGGAACAGTCCTTTTCTGTCTCAGGTGCACGGAACAGATCTTCTTAGAGCTGTGCTTACTCACGTGCCCTTACTGTGAGCAACAGTGGTGGCTGTTCCTTCTTCCCCGTGAGCAGGGTCCCAGCCTTGCTGAGAAAGGAAGTAGAATTTTCCCACCTCAAACTCCCCAGTGGGATCATGGTTGGAGGTTGCCACTGATAATGCTGAACTATGCTCTGGAGGCTCTGCCAAGAGGTCACTAAGGGGTAAGATGCTGGGCAAAAAGCAGCTTAGGTGCTTTTTCTGGGGAGGGATGGTGTTGTGTAACAGGCATCACATGGGGTGTGGAAAATACCCAGCAGAGATGCTCCTTGATCTCATTAGTACAGAACCTGCTTGTGCACGTTTCACACTTTGTGCAAAAATGAAGGGCTGACAGTCTCTCGTGCATCTGGCTTTGTGCTTCCTTGGAAAGCTCCAGGCAGCTGGCAAGAAAAGTTCTGGCAACTTCTATCTGAGCAGTAAATAAGGGAAATAACAAATTGCCGTTACAGACACGTTCCCCAGAAATACTGGGTGGGATTAAGGCTGAGGGTCGGAGGGAACATCAGGTGTCAGCGGCCTGGCCCTGCCTGCCGGCAGATGGCACAGCACAGCTCCTGGGCTAATGAAGATTACCCACGCTTTATGGCCACTTGGTTCTTTCAGAGATTGGACAAAGCCATAAACAATTCCTGTTTGCTTTTATGGATGGGTGATCATGGGAAGGCTGTGATTATTAATGCTGCGTGAGGGGAAACACTACAGTGTGTCTAAAAAATACTTGGAATAATGTTTTGTGCTGAAAGGAAATTCCTGATGGTGAACAGGTTTTGAAAATCCCTGTGAAAATGGACATGTGAAATCAAACAAGGACCACAGGTGATCAGGAAAAGGAGCAAGGAGTGGATCAAAGTCCTGGTTAATGTTGCTGTTTTCCAGTACTGCTTCTGGAGAAGGTGCTGACACTGCCAAGGACTGCTTCAGCCATGAGATGGCACTTGTCCTTGCCAGGGTCCTGCTTGGAGAGGAGTGGCAGCCTCAGCAGCACCTAAAGCAGGTGGGAACTCACCTCAGGTAACAGCTTAGTCTCACCTCCGTCACCCTCACAGCCATGGAAGTACCTGCCATGGGTCCTTTTCACAGCTCGCCTGGAGCACAGTAATCCGAGAGATAGTCAGTCCTGCCTGCACCTGCACATAAATGATTCTTATTTAAACTCACATAGGCAAAGTGTAGAAAGCTCCAGGTATGAGCTTCTTTGTTTTTCTGCACCCTGAAGACATAATAATCCTTGGGGGGTGATGAGCATCCAGAGTAAGCCTGGCTGCCTTTGGAAGCTTGGGCAGAAAAGTACAGCAGCAGAGGAGGACAATGCTTTCTGCATCACAACCTGAAATTTCTGTTTATACAGGGCAAGGAAAACATTGAATAACTCACATGGATATACATCTGCTGCTGCCTTAGATTTTGTCAAGGTTTTCCTAGCTGTATTCCATAATATCCCATCACACACAGTCTGGGCATTGTTTTACTCTTGTTAGCAAGTAGAAATTCAAACGTTCAGCTGTGAGATTTGTAAAGTGGATTACAGCATCTGTTCGATTAGTTGCAACATGTTGCATGACTTGGGGCAGCCCTGGAAAATCGGTCTCCAGAAATCAGTTGCCTTTACAGCTTTGCTTTTGCAATTTTAATGTGAGAATTAAAAAGAAAGGAGCAACGTGTTTCAGTTGAACCCAAGCGCACGGAAGGCAGGGTGTTCTTTAAAAACTGGCAGATTTATGTGTTTCCTGCCTGCTGACAACAGCACAGTCCACATTAATTGCCTTGTCTTCTGAAAGAATCTCCCAAGTGAAACTCACAGTAGTATGCTGTATTAGGCAATTGAAATACTAAGGAATATACTTTGACTGTGTCTCCTTTTGTCCCAGGATCAAAGCTCTGCTGTCCATGAGCTCTCACGCCGGGGAAAGCCAAGGGGAGGCAGGAGATGGTGCCCCGGCTTCGCTTTACGGGTAAGAACCCCTCCATCCCCAGGAGTCGGGTGTCGGAGTGGTTGTCACCTCCCGTGCTCCCCCAG
>VZTJ01006670.1:523948-592383 GCA_013397795.1 Orthonyx spaldingii
GAGCCTCCCTCGAGGCGGGGTGGGCGGCGGGCCGGGGGTCTCTGGGCGCCGCTGCGCTCCAAACGCCGTTCCTGCCCCGAGCGCTCCGGGCCGGGGTGCGTGGCTCTCGCTGCCCCTGCCCCTCGGGGCTGTGGGGGAACGCGGGTGCTCCCGGGCGGCGAGAAGGGCAGCGGGGGCTCGGAAGGAGGCGGTTTCTGCGGGGGTATGTGTGAACCGTGCTGGCCCAGCAGCTCAGCAAAACCAGCCCCACAGAGAGCCCGTGGAGGAGAATTGGTGCCGCCGTTGGAAATCCAACAGGCGGTTCTGGACTCGGGGTGTAGTTTAGGGGCTGGGGAACCTCCGCTCGGGCTTCCTCCTGGTGCGGGTGCGGAGAACAAATCCGAGGCGAGGGCACTGCACGCTGGAGACCTGAAGAGGCTGAAGTGCGTCGCCATGTGGGGCGTGTTGGGTGACAAATAGCGTTCTCCTTTGTAAGGTTCTTCATGATGTTCTTGTGTATTTGGGGAAGCTGAAGTACTCTGAAGTACTTGGGTGTGTTCTCCAGTTAAATAAAAATTACATGCACGGGTGTCTGTGGAACAGATCTTCTCTTTTCCATCCATCCTAAAAATAGCCAACAGCTTCATCCTCTGGGCTGGTGCCAGAATGTGTATGACTGAGCTTTTGGCCTTTGCTTTGTCACCTCCTGTCCCAGGTGAGCATTCACTCACACAGGAGCAGATTTGTTTGGAGTGGGTATCTGTTTTTTTTCTCCTTTGGAAGCTGATGTACTTGAAGGCATTACTCAGCAGAGCTATAACCAGTGAGGTAAGAAGTCCATGTCTGTAATGCCAGGAGGAGGTGAAATGCCCTGACTTTGCTTGGAGCTCTGTGAAGGACTGTCTGTGATTGCCAACTTATATCCCAAGTCCCTCTCTCCTAAATTGTTGTTTAAACTGACAGGCCCCTCTCGAAACCCTCAGTTTTACTTGTAATTTTTTCCTAATCAAGAGATCTTTACCCATAATAAACTCTGTGATGTGCATGCAAGGGGTTGGGCTACTTCTGATAGAAAAGAAGATTTAAAGAAAAATATTTAATCTTAGCTCTTCAAACTTTGTAAGAAACTCTTCTCTGTAGTGGAGAAACTGAAGCATTGAGGTGGGCACATTTTTGCACAAGAACTTGGTGGAGCAGCTCAGTGGTTGAGCAATGCGTTATCCTGTGTCAGCCTTATTCTGCAGTAATTGTTCACGTAAGCTTTGTGAAAAACCTTTGTAAGATGCATATAACAGTTCCCTTGTTCTTGTGAGCCGTGGAGGTGACAGCTGCCTGTGCAGTATCGTGTGTCACAGCCCGCTCAGGGACTGACTGATGCAGTGATAGCAGTGTCTGGAGGGAACAGCAATCAGCATCTGTTTGCATGGTGTCTTGGACTCTCTTTCTCCTGGGGCTGACTCTGTCAGTAAATCACTTGTTTCCATCGTCTCTTTTTTCTTGTTGTGGTTTTTTCCAGTTCTCACATCTCTAAAAGAACCTTTTATTTGTTCCCACACAGCAGCAGGAGCAGTGCAGTTCTGCTGCAAAGTCTTAGGTGTTACAGGGAGGCAGTGGCCACTACACCAAAAAGTCAGTATTTCACAACATTTTGGAGGTTTATTTCAGGTATTTTTTTTTCCCGTTGCAACGCAATCATTCGACTTTTCTGTTGTATTCTCACCTGATTGCAAACATCAGGTGAAGGCCAGAGCTGCTTAGGGAAGGAGACTGCAAAAGCTCCTCATGGCAGCAGCACCTCCTTGCTTGTTACAGATGGTTCCAGACAGAAGGAACAAGATGAAGTACTTTAACATGCTGACCTGCAGTAAAACCTTAAAATACAGTAAAAGCAACTTGATTAGGCTGTCCTTAAAAAAAATCCCAAACCTTTCCTTGCTCTCACTGAAAGCCTACCTAATAGCATGATACTTGAAGTAGACTTTTCCTTCCTACTTTTTAGTTGTACCTTCAGTTATGAGTTACTTCAATCCTTAAATAATATCTTTGTGTTTCACGGTAGGTAAAGAAAAACTTGTTTCTCATTTCTTAATTAAGAAATTGTTACTGATTTTTGGGTTGTTGAACTTCCTTTTGCCCATTCCTGTTTGAGCTTGCAGGGTTTGGAGTAGCTGGTATTTGAGGTAATGTGCATATCTGTGCTGGCAGAGGAGTCAGAAGCAGACTTTGCCATGTAGATGCTGTGTTGCTAATTTTATCTTTTTAGATTGCATTCCATGTCAGAGATGGCTTCGTCCCTTTTGCTTTGCAATCTTTACACAGTGAGGGGGAAAACTTTCTCCTAATGATGGAAACACAGCTCGCTCACAGGCTCTGAAAATAAAAGTACACCCAAAGATGCTCCCTGGAGTCCTAAGGGTGGTTTGGAAATTTTTTTGGGTTTCTTTGCTTAGAGTATTCTAATTGATTCAAATTTGAAACTCAAAATACTTGTACAGCTGAGCTCCCAGATACTGGTGGATGACCGAGTGCTTGGTGTTCAGGTGGTTGGTCTTAAAATTCCAATCAGTTTGTGATTGTTTAATCTTAAAAATGTTTTGGCAGAACCCTGCTATGTTTTGCAATTTGGCCAAAGCCTCTATGGACTTGTGCCAAGTGTAGTTCACAGGAGGGTTTGTAGGACCAGTCAAGGCTGTCTGACTGGTTTGAGATGGAGAAAGTGGCTCATCCTGTACAACCTCCTCTGCATTTATCTGTGATTTGGGTTTTCCTGTGTCCACGACTGTCCTGGAACCCTGATGGAGCCTTGTCAGGTGCTCTTGCGTTGCCTGGTAGTTGTATGAAAGGTTTTATGAAAACACAAATATTTTATACCTTTCTTTGGTTTCTTCATGAGATGCTTTGTTGCTTTTATCATTTGGGGGCACAGGTTGGAGATAGGGGAAGGTTTGTCTTATGGTTTTCAGGTGATGGTTAAAAGATCACAAGTCAGTAAGTCAAACAGTTCCTGTCTGGGTTTTTTTTTTTTTTGGGGTTTTTTTTCGGTTTTGGAAATAAGTCAAAGTACAAGAACATTTTCCAAGTACTTTAAATATCCCTATGGAGTATTTGCAGCAGGATCATTGCATAAAGAAGCCTGAAAATAGAACGCAGCTGGAAGGGGAAGACTGGATTCTGTTACTTCTTCGTGTTAAAAGCAAACCAATGGAAGTTGAACAGTTCCTAATTTTTTAACAGACCTTCCCTGTGATCCTGATGTGCAGGGCACTTGCCAGTGCTGACTTCTGCTGAAGACCCGTGTTGTGAAATGGGAGCTGCAGGGTTACACCCAGTGCTGTTAGCATTTCTAATTGCTTCAAAACAAAGAAATTAAACTGTCTGATAATGAGATCTGTTGGATAATAGCTTAAGCAATAGCTTATGGTCATTTGTTGATTCTAAAGGGTTTGTTTTGACCATGTACTGTTTGTTTAGACCCTGTCCGAGAGTTAGCCAGGGCCAGCAGCTGTTCTGTAGCAGTTGGTACATGGCCACTTTCAGTGGGCTTAGAATTTGGGGTGGTGCGATGTGGGTGCTGCAGTTAGAGGCTGTCTTTGCTGGAAGGGTGTATAAATACACGAGTTAGGATGCTGTCAGCACGATTTCTAAACTCTGTTCTCTTGGGGAGAAGAAACAATAGTAGTTCTTGTTTTCTGTGAAATACTGGCCCTTTGCGTCGCTGTCAGAACAGGCTGTGTGGTGCTTGGTTGGGTTTGGCCTAATGGGGAAAGAGTTGCTGAGTCAAAATGTGCTGCACTAAGCAGGAAGTTTTCACTGAAAGCAACTGCTTCCTCTTGCCAGTCAAAAATAGCAGCTCTTAATCCTTTTTGCCAGTTTTATGAGGCTTTCACATGATGGGTGCCTTTTTTTCCCAAAAGCTGTGTGCATTGGCATGCTGAATTCTGTATCCAGCATTCTGTTCTGGCATTTCACATCCCTAAGAAACAGACGTACATCCTTTTGAGTATTTCTCTGGGGAACAAAAGCACGGAGTGTAATGAAGGTCCCATACATTGGGCATGTGTTCTTATCAATATATTGTTCTGGTCTCAGCCTTCTCCAAGGCTGACTGTCCATCCGTTTCAGATGGATGTTATACATCGGCTCTCCTCAAATATCTTGGAGCCACACAGGAATGATGTCAGGCAAGCTGATTTATTGGTGCCTGATATCGTTGTTGAAGTGGGTGGTGACACTATGGCGACCTTGCGAATGAGAAGCCTGTGTGGTGACCTGGGACCTCTTGTCCCCCAGGACCTTGTGGGCTGGGGACACAGGTGAGGTTCAGCCAGCCAGGAAGGGACAGGGAATACAGTGCTGTTATTATAAAATAATATTATTATATTATTGTTGAGATGCTGAAAGCCTGTTCTTCTTCCTGCTGAGAGATAGTATTTTTTCATCAGCCTCACATGAGCAGCAGAATTTTCGGGGAGATTTTTCAAGTATAAGATTGGGTCACAGTGTTTGTGGTGTTCTCCCTTATTGTCCTTCCATGTGCACATGCCCTGTTGAAAGAGCTTCATCCTCAGTCACTGAAGTGCTTAGAGCTAGATCATTTTTCTTTCCTGATTCCTTGAGACAATAAATCCATCCTAATGTTTTTTGTAGGTGGGAAATTTTAGCTCCAAGGTGCCCCCTGAGAAGGTGGCACAGCGAATAAAACCCAAACTGCAACTCGCACACCTCCTGTGAAAACAAAGGTGCCGATTGAATTCCTGTAGTGGCATCCAGGGATGTGAGAGGAATACAAATATGGCTTTGTATTGCTGGCGCTGCTCCTTTGTATTCCGGGGGCGATGGATGGGGGGTGCGGCGGTGCTCTGCTCGCTCCCAAACGGGCTGGCACAGCCCGGCGAGGAGGTGCTGTGCCGAGGAGCGCCTGATTACCGGCCCCGCATCAGCAGCGTCTCGGCAGCATCCTGGGAATCGCAGGCGATCACATGAGCCTGGATTTCCAGCTCAGTTCATTAGTCAGCCATTTTGGTCGCCACCCTGCTCCCTGCGCACAGCCAATCCCGGCGGCACTCGCTGCCCGGGCTGCGCCGGGAGAGGGGACCAGCGCTCGGATCTCGCCACACCGGGACTCTGCCTCTCGCTCGTCCTTTGTGTTTTTCTGGGGTCATCACCAGAGGAAGACATTCTTTTTGCTTCTGCTGCTTCTTATTTTTTTCTTTTTTACATTTTTTACCTGTTTCTCCCTGCTGCCTCTGTTGCAGAAGCTAGGTTTTGTGTGGATGCTGAGGATCAATAGCCTCTAGCGTAGCTGGAGACGACGGCAGTCGGTGGAAAGGAGGGAGGCAGAGCTGAGCGGGAAGGATCAGCGTTTTTACCTTGCTTGATCTATGAAAAGGCCAGAACAGCCTATGTGATCCTGAGCAATCTGTCCTTTAATCGCAAGGTATTTCTGATTTTCTTCTTCAGAAAGCTTTTGTTTTTAGTCCTTATTTTGCCCCCGTTGTTGTTGTACCAGCTGAGTCATCATGTCTGCTCTGACGCCTCAAAGCGACATGCCAACCCCCACCACAGACAAGATCACTCAGGCTGCCATGGAGACCATCTATCTTTGCAAATTCCGCGTGTCGATGGATGGAGAGTGGCTGTGCTTGCGCGAGCTGGATGACATCTCGCTGACACCCGACCCCGAGCCTACCCACGAAGGTACGGTCCGGCTGTGCCCCGGGAGCCCCGGGCCGGCGCATTGTTCCGGCGCCGCACGAGTTGGGAGGGGGCGTCTCCAGGACCAGATGCTCGTGTCCTGCCTGCAGAGCCTGGACAGCCGTGGGCAGTTCAGGAAGCCAAACTGCTCCTTCAGATTGCCCTCAGAATTTGTGACCCAGCCCTTTAAGGCAGATTTGTGATGAATTATCTTTTTTAGCCGTATCAGGTTTGTGTATCTCAGGAAGGAAAAAAACAGTGATGTGTGCTCAGTGAGAACATTTAATCAGGATTTCGCCCTTAGACCAGGGCTGATAGCTCTGTTAGTGAGTTGCCAGCTGGTTCCAGGGGAGCACAGTGGCGGCACCCCAGCGTGTGCCTGGTGGCGGGGAGTTTTTGGAAAGCCCCAGCGATTACGCAGCGATGCCCATTGTCAGGTGACGATGCCATCACAGTGCCCCAGCTTGCCTCTGATGAGCGTGCTGCTGTTTATCATGGCTTGGGAGCCTGAAACGTGGAGATGGTGCACATATTGCTTTCCCCTGAGAAAGGATTTGTCATCTGGATTGATAAACAGTTTAATACCAGGCTCTGAGAGTACTCAAAACATTAGAGAACATCCACGCAGTGCTCTGCCAGTAAACAAGTGGGGAAGAAGGAAGGGTGATGAGTTTTTGCAGGTGCTGGCATTCTGAATGCCCTTGCTGGATACACCTTTTGGTTTTGGAGCAAGGAGGTTCCAGCTTCTCATGCCTGACCCTTTTTCAGTAACTCCTGAAATGCCACTCCACCAGGCAGTCTTGCTTGACCTGTTTGGTGCTGCCTGGTTAAGTCAGCAGTGTCTTACATTGTCTTGCTGAATGAGACAAGTGAAATTGTGGTGGGGATTTAAGCTTTAAAATAAATTTCCAAGGGATAATTTAATTTCCATTTGACAGCTGCTTTCAGTGACAGTAGCCCTTGGGTTTGGATTTGGCTTGCCAAGTACTTAGTCACGCAGTGGGATACCAGACAGAGGTTTCAAAAGGAGAAACTTAACATTCCCTCTGAAGCATATCCCAGGGGTTCAGGGAGGTGAGTACAGGGTGAGCAGGAATTCAGTTTTCTTCCAATTCCCATGTTCTTCTGTGTGACATTGAGACCTTCCTTGGTCTTTCTCCAGTATTTTTCAAGGTGTAATTACAGTCACTCTCTGAGGAGTACCAGAAGGGGTTGGAACACAGCATTTGCTAATTTCTTTGCCATATTATTTAATTCATATGCCAGAAATAAATGCAAAAAGAGCAGTACAGTAACGACCTTCCTGAAGATGTTTATGCATGCATAAATTAAGGTTGCCTGTTCGTTGTTTGAGGGGGTTGTATTTGGATCCAAGTGATATTTTGAACAGAGAAGGTCAGGAAGTGTTGACAATAGGAAAGCTGACACAGCTGTATCCCGGTGTTGGATCTGGTGCTATTGCATCAGCAGTGTTGCTGTGTCTGCAGGGTGTGCACAGGTCGGGGGGACAGGAGCCTAGGCTCGTGTTCATGGGAATGTCTCCATAAAACTCATTTGCAAAGGCAGGCATTATGAAGAAGGAAAAAAGAAAAAGCTATAGAATTTTGCCAAAGGCATAACAAAGGGGGGCAGTTTTTCCCTTGCAAATCAAGACATGTGAAATAAACATTGCTGTAAATGTACCAAATCCAACGTCTTGTTGGAATAAAGATTTGAAGCCTTCCATTTGCTGTCCCTCAGCTCTTGCTACTGCTGGAGAATTTTGTCCCTGGCCTCTCTTCACCCTGTGATCTGCTGTGCCCCCAGCCCTGGAGCAACCATCCTGCCTTCAGAGCTGGTCACAGCAATTCCAGTTGTGCACAGAGCTGGAGCTTGAGAGCCACTAAGCAAAACTTTTCTTCAAATTAAAAGCAAGTAGCAGATACTGAGTTTGCAACTGTGTATATTCCATATAACCTGTAGCACAGCTGCTCAGTTTAACAATAAAAGCAATTAATACGCTTTTTCAATTGGTTGAAACAATTCTGTGTGCACATGAAAATAAGCAGATTCTGCTGTTTACTGTAAATCTGCTTGCATTAGAAAAATAACTTATTTTTTTAAACAAGCAGGGATTCTTAATAAGACTTTCAGAACCTTACTGTGCTCTGCAGGCTCCTCAAAATCAAATGTGGCATTGGTGGTTGTTAACCTCATTTGCTTGCAGTGTGTGTGACGGTCTTTGAGGCATCTTTAGGGATGGAGGTAAAAACCATCTGGATTGTGTTTCTATTGAATGTTGAAGAGAGTGTGTGTATGGATGGCATTGAACACT
The DNA here is from genome assembly GCA_013397795.1 of Orthonyx spaldingii. Classification (NCBI taxonomy): domain Eukaryota; kingdom Metazoa; phylum Chordata; class Aves; order Passeriformes; family Orthonychidae; genus Orthonyx; species Orthonyx spaldingii. The sequence continues at coordinate 531,936 of VZTJ01006670.1, forward strand.
GGTCTCAGCTTTCGAGAGAAGTTACACAAAATGGCCTTTTTTTAGGCTGCTTTACTGGATGTTAAATTTCTATGTTGAATAGTCATGAGGAGCTTCACAACAGAGCTGTGGAAATTTTTGTCCTCGTGGGATCACCTTGTAATAGAGACCAGAAGGAATACACGTGCTAACTTGAGTTTACTTGAAACTTTCAAGAAGTGCAGTATTCCTTGTTTTATTAATCCTCTTCTAATTGCACTAAAAGGAGCAATTGGAATTGGAATTTATAACATGCGAAGATGAATTATCTTTTTTATAGGGCAGAAGCTAAGGTCAGATTTTTTCTTCTTTTTTGCCCAGTAATTTAAAAGTTTTAATTTCTGACACGTGCTTGTGTAAAATGCCCTGACAAGACATTGTATAACTCTTCAGGAAAAGCAAATGTTCTTCTTAAAACCTCCTGCCAGTTAATCTGTTGCACTGGTTATTGAATCATCCTTCAGATTTTACCTTTTCTCTCCATTTTCTATCCAAGTGTTTTTCCATGTTTCTGTGCAAACTTCAAAATGGTTTAGGGAAGCAGCACAACCTTATTGGTTATGCTTTTGTTTTGCAAGCTGGCAACTGTTAACGTTGGGTTAGAGTTTCTCTAGTAGTGTGGAATAGAAACAGTAAAGTCATGGGAGAGGTGGATTTTTCAATGGATTGGGCCTTTCCCATTACACAACAAATCTGACCTGTATAGGGAGTGGCAGGGACCTTTCAGGTGTGGACAAAAACCGGCGTGAGATGACTGTAGTTGGAAAAACCTCTTAAAACACATCTGCTGACAGAAACCTCTAAATAGATCTCTACCTCAAACCTCTAAATAGTTTGAAGGAGCTGGAGATGAGATTTAATAGAAGAAATGTGAAGTCAGTAAATGCAAGTTAAATGAATTACAGTGTGTTCATGGTCAGAAATCTTGGGAATAGCAGTTATGTCATGTAATCCAGTCTTCAATTCAGAAATTACTCTTAAGAGTTGTTTTCTTTGCTCTTTTAAGCTGTGTGAGTCTAAATGAAGTCAGACCTGTGAAACATGAGGCAGGTTTATATCCCTCAGAGGTGGTGAGTCCAAAGTGCTGCAGAGAAACCACTTGGGTGTCAACCAAACTGGAAAGTGAAAGATGGGGAAAAACCCCCAAGGGTTTGGGTTTTTATTTTCTTGGTGTAAACTATCAAGGGCCAAAGTAGGATGAGAAATTTCCCATAGCAATTAGTTTCTCTCTGACAACAGTTGTGCAGAAACATTCCATATAACTGCACACACTTGTAACATAGAGAAATTTGGTAATTATTTGATGGTAATCATGTGGAGATGGGAATAAGACCTAGGGTGGGATTAAACTGTGGCTTTCATGTGATGTACACTGGCTGTTTATTTGTCCCATAGGTGTAATGGAGAGTGGGCTTGGAATTTCCAAATTGTCTGTACTTCTTTATTTCTTCTTTATTTCCTTCTGGTTTGTTGCAGATCTGTGACTGCTCTTTTTTCCTCTATGCAAGGCTCTCTGTGTATGTGTATATTTAGAGATGGAATTTTTATGCAGTGGGTTTTAAAATAAATCTTTTCTTAAGCTACTTTGTCGTGAGTAGATGGTTCCTGGCATTCCACGCTGCAGACTGCATGGTGACTTCCCTGATTTTGGTCTTGCAGGGTGTTTGAACATGATGCTGAAACCCTTTGCTGATTCCTTTTCTTTGTCAACAATTCGTGATCCATCTCGTTTGCACCTGAAAGAATTACTTATGTACCTCCCATAACATTAACACCATCTACCTAATTTTCTTCCTTGATCTCTTTATTTGCTATTAAATGTATTCCGAAGGTAATGAATATCAGAATGCAGTTTAAGTACAGTAACAAGACCAGAGGTTCCTGTTTCATAATAAAGGAATATTTGTCCAGATTTGGGTCAAGGCTTTCCCAGCAGCCAAAGCAGCAGGACTGACCTGGCACCAGCACTCAGGACTTTCTATATGAAGCTCAGTTTTCACTTCCCAAAACTGACGCTTTGGTGTTTTTTAGGTTATTTTACTGACGGCTCAGCTTCTCCTTACGAGTTCGTTAAAAATTTCTGTACTTAATTTTTAAAATCCTGACCTATTCAAAAACTCGTGGCCTTTTCTTCCTGATGGGAGAAGCTCTAACCTGTGTGGGTGGTGAGGCCCTGGCACAGGTTGCCCAGAGAAGCTGTAGCTGCCCCATCCCTGGCAGTGCCCAAGGCCAGGTTGGACCAGGCTTGGAGCAACCTGGGATAGTGGAAGGTGTCCCTGCCCATGGCAGGGGGTTGAATGGGATGAATTTCCAAGTCCCTTCCAACCCAAAGCAGTCTATGATTCTCTTTCATCTGTCTTTGGAGGAACTTAATTCTTATATCAAGATGCTGTGTGAGGTGATACTCATTGGTTCAGAAAGGTTTTGACTCTCAGCTCTATTTTAGCCTAGTAACTTCAACCTTTAAAAACAAAGTAAATGTTGAGCAGCAGTGTGAAATAATTTTGATGCTGTTCCATTCTCCCAGAGTTTACTTGTAAAAGCTTTCTTTGGCTTGGGAAAGTGCATCCTGGCTCCTTCAGGGAGATGCTACTGCTGTGTCAGCGAAGGGAGTGACTGCAAACCCCTCTGTTGTCCAAATAACAGACAGGCTTTTCATGATTAATATTTTAGAGGTAAGTTCTCCAGTCCCTTCCTGAGGAACTGGCTTGAGTGTTCATTCCAATGGGATATTCAGTTCCATAATACTAATCTTCCCGGGAATCTGGTTGGAATGAGTTAATCATTTTATGGAGACTTAAAGTTTTGGTCATCCTATTTTCTAACCTTGGTACAGAATTAAATAATTTCCATCATAATCAAAACTATTGAGTTTTTCAGACACCATAAGGACTATGGAAATTATAGAGTTTCAGGTGTTTGTGATTCTTCTGTGTGAAGATTTTTTCCCCCACTGATGCTTGGTGGAATTTTCAGACAAGTGGGAAAATGTACAATGTAAAAGAAGAAATGAACTCTTATGCAAAGTGCAGTTGAATGCATGGGGAATGAATGAAAACAGGAAAGAAAGTGCTAATTAAATGTGCGTTTTTGCCTCTAGATCTATGCAAATGCCATAGTACCAATTTAAATTCATGCAGTTCTTGCTACTAGGAAGATGGGATTATGGCTTGTAGGGATAGAAGAGAAGAAAATATTTATGACTCCTCTGGATATTTTTCTGAGAGTTTTACATGGGTTACTTGCTAAGGGTGAAAAATAAATGAGAAAGATGAAATGAAGCCTGTCAATTCTCTCTGTCCCTGTTACCCGGCTACTGGTAAATCTGGTTTTGGTTATATGTTCCTCCCTGTTTATGCTTTGGATTAAGAAAAATCCAATCCCTCAGTATTAGATAAAAGACCTTTCAGTGATGGTATGTGGTGTCCCTTACTGTGTGCAGGTTGGGATTCTGGGGTGATCAGCATCTGGGTGTGAGTCACAGAGTCCTGTTGGTACAGCAGAGTCCCGGGCAGCGGCAGAGACAGGTCCATCCACCACGGTGAGATTCAGTCTCCTGGCCCTTGGGAGGTTGCAGTACCTGTCATGACAGACCAAAAGCCATCAGTGCTGCTCATGTGGGAGAGAATCACCAGGGATTTGTGCTTGCAACAGCAGGGATTTCCTCCAGGGAAACTCCTTGTTGCTCTTGCAGTAGTACTCAGCCAGAGGGCAATGTTGGTGAAAGTGTCTGGTTTTAGAGAGTTAAAACTGAGCCCCGTGCACAGCCCAGTGTCAGAGCATGGGGGGCCTGTTGGACAGCTGTGAGCTGAAGTGGCGCTGAGGCTCCTGGTTGTTGGTTTCAGCCGTGGAGGAGCAGAGCCGGGGCTGGTTCCCGGGGCAGGAGGCTGGCGCTGGCTGTGTGTGGGAGGGAGGGAGGAGGGCCCGGCAGCCTCCGGACTTTGCTCAGGACTCTGGCACAGTTGGCTCGGGAGGGGGACAGAGCCTTTGCCGTGCTTTGGACGTTCTGCCCCACCGATCACGGATTAGCGCTGGGGAGTGCGGGTGCGTAAGTAGGGAGTGGAAAATGCCCAGAGTTCGGGGCATTTGTGTGGCTTGGCTCGCTGGGTTTGAAACAGGGACTTAGTGGGCGTGCTGAAACCAGTTCTCCTTGTCCTGCCTGCTCCGCTCCCTGGATACCTCCCTCGTCCCACCAAGGAGAGGGGTGCTTCCCTGACGGAGTCCTTAGGGAATCATCATCAGCCTGTGACCCGTATAGGGCTCATCTGGGTCACCTCTGTGGGATCTCTCATTTGGGGTGATGGTCATAACAGAGTTTATGCTCTGTTGAACCTTTAAGATGCCCTCAGTGTGTCTTTTCCCTGAACATGTCTGCTTCCCATGTGTGGCTGTTTCCCTGCCAGCACTGCTTGTTGGGGCTGGATGTGAGGATTTTGAAGCAAAAGCTGACATTGCATAAATATCACAAGTTTAGTGCTTTTGTCTTACAAATAAAGTAATGCTTTTGTTGCTTTTCTTTTAGGATGTGCTTTACAAAAATGTTGCTTGTGTTAATGCAGAAACAAAGCTTCTGCAGCTTTACTGAAGCCTGCCCTGATCTGACTCTGGGAGAAAAATGTTTTGCTCTATTGCTTTGTGCAGACTAATAAACCCTTTTGACTTGCAGATCTCTTGCCACTGTGAATTAAGTCTTGTATGATGCAAATCTCCCTTTCAGTTATGCTTTTCTTATACCTTGATTTTGAATCTTTCCTTTAGATCACGGCTTGCATGACGTTTTTCTTTCTTTTCCTTTCCTTTTGCTGTTTGCAAAGACTCTTGGGAGGATTTGACAGATGTGGTGGAGCAATTGCGCGATGATTCCGAAGGTGCGTTCCACACCCACATCTCACAGCTCTTGTTTGTGCTAATCGTTGGCTTCTGAGCTATTATTTTGAGCCTTAGTGCAAAATGCAGTTAGTTTTCCTTTCCAGTGCCAGTAGCTGTGGCTTTCTTGCATTTTCTTGATGTTGCTTAAATAAATGTTTGCTTTATTTTCACTATTTTGACGTGAAATGGAGGTAGAAGAAGTGAATCCACAAGGGCTATTTGCTTTCTTCTAAAGGCAGTAGTTTCCTGAGCCTGGCAGAAGCACAGCTTCAAAGGTTGCAGCAACATATGGAAGCTAAATTTTAAAAAAAATTTCGGAAATCACCCTGAAGCTTTAGATTTTCTGCAGTATTTCTGTATAGATTCTTCAGATTTTCTGGCAGTTATTTGCCAAGGTTTGGCAAAAATTTTTCTAAAACTAGTATTGCAAATTTTTATTAAAACTTGTGAAATACTAAATGGGAAGCTTATTTATAGTGCTTCTTTCTTCATTTTTAAAAATAGTGCAAATGTGAAATAGTTGAATCCCCAATGTAGCAAGTGGTCAAGCAAATTGGTACTTTGATGACTTAATACAATGGCTCCTGCATGGGATTCAAGTGTATGCAGCACAAAAGGCTGATGTTCTCATGCACTGAGCACATTGATCCTGGCTGCTCATCTTCCATGACGGTGCCTTTATCTGCTGTGCTGGTTCTGTGCCTGGGTGCTGCCTGGCAGCCTCCTCGGCCACAGGCGGTGTTCTCCTCTCCTGGCACAACAGCCTGTGCTGCTTCCCAGAGAAGGGCATTTCCAAGGAAGGCTTTAAAGAAAAAAAGGAGGTTGAGACTTATTTTTTTCATAAATATTGTGTAGGTTGTTTTGCATTTATTTTGTCAGGTGAGAGATGTTTCTCTGCCACACAGAAGCAACCATGCAAGATTTCAGGTTACTTTAAGCTGGTGTTCTTGATGTAAGATGGAGAACCTTGATGAAATGCTAATGAATTGGCATTGCTTTCAGTGGGCTTGTTCACTTCTCCACTGTCTCTTCATTCCCTGCCTTTGATCCAAGTTTTAGCTTCGTTTTAGTTGCTTCTTCCTTGTTTTAGAATAAGTATGAGGAGTGATAAATTTTTTTGTCACCAAATGAGAAGCATCAAGACCAGTCACAGCTTAACCCTTTGAGATCCTGTATTGCATTGACTCTTTCCTTGGCTTTCAGGTTCCTGGGTACAGATTGTACCTTTTAAACAAATGACAGGATTCTCGGATGCTTTTGGAAACAGCTTCATGGAAGCAGCTGGTTAGAAAACATATCTGTTCTGTAGAAGCTGCAACATTTAAATAACAAAATGTCCTGAGAGTTTGGTTCCTTATTTGAAGGCCAAACCCTGTGGAAAAGCAAAGTTTGAGAGCTGGGATTTTACTTTTTAAGGTTTATGACATGGGATGTGTAGGAGAGCCCAGGCAGAGGTCTTCCAGTTAGAGGCAGAAGGAGGAAATTGGAGAAGGGACCGGCTCAGATGGAACATGCCAGGTCCATGCCAACACCAGACTTGTCCCAGCTTAAAGCCAGTCTGACAGTTTTACTCTGTAAAAGTCAGCCTTGTCTGCCTGCCCTGCCTTCTTTAAAGGTGTGCATGGTGCACTACATAGAACAAGAGTATCGATTACTTAGCATTTAATTTTTAGAATAGACCTTAGGGATTTTATCCAGTTTCACACTATATAAGCTAACGGGTTTGCAAGATGAGAATCTTGGATAAACTGCACATGCAGAGCACGATTGCTCACAGCAGACTAAGGAAGCACAAACCTTTGATTAGTGTGATATGGTGAAAATATTTTTCTATTGAAATTAGCTAGTAACCACAGCCAGAGGAACATTTTCCTTAGTGCTCTCTTGTACAGTTCCTTTAGTTCTGCATTAGGGATTGGTTTGCCACCCAAGCAGAGTCACTGTGGATGCCTTGCTACCCATGAGATCAGTTACCTTGGCCAGTGAGGAAATGTGATGAGAGAGGATGAGGAGGAGGTCTCTGTGTCTTGGCAATACCGTGCCTGACTTTTTTCCTGAGTCTGCATTCTCAATGATGGTGACTGTTAGCTACACTGCAGGTCATAATGCGGACTGGAAATCCAGAACAGGTCATGTGCTCAGGGTAGATCCAGACCAGCCAGATCCCTCTCCTTCAGATAGCAGTAGTCCTGAAAGGCAATAAAAACCCCTCACAAAGTTCAGTCTGTCTGCAGTCCAGTGCTGCTCCGAGCATTCCACTCCTAAATGAGTACTTGGAAGTTCTCTAAACCATGGAAATAAATTTAGAGAAGGAGAGTTCTGGTGCTGCTTCACTCTGAAGAAGAAGGGGGATAAGAGAAGCTCTGTCCTGAGCTGCTTTTGGAGAGACTGAACAAATGAGCCGTGGTATCAGGTTTGGACGGCGGCACTGCCCCCGCTCTTCCCTCTCCCTGTGCTGTGGATTTTTCCCAGCCCACAGTGACGTGCACTCAGGTGTGGGTGTATTAGCTGTGCTCTTGGCTCTCTGTTTGGCTGGTGGGTGCTGACAGGGTGCCTCTTGCTTAGATCTGTAGTCTGAGATGTCCTCTGGTCATATCTCTGCTGCCAGGAGTAGTTAATTCACTCATGAAGGTGGCAGCTTGGTTCAAGGGTCCCTAGCTGTTGGCAGCAGCCCTGGATAAATGGGCCTTACAGGGGTGAAACTGCCTGCACCCAAGAACTGGAGCTCAAAACTGGGTGTGAGTAGCAGGTGTAAAGGTCTGGATGTTTATAATATGGTAGAGGAAGAATATAGTCCTGGGAGATCTGTGAGTTTGGCGATTTAGTATGACCCGAAGATCAGCTCCTTGTCACTGGTGAAAACCAGTAGCAGTGTTAAAACCAAGAGAGATAAGTGGGAATCGGCTCCATGTTACATCTAAGCTTACAAAATTAATCTCGAGGAAGAGAGATACAAGTTGGGATAGAGATACATTTTGCTGAATTAAGTGTGAGGGGGTCCATGGTGATTGTTGTATGGGAGAACAAACCACAAGTGGAGGATTCTTACTGGTTTGTAGCTGGGGATGTGAGTTGCAACAAGTGACGGCCATCACAGTCAGGGACACGTTGTCAAGGTGCAAAGCCGAGGATGAACACCAGGCTCCAAATGCTTTTCTTGAAAATAGGAAGCTCCTGTGTTATTTGAAGTATTAAGGGACCCTCAATATGATACAGTCTATTCCCGTGCCACTGTGGCTTTGGCCCTAAAATGCTAGTTGATGTTGATTTTTCTCCACAAAAGGCCTGCAGAGTGCCTCCTGTGCAACTCGCTGCCCCAAAAATGCCTTCAAAGCTGAGGAACAAAAAGAGCAAGGTGGGGTGTTTACTGTAATAAAACCAGCTCTTGTGCTCACCAGCACTTTCCTTCCTTTGTTGCAGACCCGAATTACCTCATGGCTAACGAACGCATGAACCTGATGAACATGGCCAAGCTGAGCATCAAGGGGCTGATTGAGTCGGCGCTGAACCTGGGCCGGACGCTGGACTCGGACTACGCCCCCCTGCAGCAGTTCTTCGTGGTGATGGAGCACTGCCTCAAGCACGGCCTCAAAGGTGACTCAGACTGGGCATGAGCCCTGCACGCTGCGGGGCACGGCCCGCAGTGGGGAACAGCAGTGTGGGGTAAAAACACCTGCTCTGCCCGTGAAGGGAGGCTGAGCCGGTCACTGCTGTGGCAGCAATGGACTGGGCAGGCCAAAGGAAGGGGCAGAAACCTGCTGGAGGGGGAGCGTTGAGGTGTTGCAGGTGCTTGCTGTGTTTAAAACAGCAGTTCAGTTGTCCTGGGTGTAACTCAGTGTGCAAGGATAAAACAGGCTTTTGGCAAGCTCGTGACTCCTTTTTCTGCACTTGCTGTGCTTTAGGAATGCATTCCCTTGCTGGAAGAGGAACTGCAGCCCTAGAGCTCCTTTCTCAATAGCTGTGTCTAAACTGAGGGTTTGGACTGTGTGCAGCTCATGGCTTGAAGCTGCTTTGAAAGCAGAGCATGTGTTTGACTGTGAAATCCTGAGTCACAGCTCAAATGGCCAAGTACGGACTGTCCTTTAGGTGCTGCCTTTGTGTGGTAGTAACTGGAGATGGAAAACAGAGGGGTGTGGAAACAGATGACCTTTAGGGCCCTTCCCACCCAAACAGTCCTGGGATTCCAGGATACCAAGTGCCTGCCCAGCAGCAGCCGCAGAGGAACCATTCTGGCAGGTTTTGGTTACTTTTTGTCCACTTTTTTGAGAATGCGTTAGATATGCATGGGTCTAATGGGCTCATTTTTTATGGTTTGTTTGTTTGTTTGTTTGTTTTTTAGCCAAAAAGACTTTTCTTGGGCAAAATAAGTCATTTTGGGGACCTCTAGAATTAGTAGAAAAGCTCGTTCCTGAGGCTGCAGAGATAACAGCAAGTGTTAAGGATCTTCCAGGGCTGAAGTAAGTACACTCCTTTACGGCATGAATACATAATATGGGTTTTATTGTGAGTAGGATCCTGAAGAAGAGAAGGAAGGGCAAACAGAACCTTCAGGAATACACCTTGTCACCTTCTGCAGATAAAAATGGATCATTTATCTCTTCATCAAGGATCTGCAGCAGGAGAACACAGGATGTATTCTTGCTAAGAGCATGGCGACGTACAGACAGCAGTGCGTTTACTGCTAGCACTTCAGGAGTGGTGATGTGCCTTAGGCATGGGAACAACCTTTTTTGACCATTTGTGAAGTCAGACTCAAGAAGAAGGGAATTAACAGGAAGGTTATAACAGTTCAAACAGTTCTGAGGCTGATGTATGTAATTTGTCTTTTAAATGAATTCAGGTAACATTTATGTCAGAGGGAAGCTTAGGCACCAAGCTGGAGAAGATGGTAGCTTGTGTTAAAGAGGGGAGGCAAAAAGCCACAGCGAGCATATATTACTTGTACAAGTTTTGTAGGAATTTCAGACATCACATTCAGGTTTGCCTGTTTCATGGGAAAAGAAACTGTAAGAAACTTTCAGCTTGGAATAGAAAAAATGGGTAAGGAAGCTTTTGTATGAGCAACAGGACTAAGGAGCGAGTCATCTTTGCCAAAAGAATAGGTGGATAAACTCAATAAATTGCTTTTGGCTTAGTATTTAGTGATGTACATATGGACAAGTGCTTTTACTGGAGATCTGTGCAGGATTCCTGCAGCAGCTGACAGGACCAGTGCTGTGCCAGGACTCCTGGTATCTCTTCCTGTTGTAGAGCACTGCAATAGGAAGTGAATGGAAGAACAGTTTCAGAGTAAGTTTCTAAACCTTGTGTTCATAGTGACCCTTTGGAAGTGCCAGGTGCTCTTAGTGAGTCAGGAGTGGGCAGTACTGGCCATGACTTCCTTGGGCTGCTGCTGCTGGTACCAGCTGAGGTCAGACATCCAGGTCAGCTGTTAGAGCCACGTGCTCCCCATGGCTGGGACAGATGGAGGGGAAGCACTGGCACTCAAGCCTGTGGCATCCTGTGAGGGTGTTCAGGAGCAAAGCACCCGAGGAGAATGGCACTGAGTTGGTGTTCAGAGCTGTCTGGCTGGATTCCCATCCAGCCTGACCCACCCCAAGGAGTGATGTTGGGCAGTTGTGCTGGTGTGTGCATGTTCCTGTGACTTAGGCAGAACTGGTTGTGACTCAGAACATGATGGGCTGAAGCAGCTGATCTGTGTGGCAGCATCCAGCAGGGATAAAGTCAGGGAAATGTTTTTAGTGTGGCAGCAAAAGCATCATGAGTTCTGAGAGAAACAGTGATGGCTTAATCAGTCTGGACCTATTTGTGCTCACATACCTTGTATTTCTCTGTTTGCACAGTGCCAGCTCTGTCTTGTAAGTGGAAACCTGAGGTGGGGTGGGGTTATTAGAGCTGTTGGTGACTGTGCCTTGCAGGCTGTCCGGAAATGTTTGTTTCTGGCCTTTGCAGGACACCTGTGGGCAGAGGAAGAGCTTGGCTTCGCCTGGCTCTGATGCAGAAGAAACTTTCGGAGTACATGAAAGCCTTGATTAACAGAAAGGATCTTCTGAGGTGAGGGCTGGACTCATTCTCAGGTTCACTTCGACTCTCGTGTAAGATCTTGATCATCTTTCCCACCTCATTCCTCTCTATCTCCTGCCCTGCATCCCGCAGTGAATTTTATGAGCCCAACGCACTGATGATGGAAGAGGAAGGTGCCATTATTGCTGGCCTCCTCGTAGGTCTGAACGTCATCGATGCCAACTTCTGCATGAAGGGAGAGGACCTGGACTCCCAGGTACTGGGTATTCAGTTAATGGGTTTGTTCTGCTCATTTAAATTGGAAAATTCATTTATTTTGCACAGCTTACTGATGTAATGAACCCTTACTGAAGTACAGTGGGTGCTGATGTTCTAACTCTAAACTTCCACACCTGGCAACAGTAGGTTGGTCTTAGAAACCAAGTGTTTAATGTAAAATGCAACTTTTTCTGCTTCAGGTTGGAGTTATTGATTTCTCCATGTATTTGAAAGATGGGAACAGCACAAAAGGCAGCGAAGGGTAGGTGCACACACACTTGTCCTGCTGCTCCTCTCTTGGGAATGTGTTCAAGTGTTCCAGGTTGCCCTTTCTTTTTTCCAGAGATGGTCAGATAACTGCCATTTTGGACCAGAAGAACTATGTAGAAGAACTCAATAGGCATCTAAGGTAAAACATGATTTCTTGGCTCTTTATTATCTTGTAGAATGAAAGAGAAAATGGGATTTTAAAAAGTGAAGGAATTACTGTAGGGTTTTTTCTCTTCAACAGTGCTACAGTAAACAACCTGCAGGCCAAGGTGGATGCCTTGGAGAAATCCAACACAAAGCTGACTGAGGAGGTAAGTGTCATGGAAAACCACCTGATGCTTTGGCTTTTGGGAATTAGGGATTAACCGGGGAAGGAGGAGTTCCTTTCAGATGTCTGGTGTACAGAATGAGGCATGCTTAATGAGGGAACTGGAATAGCTGACCTGCCAAGGAATTTCACTGGCTGTCACTACCAAGCACAAGTTGGAAAATCAACTGTATGTTTATATAAATTTGCAAAAAATAAAGGAAAAAATGTCATTATAAGTAAACTGTCCAGCCTGAGCAGGAGAAACAGCGGGTATGTGAGGCATAGGTGCAGTCTGTGTTTTAACATGGATCTTGCGGCTCATTAGTGATGGCGTAAATGTCATAGAATGTTTTAGGGTCAGTTCCCTGATGAATGGGTGACAGGAGGTCTTAGCTGATGGAATGAGTGTTTTTGGTGTGTTAACCTGCATAGTGACGTGGTACCAGGAGATGAATTGCAATGGTGACTGTGGTGTTTTTGGGGTTTGATGATGAAGTTGCTGAGGGAAGACTGAAGAGTGTGTGCTGAGCGAGGCTGCGGTGACAGTGCTGTGCCAGGCAGGGTGTAGGTAACGAGCTATGTCACACAGCACAGCCACGTGTGTGTCGGGCCTGAGCTCTGCCAAGGACTCGCATTTGCAACCAGGAGTTCTGTTTGGGTTTGTCACTGGATAGCATGGCTGATCCCTTGGCATGTCTCTGAGCTGCTCCTGTGCCTGAGCCTTATGTAAGTTGTGAGTTACAAACCCAGAAGGAGTTTCTGAAGTTACTTTTTCCTTTGACCATACACTTACATTAATCTGTTGGTCTGCAGTGCTGTCATCCCTAGGAACTCCTCTGAGCCAGGTGTCCCATCCCTAAGGGTGCTGTGTGCTGCCTGTCCACTGTTTCTAGCCAAATCTTCCTCATCTGGTGGGGTCAAGAGAGAAAAAAATGAGTGAAGTATGTTTTTGATGCGTTACTGTTGTGTTTTGTTCCCAGCTTGCAGTTGCCAACAACAGGATCATTACACTGCAGGAAGAGATGGAGCGGGTTAAGGAAGAAAGCTCCTACATCCTGGAGTCCAGTCGTAAGGTTGGTGTGTGTTTGTGTGCATGGGAATGATTGCGGAGCCCTGGGGCAGGCCCAGCCCGAATTCGTTGTGTGGAGCAGAGTTTATTTCCTGGTGTGTCTGACATAAACCCACAATGGATGGGAGGAAGGGCAAGTAGGTCCTGTGCAGTGGGAACAGATGGGCCCTGCCCGCAGGGAATCCTGCCTGGCTGTAGGGGTGGAGCTGGGAGCTCCCACAGCTCACAGCTCGCTGGGCAAGGTGTCAGGGGACAGGAGGGAAGGGGATCACTGAGGGGGGCAGGAAAATCGAGATATAGGAGTGATGCTGGTTTGTCCTGAACTGTTGAAGAATGCCAAGTGTTGGGGAAAAGCCAATGATGAGGCCAAGTGAGGGCTGGCAGTACACAATGCCAAGTGAACTGTGTCTGTTACCTCAGGCCACCAAGGACAGAACTGCTGACGGGCAGGCACTCACTGAGGCACGGAAGCAGCTGAAGGAGGAGACTCAGCTGCGGCTGGTGAGGACTGGCGGGGCTCGGGGCTCACCCCACAGGGCTGCAAAGGGTCACTGCCACACTGAGCTCTTGTTCAGTACATGTGTGGGGACAAAAATGCCTGACCTGATGGTATTTAGGAAATCAAATCTGCTTTAGGAAATAAAATCTTCCCTTAGACCCCTTCATCCCAAAGACAGGCCCATGTAGAATTCCCTGACTCTGCTAGCCATGTTGCACATCTGGCTCTGTGACACTGGACTGAAAACTGTGGAGTTATTCTCCTAAAGCAGTGTGTCAGATGTGTGACTGACGCTGCGGCAGTGCAGCACACTCGTGAGTAGGGACTGCATGGGCAGAAGGGAAGGGTGGTTACCCCCTCCAGGAAATGCTGAGGGCTCCTTTTGTTCCAGGATGTGGAGAAGGAGCTGGAGGCGCAGATCGGGATGCGGCAGGAGATGGAGCTGGCCATGAAGATGCTGGAGAAGGATGTCTGTGAAAAGCAGGATGCGCTGGTGGCACTCAGACAGCAGCTGGATGATCTCAGAGCTCTAAAGCATGAGCTGTCTTTCAAGCTGCAGGTAGGGAGCTAAGGAAATGCAGGGAATTCCAGATACAAGTGAGAACTGCTGTGCAGTTATTCCTCCTGCCTGTTGGAATGGTGCTGGATGTGGAAGGGTCACAGGCTGTGCACCACACTTGTGTCCTGACATGGGAACACTGCAACGTGCTGGAGGGTAAAGGCGAATGCAATTTCTTCTGAACAAAGATTCATCATGGTCCAGAAATGTGTGTGTGAGACAGGGTAAAGCATCTTGTGTGGTTTTGTGTGTGAAAAGAGCTGTGGGAGCTTGTGTTCCAGCACAGTCTGGTGTGGAAGGCACTTGGTGTAACTCCTGTGTGGTGACACAAGCAGACTCTCCAAAAGCAGCACAATGCTCAGAATAGATCCTAAAATCAACTTTCCAACAGGAAAGAGTTGCTGTTGCTCTCCTTGAGCCAATGGCTTTGTTCAAAACAGCTGAATGATGTTAAACTATTGAATATCAGCAAGCACTGCATTATGCATTTTCCATATCTAGGAAGCTTCATGGATGGTGGCATTGCCCTATTGCAGGGTCCAGATGGAGCCTGCACCTCTACAGCAAGACATTTGTCCTTGCAATACTAACCCGGCACTTGCTTTTTCAGCTCCTTTCCTGCCTGTTTGCCTTCTGCCCTGTTGTTTCACATGCCAAATGATTCATGGGGGTTTACTTGGGATTTACTGCTCCTTACACAAACCCCCACTGCTCCTTTTCCCAGAGTTCAGACATGGGAGTGAAACAGAAGAGTGAATTAAACAGCCGCTTGGAAGAAAAAACAAATCAAATGGCTGCCACCATCAAACAGCTGGAACAAAGGTAAGACAGGAAACTTGAACTGTGATCCACCGGTGTGTCCTTTAGTGTCCCATGGATCCAGAGTGGGCCAGGGGAGAGTCCCAGTGCTCTGCTAGACAGATTTGCATGAGGAGAGCAGTGGGAGCAGAGCCTCTGGGACTTGGATAACAAGTAGCGCATTGCACTCCATTGGTGCTCTCATTTTAGGGTTTCTGTTGGTTCTTGATAAACAAGGTGGTTTTCTTTGTAACAAGTTTCTGTTTGAAAATGTTTCATGATACCTACTCAGCTAATTCAGTGTTCTTTTTCTCTTGCTCTTTTTATTTTTTTCCGTTTCTCATCATCCTCATTCTGACTTACTTATACAGTGAAAAGGATTTGGTGAAACAGGCAAAAACCTTAAATAGTGCAGCAAACAAACTGATCCAGAAACATCATTAGACATTTTTATGTCTGGCCACCTCACAGCTCTGACATCAGAACTCATTTATGAGGGGAGAACTTGAGAATTGCTGAAAGCAACTGTTAAAATGTTAATTGTCACCTAAAGTTGATCTGGAATTTGCCGAGTTTTTAAAATCAGTGAGTTTTTCTGCTGAGATTTAGTCGGGTATAAAAATCCCCAACCCTGCCATTTAAACCGTGTTCAAGTACCAACGAGTTGGCCACTGAGCACCCTGGGAAAGCGTCAGGAGCGGGCGAGGCGGCTGTGTCCAGCCGCTGGCGTCACCGCACAGCAGCACAGCCCTTGGGACTGTGGCCAGCTCGGGACAGTGAACTCCTTTTCTGTATTGCCCTTCTTGTGAAGTAGATGAGAAATGCATCCCTGGAAGTTGTTGACAGTAGTTGTGTGCGTACCCCAAGCCGTTCCCCGTTCTCTTCTGTTGTGTGGGTTCAGCCCCGAGTCCGAGCCGAGTGGGCGCGACGCTGGCCTGTCACCGGGAAGACCGGCCCTCCCGTAACCAGCTTGCCTGGATTCTGCCTTAGGGACTTGGGGGGAGGGTGGGGACTTATCCTTATTCCTTTAAACTTCATGTGTCCAGAATTAGTAGCTATAGGTGTCTTAGAGTAACATGATAGAGTGGTAAGTTCAGTGGAAACCTCCTTCACTTTGCATTGCTTCTACCTCTGCCAGGAATCCCTCCAGACATACCCTGTGGTCCTTCCTGACCCAAGGAAGCGGAGGAGAGATGTTTTGGGAGGTCTCTCCCCTTCCCAGAAAGGGAAGTTACAGGTTTTATAAAAAATATACTGATCTTTGTTTAAAGGAAACAAAAACACATTAAAAAAAGGAGAAGGAACCCGGTGTGCAGCAGTGGGGAATGGATATGGTAATTTGGTCCTTGCCCTTTTCTTGTCCGAGTAGTTGGTGGTTAAAAAGAGTTGCCTTTTACACTTCTTTCATTTTCTTCTGAGTTTGCCTTGCTCAAAACAAATGGAATTTGCTAATGGAACAAGAGCTAAAGCTTGGAAACGCCTCTCAGTAGGAAAAATAATTGCCAGTTTAACACCCTGGTGCAAAATACGAAGTAACTGTAGCTTGAACTATTATAAACTAACATTCTCTGATCACAGAAGTCCCTGTGTTGGCCTCTCACAGGCTTTAGATTATAAGTGCTCCTCGAGATATTTTTTTCTTTTGGATGGTCAGATTTGGGGAGTTGCTGTGTTGCATAAAGGGTTTTTTGCTGTGGTGAGATGCCTGTAGTGATTCTTTGGTGCCAGTTCTCCCTTTGACCGTGGGATGGTGCTCCTTGGGGCAGTAGGTGGCAAACGTAACAAACACAGGCGGAACACCTTGGTGTGTTTAAAAATGCACGGGGCTCAGCCTGGTCCCCGCAGGTGAGAGCATGGGCCACTGTGGGGCTTGTTCCCTCGGCTCCCAGCACAGCTCTGCTGGGAGACTCCCTGCCATGCCCGAGCCGCATGCTTGAACCTATAAACTCACCCCTCAGTAAGCTGCAACTAGAAACTCATCCTAACTCCCTGGAGAAAAATAATCCTAAGGGAAAGGTGGAAGCTTTGATCCAAGTGTGTGAACAGCTGGTTAGGACAGGGAACCCCCCTGCCCCTTCGCAGGGTTCTGCTGTAGGAACAGGGGGTCAGATGGTGAGGTTTGTGCTGAAATCAGACAGATTTAAGGATCTGGCTGCTTCTGATGTCAGGCCCCGAGGGGGAATGTGTTGGTGTACTGATGCCTGGGGCTTGAGCCCAAGTGTCCATCCATGGGAGAGACCAGGAACATGCACTAATTCTCAATAGAGTAGCTACAACCTATGTTGCAAGTTCCAGTTACCTGTGCAAAGCTGAAATGTAACGTACATTAAACTCCAATTGGACTTAAAATTCTGTGTACTTGAGGTTTGCCTTGAATCTGGATACAAGTGATGTTTTCTGTTTCTCATCTAATGGCTGTAACCTGTAGTGATAGAATAAAAACTATTGAAAACTAGAGCTTCTGCCTGGTTCACCTACATTTTGCTTTGCTTTGAACTATTTTCCTCCTTTCCATTGTTTTTGCCATTCTCTTTTTTTGGCTTTACCTTTTCACTGGGTTTTTTGTTTGTTGGTTAAACTCGGTCTTCCTCCCCACCATGGCTTTTGTTTTTTATCACAAGTTCATGTGGCTCAAATCCAGATTGCGACAGGCAGAGAAGGACCGGCAGCTGGCCCAGCAGGACAACCGGCTCTTCAAGCAGGAGTTTGGGGACAAAATCAACAGCCTCCAGCTGGAAGTGGAAGAGCTCTCCAGGCAGCGGTGAAGAGACCCTTTTCCAGCCTCTTTTCTGGGCTGTTGCTGTGTCTAGGGGAGAGCAGGCGGGGTGATGGCAGAGGGAAGCAGGGGAAGGAGAGGGAGTGAGGCAAGTTGTGTGTTAGATGTCACAAGGTGTAACTCCAGGGAGGGAAGTCCTTGGTAACAGCATCACTTGGACACTGGCACAGGCTGCCCGGAATAGTTGTGGCTGCCCCATCCCTGGAAATGTTCAAGACCAGGTTGGACAGGGCTTGGAGCAATCCAGTGCAGTGGAAGGTGTCCCTGCCCATGGCACAGGGTGGAACAAGATGGTCTGTAAGGTCCTTTCCAACTCAAACCTTCTGTGATTCTGTGATAATTGGGAATCCAAAGCTAACACTACCAATGCTGCTCCTGGGAAGGGAGTGAGCAGCCAAGTCTCTGCCTGGAGCAGACACTGAAGGGTCTGGAGCAAGGGCAGTGATTTTGGTTAACTGCCACACAGTACTGTGATGTGCATTGTTTTCCCTGTTGAAACTGCTCATAGTTTTGCGGGAAGCCAGAGACCTTGTTGAAAGCCATCACATTTTCCCCTGCAGAATCATGACTTGAGCAGTGTCAGGGACACAAACAAATCTCTTTCCTTAAAATAGAAGAGCATCTCCTGCAGCCCTGATGCATCTGTGGCTTGTTGCAAGGTCACCAGGATGAATTCTGTGGGAGCATTGCTGGATGCACAGAGGTTTTTTGTCCCCTCTTCCCCTCCTGGCCCAGCTTTTTTGTTTCCTTTTTCAAAAAGGTGCTCAGACAACAACCAGAAAATGGCTTTGGTCAGCAATTGGTGTGAGGTCCTGGGTGTGCATGGGTGAGCTTAGGAGGACATGGGCAAATAAGTCTGGTTTTGCATCAGCTGGATGCTACATTGTGCCAGAATTAGATGAAGCACTTGCAGATTTTTCATCCTGACACATTATGGCTTAACACACGGCGAGACAACTTTGGGTTCCAAGAGGCAGTTTTAGTTCTTGAGTTCGGGATATGAAGAGAGGGTCAAACAGTTCATCAGTTGTCACTGCCAAGTGTCCCCAAACCATCCTTTATTCACAATTCCACCTGGTATTCCAGGAGCCACCTAGAACTGGAGCTAAGGCGGGAAAGAGACAGATGGTCTCACAGTCACCAGCACAGCCAAGAAAGCAAAAAAGGCCCAAAGAATTGGCTCAGACAGGTAATGTGACTTCGGGTTTTGGCTCGGGTTTGAGGTACAGTTTCACTTGGCTCGTTTGCTTTTCCTGAGCTTTCTCGGGCAATAAATGATTGTTGTTCATGTGCCACAACCAGAGGAGATTTGGGAAGATTTTTACACACTCTGAACAGGCAGTTTGAGTTGTAACAATGAGAACTGTGCAGTAACAAGAGATGGCTTCTGCAGTTCTTTGTTTCTCCCTGCCTGCTCGAATGGTGCAGTTTTGTCTTTTTTGACCAATATTACACAGTTTCAGTGAAGCGCTTTAGGCATCATGGTTTAGCTGTGACCCACATCTCAGCTGGGGAGAAGAGGAGGATTCTTTTCTTTGCTGGCTGGGTAGCTTTGTCTCTGGTTAGCTTTTACAAAACCTCTTCAGCCCATCCTCGTTCTCAACCTCTGCTCTGCAAGTAAGAACTGGTGACTGTTTCTGGTAACGGGAGGTCACGGGCCCCCTGCCCATCTCTGAGAGGCACAGTCCCGTCTGTTCCAACGAGGGGCAGAGCGGTATCCCAGAGTAGCAGGGCTAATTCTCCCTGTGCAGTGTGGCAGGAGTAAACTGGAGGTTTCCTCTAGTGCAGCTGATGGGTCAGTGTTTCCTTTTGGCAGGATGGGAAGCCCACAATCCAGGAAGAAAATGCTAAACCGAAGCAGCCGCTGAGAGAAAACTGTGTCCTGCCACACAGGTAGGGAAGGAAATGAATCTCATTTCTGCTTTTCCTTTGCCAAGTCCTGCTTTCCCTTCTCCAGTTTCTGTGCCAACAGGGAGTTTGGAATAGTCCAACTTCCCTGTTTAAGAAAGATTTCCAACCTCATGCCCTTTGTTCTCTGCTGCTTTTCCATAGCTCGCAGAGGGAAGGATGAAGTTCTGTTGTTTGCCATCAGTGCTTCCAAATGGGAAAAGCTGTGCATCTTCCATTTACCTTTGAATTTTTTTCTATCTAAATCTGCTGTTTACTAATTTTTCTTACTCAAGAATCCTTGGTGAGCCAAATGCAAGATCTTTGGAACTCATGTCCAAAGTATCTTTGGTGAGGGAAAGGAGAAGGGTGTTTTGACCTCCTAAAGAGAAGCTGTTGGGGAAAGAGAACTTGAAGTGACATTTTAAGAAGATGGCTGTGTAAAATTGTGGTTCAGGTCACTTGTTTCCAAGGTGAATTATTAGAGGAGGAGTCTTGTTGCAGGATTTTAGTATTTGATTTTAAAAGGTCTTTTCAAAGCCCCTGGGCAGCTCAGTGCAGAGGCTTTGGCTCAGGGATGGAACAGCCCATTGGAAGTTCTCTGCTGCAGTGTCTCGAGTGCCAATGGGAAGTTAATCAGGAAAATACCCTCTTAAAATAGCATAAAGCAGTTCAAATCTGCTTTGCCAGATATTACAAGCCTTCCAGGCCTGAGATGCTTTGTACCCCCGTTTCACCGGGAGTGTTTAAGCAAGTGAGGGTCAGGCTGATGGTTTAAAGGCCTTGTGGTGCTTTGTTGCTGCCTTCCACAGCAGGGGTAGGGATCAAACCTGCAGGCCTACATTTGAAGCCAGTTCCAAACTGTTTTGCTGTGGCACCTCAACAGTTTTTGCTGTGTTCATGCTCCCTCTGCCCTGCTTTCCTGAAGGCATTTTGCAAATTTTTCTTCTGCCCTTCCTGTTGTGCTACCAGGAGTGCTACTTAAAAATCTGGGGAGGGTTTTAAAAACCGGATGAGGGAATTTCCTGATAGGACGGATAGTTTATTTAAAGGCCGTGGTGATGAAGGCCTGCTCCAAGTGATGCTGTTGTTCCCTTGTAGGTCACCCAGCAGCATGCAGGAAGAGCAGGTGGGTGGTTTTATTTCTTGGTTGTTTCGCTTTTTTCCTGTAAACCAGCCGGACCAAAACGCGCTCCTTCTCCTCCGTGCGCCTGGCAAAGCGTGGCCAGATCCCCAGAGTGCCACTGGGATGCCTTGTGCTGTCTTGCCCGCTGGGAATTTCTGCTTCTGTCAGCTTGTTCCCAGTGAAGACGATGTTTAGTTCACCCCCTTGTTGCTGCAGAGCTCTGCCACAGGAGCCATGTAAAGCAGAATGTCTTGGTTTTGGCTTCGGCTTTAGGAGCAGCTGCCGGGCCCTGGACACGCCGAGATCTGCCAGCTGTGCCGGGAGGAGGACAGCCGGGGCCGAAGAAAGGTAACTCCTGGACTTGTACTGGCATCTCCCACACTTGCCCGCTGTCAGTTCCCTCTGGCTTCTGCTGTGGAATCACACATTCCTGCTCCTGACTTGTACCAAGAAATGAGCCGTTGCAGGTGCCTCTGCCCATAACTTTGTTAAATGCTGATGTTTGATGGTTCCCTGCTCTACCCTGGAAGTTTGTTTTTCCTCCCCCTTAGCAGCTTCTCCCCTTCTTTAGCCCAGTGTTCTTCCCCAGGTTGATCTGCCAAGACCTGAACCTCTCCTTGACTTCTCTGTCCTCTTCCTGCATTCCAGAACATCTGCAAGAACTGTGGGGGCACCTTCTGTGAAGCCTGCTCAGTGCATGAGCTGCCCCTCCCGTCCAGCATCAACCCCGAGCGCGTCTGCAACCCATGCCACCAGCAGCTCATCCAACAGTATTCCAGCAGCCCCTTGTAGGGAACGGGGGACAGAGAGGTGACAAAAAACAGCTGTAGCTGATGGTGTTTCTGGAGTTGTTCAGGGGGGATGTGAAGACACTTGCCCATGTGCTTTGGAGGTTGGACGGGAAGCAGCTTCTTGGTGTTTAGAATCTCCTGTTACAACAGTCTGAGCCCTTCCCTGTACCAAAATCTGCCTGTCCTGTGGAGAACTGCATGGGAAGTGTCACGTGGAGCAGCGGCAGGGTGTGCCTGAGCAGTCTCAGGACTCTGGGAACCCCTGCCCAAACCAGAGCTCTTGTGTGCATGTGTGAAGTCGGGAATGTCCTTGCCCTCATGCATGTGGCGTGGGTGTGTCCTGCTGCTGCTGCTGAGCAAAGGCTCCCCAAAACCCAACAGGAGCGTTGCTATTCCTCATGTCTGGCTGCACTGGAAATCCCATTTCCCCTTTTCTGTCTGCCCTGGACAGGCTGGCTCATCCTGGGAACCCCGGTGGATGGTGTGAGCAGGGCAGGTGGGACAGCAGTGCACACATCCTACATTTCCTTGGCCCAGGGCTCTGACCAGGGGCTTAGTCTGCACAGGGATACCCCAAACCAAACTGTGAATGTTCTGTTCCCCCTCTGTGCTCTGGGGACTGGGCCCAATCCCCACCAGACACAGGTTTAGGGCCACTTGGATCCACCTCTCCACGTTGCACACATGGAAACATTGTTACAATGAACCTAGCATTTCACCTTTTTGTTGGATCACACCTAAATGGGAACACCTGCTAGAAATTTTAATTGCAAACACAGTTCACAGAAGTTTCATGGTTCCTTCCACCTCATTCTTTGTTACTGTTCCCCCAAGGAATTTTGTTGGTCCAAAAAACTGTGATGGCTTTCTCGTGTCACAGGAGTGTTTGCTCATTTTCCTACTGGCACCTCCTGCAGTCTCTGAGACCACAGACTGTCCTGTAGCTCATAGAAAATGGATGCACTGGTGTGACAAATGCACTGGGGTTTGTACAGATGTTGTTAGGAGGTAATAGTTAATTCCTTGGAGGGGATTTTCTAGTCATTATATTGGCTGGAACTACATGAAAAAGCCTCTTGGAGCTGAGGTACTGACATGGTTGGTGCTGGTTGGTACCAGGAATCATCTTTCCTAGACCCTTCTAGGACTTGGCATGTTCAGCCACCCAACTTCTACTCTTACCTGCTCTTTTGCCCCCGGGGGTAGCTTCCTGACCCATTTCCTTGCTGCTATTCCCTGAAGTGTGGCAGGAGTTGTAAACAGTGTTGAAATACCGAAAGCCTGTAATTCAGGTGATTTCCTGAGCTCTCTGAAGGGGTGAGACACTGGAGATGGTTGGAGAAAACACTGAATTTAGTCTTGGTAGTTTTGAGTGCATACTGTACACATCCAACAGTGTGAATTTCTGCATCCAACCCCAGTGTGATGCATCCCCTGAGGAGAATGTAAGACCCAGACAGAGGGAGCATCAAACTGGAAATGGAGGATTAAACTCCATGGAGCAGGGAGGTGGCTGAGCCCTCTTCAGAGGTGGCTGCCATAGCTCTGGCCTTTCAGAAGGTGGGAGCAGGACCGTGCTGGCTGCCAGCTCCTTCTGTGCTCAGGTACTCTGTGTGATGCCAGGGTGGGCTGACACCTGCACCTTGGGGAGAGGGGGGCAGGTTTTCTGATGTTAGTTTTGTTCCACACAATAAAAAAACTTGATCAGCCATATCCAGCCTCCTGAGTGGTTATTTTCCATCCCATTCCCCTTGGGCTAGAGGTATGGAAGGATTCAGAGCAACAGCGTGCACCTGTATGAGGGCTTAGATCACTCAGCTGTTAATTTGCAATCCTGGTGTTTTATTAATGCACCGTGATGCACCTGGAGCCCAGGACTGCTCCACCCTGCAGCCTTGGCCCTTCCCACCGCAGCTGCTGCTGGTGCAGCTCCCCCCAGCCCATCACATTTATTACAAGCTCTTACACAAGGCTGAACTAATCTTAGCTTGTCCTCCTCGCTCAGTGGTGACACTTGCGCCTGATCTTCATGCTCATACCCACGGAATGTGCTTGCTTGGCCTAAAAACAAGGAAGAGGAACAATTAAAATCACTCCCTCACTGTGGCTTACTGCTTTCCTTTTTTTCACCAATGTCCACTGCATTTTATTCCCAGTTAATCCTCTATTAGAATGAAATAGTACAGTTTGGCAATAGTGAAATACCACAGGCTCCAGGTGGGGCTGCAGCACAGGCACATGGGGTGGGGGTGTTTAATTCCCCCAGGACAGGCACCAACATGACGGAGCTGTCAAGGAAGTGTGGGATGCAGGTAAGAGGTGGGAGTGCACATCCTGAACCTGCTCCAAGAACTTATCCCTGGCCTGGATTACAAACCTGCAGTGACCACACACCCCCCACCCCCTTGCTGAAGGGAATTCATGGAACAAGCTGTGCATCATCTTTGTGGTCACATCAAACCCCACCCCATCCAAAACACAAGTTACTATGACGCCACACCGATGGGAAATGTTTAGCCATGTTTCCTCTCCCTGCCAGGGAATATAACCCCATCAGATATTTTCCTGCTGCCTCTGTGCTGCAGGACTGGCACCTGTGGAATCTGGAGGTGCAGACTGTGGGATGCAGGCTGGACGCTGGGTGTCAGGCTAGGGGGTGGTTCCCTTCAGCCCCTCTATGTTCTACCCTTTGGGCTGGTTGGAACACTGAGACTATGAACCTGAGACACACATTGCTACAAACAGAGCAGGAAGGACAGAGACGGATGTGCTCACCAAACCTGTGCCTGTGCTGCTGTCATTAGCAGTTCTCCCTTCCCTTGGGATGTTCGTTCAGGAACAATTCAATGGCACAGCTCTCTGGGGAATGAAGAGAGGTGGGCTCAGGTCAGACACTTGCATGTGTTACATTTTTGGTTTTTTTCTCTGTAAAGCCCATGTCACATTATAACTCAAAAAGCTAGGCTGAGGTGATCCCTCTGCACAGGGTGTAACAGCAGCTGGACAAGCTGTGCCAAACCCCCTCAGGTCTCAGTCCTGGGGTTGTAGGATGCCCTCTCTTTTTCTGACTTACCCATCTGTGACCCCTCCTTGGCCATTGCTGCGACTGCGTCCTCGTGGCTCTTGAAGTGCACATCCACCTCTCCCGTGGCATCTCCATGGGAGTTATATTCCACCAGTATCCTTGTGGGCCTCAGCGGCGCAAAAAACTGAAAAGGAGGAAAGATAGTTTGCTGAGAAAGAAACAACAGTAATGCACCCTATTGCCCAGAAACTCAATGGTTGTATTCCCAAAACCCACCAACGCACAGGCGGGTCTGAGCTCCTGGCAGCAAAAGACTCCCTGATCCATCTGGGTGAAGCTGAGGCTCTCCCCAGTCACCTGTCCCAGCCCCTGTGAGCTCCTGGCATAGGAACTCCTGTCAGGAACACAGATCCTCACACAGCACCCACAGTCTGTACACATCAATGCAGATCCATGTATACTGTTGATATTTCTGTGCACTCAGCTACTCTGAAATCTTGCTTTAGATTTGCAGTGGCTCCTCAGGCCTAGTGATGGATATTAACAAATCACAGCAAGCCTTAATTCCTTGTTCATGGAGCGGAGCAGATCCCTGTTGCGCTCCTGAGGCCACAGCTGCCCAAAGCCACACGGCACTGAGGACTAACAGACACTAATTAATTAAAAGCCTGCAATTGCTGCAGCTGTAACAATTAACTGAGGGTTTGCACTGGTAATGACACAACCACACTTCACCTGTAGCCGCTGTTACTCACATTGATTATGTCCTGGGCACTTGCTTGGGAAGGAAAACCCCTCATGTGGACACAGTGCTGGAGTGGTGATGAGGTGGTGTCAGACTCTACAATGTTCCTGGAGCTTTCTGTTCCTTCCTTGCACAGTTCTGTGGAATGGAGTGAAAAAACATCACTAGTGGTTGCAGTGCCCCCCTCCCTCCGTGGGGTGACATGAAGGGGCCTTGAGAAGCACTCGTGACCAGGCAGGACTCACTAATTTCTCCTTCAGCATCGGAGCCTCCGGTGTCTCTCCAGCCCCTGTCCTCAGAGATAGACTCATACTCTCTTCTGGCTCTGGAGTAGGCCATCACCTGCTTGCTGTAAGGCATGTGCCTTTGCATCTGGTGCTTTCTGCTCACATACACTTCTATATACCTGCAATCCACAGGGAAAGAGCACGTGGCACGCCCGGCACTCAGGGCTTGGAGAAAGCACCTTCCTGATGTGTCCTGCCTGGGCTCTGCTCAGGTATGGAGGTGAGAGCCGTGCCACGGCCCACCATGAATAATTAACTCATTTCAGTGGCACAGTTCTCTTTAACTGAGGCTGTTTTCCCCTCACTGCACTTCTGCAAAGCACACCCATTTTTACAAACCCTAAATTTAACACCTGAGCCAGCGCCAAAACAGGTCCCAGAACAGCAGACCCACAAGATGCACAGGGTCACAGAGAATACTTCAGTGGAGTCCTAAGATTTTCTGTATGGCTATGAAAATGATGGGATCTCACTAGCAGTGTTAAATCAGGCAATTTCCAGAGCACTGAAGGAAAACTGTGATGAAAAGGCAATATGGAGATCCAAGCTACAGGGACTTCCTCCCTCCCTGAAGGGAGCAGCCGGAGTGAGGGAAGTAACCCTGTGTAGAGACCGACAGAGCTGACAGCCCAGCCCCCTAAGTCCCCACTTAGCACTGGGCACTGCTTGAGGTCAGTTCTGGATAAAACCAGGAAGGATGAATGGGAGCAAGCTGCCAGCAGTTTTGGAAACCCCTCCATTTCTTGGCTAATCACATGGAAATGGAACTCAGGTGCGCGAGTCAGGTCAGCTCTTGTTCTGACAAAAAAATTAGGAGTAGATTTGGAATTGATCTCTACTCGAGGAGGAGAGTCCTACTGATTCAATAAATTACTTAATGAAATTCTGCCTTTGGAGCAGCTGTTTGCTTTAAATACGAGTGGGGAGAGGGACAAACACAATGAAATGCAGCCTGGGAACAGGAAGTAAGGAAATAAAAGGAAGGAGGTTGGCGTGCAGGAGGAGAGGTAAGGGTTGGAAAAATCTTTTATTATGTGGGGTGCAGATAAAGTTTTATAGATTATTGAAGTCAGAAAACTCAGCAGGGAAAAGTAGCATTGGTTGTTTAGGCTTTTTTTTTCTGAGCACAGCTCTGGAGGTATTTAAAAGCTGTGTAGATGTGGTGCTTAGGGACAGGGTTTGGGGGTGGGCTGGGCAGTGTTTAGGTTAATAGCTGGACACAATGCTCTTAAAGGCCTTTTCCAACCTAAATGATACTATGGTTCTGGGAAAAGACAGCCTGTGCTTCTGTTTGAGAGGACAGAGGCTCTTGTGAGGTAAGTGTGTGGCACAGGGCTCAGTGCTCTGGACCAAAATGGTTAAATTCCCAAGGGGATATGGTCACCAAAGAGGTGGGAGATGGTGTGGTGCTGGCCAGCAGTCACTGCTGGCAATGGACGCAAGCCAGGTAAGCTGTGCTTCAAACAGGTACTCTTGACAGGAAACACTGGCTGTGCCTGGCACCAGGCTGAAGGGCAGGGTCATGACTGCCAAAACTGCCCAAAGCATGGAGGAGCCTGGGCAGACTGTGTCTATCTAGTGTTCCTCATTCTGGAGGTTGTCACCCCTTTTCCTTGGGATGAGAATGTCTTCAGGAATACCTACAAAACAAGAGACTTTCTGAGAGGCCCCAAATTCCTCCAAACTACGAGCGCTGCAGGTGCCTCTGCCCTCCTTGATTGCACTGTGAGTGTGAGATGAGCTGCTCCACCCAGCAGGAAGCGAGCTGTGAGTCACACAGGTGCTTGACACCACGTCCTCCTGCTCCCTGAGCTCCAGGGCAGTACCTACCTATTGCCCATGTACTCCCTGTGCCGTAGCAGGGCTTTAGCTGCCATTTCAGGAGTCGCAAACTGCACGAACGCTTCTCCTGTTCTTCTGTCTCCCCGGTAAATGAAAGCTATGTCTGTTATTTTCAAACCTAGAGACGGCAGGGGAGAAAAAGGCATTGACTGTGGCAGAAACTTGTGCTATAGCTTAGAAAGCCTTTTTCTTTTTTTTGTTTTCCCTTATTCTTCTGGTTTTTGACAAGCTAATTGGGCAGCTAAATAGTTCTGAAATAATTGCTCATGCTGGTCTAAGAACCTTTTTTAAACTCCAATCTGTTTGCTTTAAAGTAGTTTTCATAGAAGCCTTAAAAGGAATTAAAAGGAAGGAATCAACCTGAGGCTTCAAGTAAGTGAATCCAAGCTCCAGAGAACAAGTAGAGGACAAATGTTGTTGAAATTTTCTCTTATTATGGTAGTTTTTTCCCTGTATTTTTTAGAACCCAAGTCAAATTAAGTGATTTTCACTTTTTGTGCTGTAGAATATCATCTTGGGGAGCCAGGACTCTGACTGCCCCAGCGCTGAGCATTGGACAAGGATTCAAGTGGTGTATGTGACCTACTCATCCTGATGTCACAGCTGGGAACACCCATGCTGCATTCACCTGGGCTGTAACTATCACACAAGCCTTCTTCCTTCTGAAGTTTGCCACATTAGGCACTGGTGGCAATCTAACTGTGGATCACAGCTTCTGGTCCCCTTCCTTTGCTTCCCCTGGCCCCAAATCGGAGTGCTGGAAGTATTGATCCTGGGTTAGACCTGCACAAGGTCAGAGGTGCAGGGGAACTCTGCATGATGCTCAGAAAGCCTGAGTGACTTCGGGGGAACAGCAACTTCTTGTGGTGTTTATGGTGTTCAAGGCTGCACGTGCTTTGCCTTGTCCCTTGAGGAACAGGAGCATCAACTTAAGGAAGTGGATGCCTGGTAAAGGAAGAGCACAGTCCAGGCTGAGTTACCTGAGAAGAAATCTGCAATGTCCTCCTCGGTGGAGGTGAAGGGGAGGCCTCGGAGCAGCACAACTCCGTCATTCATGGCCTGTGACTCGTCCCGCAGGTTCTGCAGCAAGCCCTCCACATCGCTGTCGTGGACTTCAAACACTGCAAGGAACGCAGGTATGGAGCACTTTTCCCTCAGCTAAGGCAGCTCTCGCCCCCTGCAAAGCTCCACCCCATTTCCTCCCCACCCCACGCTCTGTGGTTCTGCCCCTCTGCTTTCCCTGGCCAGCCTAGGAACTTTTGGCCCAGTGGTGCCTGGCTGGCTGATCTGCTGCTCAGTTCCACCCCTGTGCCTCTCCACGCCAGCCCACACCATTAATTACGGAGTTTTGATTCCCAGGGGAGTTTTATTGCAATGTAACTCATGCTGTTCCAAACCCACCTTTCACGTAGCGTGGGCCCATGTATCTCAGGTGCTTTTCCAGGGCTCTCTGGACGTCTGCTTTGGACTCCAGCTCGATCAAGGCATCCCCCCTGCGCCTCCCTTCCCTGTTTAAGAGGAAGTGTATCCCATTCTCACCATTTCGAATTCTGCAGCCTGGAAACCAAGGGACACAGAACACATGTACAGGACTGCATCAGGCACGGGGATCTCTTCATCCTGACTGCAGTGCACAGGGCTCATCCCCTCAGCACTGCAGAACAAAGCGCAGAACACTTGCATTTCTAACACAAAGTGTCATGTCAAACTGGCTTGCTGTAGTTTGGCAGGTTAGCAAGTAATTTAAAAACTTGCATCTGGCCTCTGGGAGGATGCAGCACAGTATGACAGTAGGGAGGACCAGCCCTACAAAGATGTGTAAAAGCTATGAATTAGGATCAGAAAACAACTCTGCAGTTTAAACTCATCAGCAAAACCCACCAGTTTCTTGAAAAGAGAGGAGTTTGGGCCAGCCATAATGATCTGTAAGAGTATCACTTTGAATTGGATTGCCTTTGCTCTGGCGACGCTGATTAAGAAGGGAACACTCATCCAATTAAATTTAGGAGACCGCAAGGATGAGCTTCCAGTCAGTGTCCAGCAGTTTGGAAGTTGATTATTCCCCTCAGCTGTATTAATTGTGAATACTTTTGCAGCAATAATAAGACCTCGTCTGTCTCAGGCTAACGATCTCTAAATTTTCCTTCCGTTAAGCAGTCACGAACTCATGGGCTCAATACCAGCATGTAGAACAGTTAGGCAGGAAAATGAACACCCATACTATCAAAGAAGGTAAGGACATCCTCCTCGGTGCACGAGAACGGGAATCCTTGTGCCCTGACGAGGTAGACATTGTCGCTTTCCGCCTTGGGCGAGGCGGGCTCCTGCTCTGAGAGGCGACCTTCCTGGGACGGAGCATCTGTGACCTGTCACGGACACACGAGAAGAGCCCTCGGGTGAGTGGCCGCGGTTTCCCGCAGGGGTCGGTGTCCGCCATTCTCGCCCGGCCGTACCTGGCTGTATGCGCGGAGCGCGGCGCGGAGCGGGGCCGGTGCCGGGACCAGGGCGGGCCGGGGCAGGCGCAGCGCGGGCAGCAGCGCCGGGCCCCGGCCCAGCAGCAGCGCGGACAGAGCGCGGCGGGCGGCAGCCACGGCCATGCCGGGGATCGTGGCTCCGCCTCCACGACCTTCCTTCCTTCCTTCCCGGCAGGCTCTGTACGGGAAGCGCTTTCCGGGCACCGCTGCGCTGTCCCCGGGGCTCTGGGGGTGCCCGGTGCTCTGCCCGGGACGGGGCGGGCGTTCGCGGCTGTCACCGCTGCCTTTCCCTGTCACACAGCTGTGTCCTAGGATGGCCTGGGTTGGAACGGAACTTAAAGATCATCCAGTTCACCCCCTGCCATGGGCAGGGACACTTTCCACTGGACCAGGTTGCTCCAATGCCCATCCAGCCTGGACATGAACACTTCCAGGAATCGGGCAGCCACAGTTTTTCTGGGAAACTTGTGCCACAGCCTCACAGGGACGGATTTCTGCCCAGTGTCCCACCTAACTCTGCCATATGTGAAGCCATTCCCCCTTGTCTTGTCACTCCAGATGTAAGTAGTCTCCATCTTTCTTGCAGGCTCCTTTCAGGCACGGGGAGGCCACAATTGGGTCACCCTGAAGCTTTTCTTTTCCAGGCTGAAAAAGTCCTAATTCTCCTAGCTTTTCCTCATAGCAGAGGTGCTCCATCCCTCTAATAATCTTGGTGGCCACCTCTGGACTCGCTCCAACAGCTCCATGTCCTTCCAGTGCTGAGGACCCCAGAGCTGGATGCAGCATTGCAGGTGGGGTCTCACCTGAGCAGGGCAGAAGGGCAGAATCCCCCCCTCCCCTGCTGCCCACGCTGGGGGGATGAGCCCAAGACGCAAATGGTTTCTTGCAATACCAAGTTTTAAATTTGGCTTCATCACTGACAAGCCTTTTACACCCCTTCCCTCGAGACTGATTTTCCAAGAGAGAGGATTTTCTCCCCCTCAGTCCCATCCCTGCTGGAAGGTCTCAGAGGCAGCACTGGCTGAACTTGTTGGTACACAATATTCCCCTTCCAGGTGCTTTGGGAAGACAGCCCTGCTGTTATTGCTGTATCCAAGACACACAAGGGGCAAAGAGCTGGCACCGGCCTCTCCTAAACACACACATGGGGAAGGTAGGTCATGCTGAACCCAGAAAAAAAATGTTTAGGATGAAGCAAGATGAGTGGGAAAAGGCAAGCCAAAAGCCCTGACCCCAAGACTGGAAGAACCCAGGGAGGAGCTGTGGAGGCTCAGATGAGGGGTGTTTAGGCAGGTTTCCAAGCAGCTGTTCAGAAAGAGGATGTGCCAGGCCAAGCAGGACCCCAGCATCAGGAAGATGATGAGAGCCATGACAGCCAAGATGTTCCTCTCTTTTCCAGCACCCTGTAGTTGTAGCCTGGGGGTCACCAAGTAAGAGTTGCAATTTCAAGCCATTGCAAACTATCAAACCCAAAATACCATCTTGGGTTTTTCAGCACAAGTCTTTCATCTTGTTGTGCTGCCAACACACTGATTTATCAGAAGCATTGAACGTTTCTTATCACCATTTTGAAAATGTGAACAAGCTACTTTGTCACCCTCTTGTTGCTGGCTGGTGCTTTTGTAAACGATTCCTTGTAACAAACTCTCACGTGACAGACTATAACACTGAGAACAGCGCAGCCTCTTGACAACAGCACTCTCAACCCTTCTGAATTTCCAAGGTAAATCATGTATTATGCACATTTTCAAAGGAATATTGACCTTGGTGCTCAAGTGGCTCACATTCCAGTGTTTCACAGCCTACTTGCAAGGTTTCTCTTCAAAACCTTCTTTTAAAAAGCCAGAAAACGTTATAGGAGAAAAAAATATTAAGATAACTATAGGAATTAATCTTGAACACTTATCTGTATCTAGATTGGCTTTTGTGTTTCAGTTTAATTGAATAAGCAGATCCCTAAATGTCAGGGACCAAGGGCACGTTAGGTGCATTCTTCTCCTGTGACCCAAGCAGGATGCAAGGAAGATTCTCTCCAAGGGATGCACATCTTCCACCCGTTTTTCCCTTGGTTTGGTTGCTTCCCAAGTACAGGAAAAAACACCCACTGCTGCTTGTCTGGCAGCTTGTCAGGTTTGTCAGAGTTACCTTTAGAGGGCACCATGTTGTTGGGCAACTGTTGGCACTGAAGTTTCCATGGAATCTCAGAGCTTCCTTAGTTACGTGACAAGTCAGAGTATCTGCACCTATGGTAGAATATAAACGTCATCCTAGGACAAGAGAAATTGCATTTATTCACTTGACAGAACTGCTGTTGAATGAATTCTGCTTAGGAGAGGGAATCTGCCTCTGTAAAAATGGGAAATCTCAGGAGATGCCTCCATACTGCTGTGAACCAAGAATTTGCCTTGGAAAATTTATCTACCTGGGAGGATGTGTATTTCATTAATAATGTTACACAGGCTCTTGTTGAGAATAATCAATAGCAGCTATTCTTTAGTCTGATCAGATTAAAAATGATCAGAAAATCATCTGATGTGATACTAAAACAAGTGCTTATCTTATGTTAGGAAACATTCCTTATCCCTCTGTGTAATCCGCTGTCAAGAAAAACTGACCCGTTCTCTTGTGGTATTTTCCAAAATTATTTATATGCTGTGTTATTTTTCAAAACAGAACGTTGTTTCCCTTTTTTGTATCCTTGATCCTACACACATATTAAGTTTCGTGACCTCAGTTTTTATGCTGCTTTCAGCTGGAATGTTCTGTGTTTACCGAGCACTGCTGAAAAGCTGAGAACTTCAGTTCAGGACCGAAGCACTCTTGTCAGCTGGAGGGCCCTTCCAGAGGAATTCCTTAGGCTCTGCAGCACAGTGCATAAAGGGAGATGACAGAGGCGAGGCCACAGGAGCGTGGCCACGCATCCCCCCAAGCAGCGGAGCGGGCTCGGCTTTTACGTAAGGCTGCAGCTCCCTGCCAGCCCCTCGGGCCGGCGGCGGCTGAGGAGAGCCCTTCATGTGACCCTCAGCCATCCCCAACAGCCCAATATTAATGTGAGACATAAAGCCTGCACGTTACATAAGCGTCTCTCCTGGCCAAGTGTTTCCTACTGCAGTAACCAACATTCAATTTTAACTTGCCGCAAAAATAAAACATTTTGTGGGTAGAAGGAAGTGTATGGGTGGGAACAGAGGTTACTCGTGTCCCAACAGGAATCTGCCAGAAAGATCAGTGATGTATTTTTGTTTGATTTACGTGGCCAACTTGGTCTGACAGCATCTGTTACAAAGTGACCCAAGACTTATTCCATGCTTGGGCTAATACAGCCAAAAGGAGAATTGCAAACATAGTGAAATGCTTTTTAATTACACCTTTGCTGCCCAGTAAAACACTGGATTTAAAAGGTGTTCTAAAAACAATAGCGTAATTTTAATTTACTTAGAAATGCACTGACCCGGCATTTTGACTTAGTCTGAAGGACAGAGAAAGTGGAAAATGGCGTTTCAGCATTTAAAAATGTGAGGGAAGCCGATGACTGTCAGCGTGGTCACCTAAGGCGTCATAGCTGAAACCCCTGATGTGCCATATGGAAACTTAGTGTTGTGTGGGACTGTAACCTGTTTTGATGTGCTGAATTTGCCTGTTAAATCTGAAAGTCATCACATTTTCCTCTGGCCTACCTGCAGCAGTATGATGTTTTTGGGATTGCAAAATCCCCTTTCAGCAGGAGAGAATACCTGGAGGGGGGGTCATGCTGCCTGTCCTGTGCCCTCTCCAAAATCTGGATTCTTACTGACCTAAAGAGAGACAGATTTTCACGTGAAAATTATGTCCTGGGATTGCAATTTCTGCCATAAAGAGCACTGGGATGTGACTATATCTGCCTGCCAAGGGTTTCTTAGAAAAACTGCAGGTTTGTCACCTCAGGAATGTAGCTTTTTTTACCTCGGCTGCCCATCGTGTCACCGGAGGGGTGCCCCTCCTTTGCTGACCGCTTGCCCTCAGCAGCCCGGTTAGAAATTGCTCACAAATCAAATATTAAGAAATATTAGAATCCATTTTGTCACGTTTCGTTAAAAAAAGGTTCAGTGAGGAAGGCAGAAACGCCGGTTAATGCCTTTCTCTTTTTTTTCTGGTGGTGGTGGTGACCTGTGGGCTGGTACCTGGCGCGCTCTGTCCTGAGGGCGAGGCTGAGGGGAGAAGGGGCGCTTTGGAGGGGCAGGGGGTGCCCGTTTCTAGGGAAGTGTCGGTCGGGGGTGGTTTATGAGGGTCTCTGAAGAGAAAGAGAGCTCTGGAGGAGCAGGAGATCCACGTTCCCAAGGAAGTGTCTGGGTGCACTCACGCGGGCGTCTCTGAGTGGGATGGCCGTGCCGCGGGCCATGAGGGGACGCCGGAGGAGGAGCACCATGGCCGTGAGGGGAGACGGGCGGCGCGGAAGCCCGCAGCTGTGAGGGAGGAGGAGGAGGAGGAGGCGGCGGCGCGGGGGCCGCTGGGGGCGATGGCGGCCGGGCGGGCCGTGCCCCGCCCCGCGGCGCTCTCCCCACACNTCCCCACACCCACCCGCCCTCCGCCGCCGCTGCTGCCATTGGGAGCCGAGCCGCGCTGAGCCCAGGCAGCCGCCGGTCCCGCTCCGCCGCCATCGCCATGAGCTTCCTGTTGTGAGTACCCGCGGGCTGTGGGGGGGTCCTTTCCCCTTGCTCTGCGCCTTCCCACCGGGCAGAGCAGCACGCCCCGCCGAGCGGCCGCGGCCGCCGCCCCCCTGCTGTCCGCCGCTCCCCGCCGGCCTGGAGCCCGCTCTGTCCGCTCCCCGCGCTCTCTCTTTGTGCCCCGGGCCCCCAGCGGCCCCGGCAGCAGCCGCCCCTTCGCCCGCAGGGAGAGGCNNNNGGGGACGGGCGGGGCCGCCGCAGCCGCCGCGCCGTGAGGGCGTTTGGAGGGCGGGCGAGCCGGGCTTCCCCTTCCCGCACGGCTTCCCCTCACGGACGCGAGTTTGGAAACAGCAACGGCTCTGCCCGGGGCACCTCCCCGCTGAGCGCCGTGCTGCCCGGCGAAGGGGTGTTGCTGGGCAGGCGAGAGCGGAGTCAGGGTCAAACACCCCCCCGAGGGTCCTCCTCGGGCTTTTATGATTTTTTCATGCGGGTTTCTCATGTATAGCGGGCAGAGTTTGGTGCCGGAGCGTTGTGTGCTCCAGCCGAGTTAGGACCCGGTGTGTGGAATTGAATCCCGGTGCAGGTGATGGGGCGGGGGGCGCTTCCCAGGCTCCCCGGCTGCCGGAGCCCCGGTGAGGACCTGGCCAGGCTTCACTGCGGCAGGAAAAGGCTCCCTTGGGAGGCGGTGGCGATTCAGGTGCGCGCAGAACCGCACTTCTTGAAATTTTGCTTCGTGGGCAAGAACCGAATGAACTTTGGTCCCTCCCTTTGGAAACAAAGACGAGGTACTTGTGACAATTAACATAAACCGGTTCAGTGACCTATTAATTAAGGCGAAGATGCGCTCTAGGGAAAGAAGGGCGATCAAGGCAGCTGAAAAAGGCACCCTGGAAGAGCGAAGCTCCATTAAGGCCTTGTCCCCGCTGAGTGTTC
Organism: Orthonyx spaldingii; assembly: GCA_013397795.1. Taxonomy (NCBI): domain Eukaryota; kingdom Metazoa; phylum Chordata; class Aves; order Passeriformes; family Orthonychidae; genus Orthonyx; species Orthonyx spaldingii. Next base: position 567,139 of record VZTJ01006670.1, read on the forward strand.
CCACACACTCCGGGTTCCGTGTGAGCAGCTCGTGGGACTGTTGCCGGAATATCTGACAGTTGTTAGCGGCTTACATTGATAACCAGCAGATGTAAACGTAGCCTGGGTTTAGCGATGACACTTTACCTCAGAGCTGGAGTGTTCTGGTAAGTTTTGTTCTCATGGAGACAAATAACCCTGGCACTGGCTTCCTCATCAGTTCCTCCCTTGTCTTTATCTTTTAACTCTGCCGTACCCAGCCCGCTCGCCTGTCGTGCTCTCTGCCCCCAGAGGGTTTCTGAAAGGCACCTCTCAGCTGCGAACGGGAGCTGGGTGCAAATGATTGTCCATGGATTGAGGTGCGGGGCTCCTAATGAGAAGCCCAGCTGTCCCCCTCCTTAGTAATTCTCAGCTGCCACGGTGGAGAAGGGGGAACAGGATTTCGAGTGTCCTGGGAGTCTGGTTTGCAAATTAGAGAGCCTCCCTCTCCGTGGCATTTGGCTAACAGGGAATGGAAAAGCATGAAACCCTCCACCCTCTGTCACAGGCAGTAATGAGATGCTTGTTTCTTTTTCCAGACCCTTCTGAAACCTAGGAAAGAAAACCTTTACCCCCATCTCCATTGTTCCAAGTGATCCTCTGGATGAAATATAGAAATGGATACTGGAGTTAGTGCATGGCAAAGCTAGAAATGTTGTCAAAGCTGCCTCAGCTGTTGTTGGCAGAGTGCTGTAGATGGCACCTAATTTGCTCATCTGCAGTCTAGAAATGAGTTTTAAAAAAAAATGAATTGAAAATATGCCTGCTAGGTGTCAGGGAGACCAGGGAAACTTTCTGTGTTGCAGACACAGAGCTTTAGTGGGTTTTTGTGGTTGGTTGGCTTTTTTTAGGGATCCAGAAAGTTAGCATCACCTTGAGTTAGCATAACCAGAAAGTCAGCAGACTTGAATTGTGGCTCGATAAGAGTTATTCCAAGATAGTGCTTGGATATCTGCAGGTTTAGTAATGCCAGCTTGCATTTTGAGCTGCAAACCCCCCACATTTTCACGGTACTTGTAGCATAGTCTTTCATAGTACTTTTTCACCTTTTTGTCACTGTGGGCTCTGCTGGTGTGGAGGTTTGTCCGTGCTGCTTTCCCTGCCTCAGTGGCACTGCTGTCCTTTTGTGAGCTGCCTCACGGTTTGGGGCTCGCCGTGAGGCCACGGCAGCCGAGGAGGAGGATTGTCCCTGTGCACCAGGAGCGAACCTGTCGCGCAGGTTTATCGTCAGGGACCGGGCTGCAGCTTGTCAGTCTGACACCCAGCACGGTGCCAAAAGCTGTGCTCTCCCGCAGGCTTCCTTGTTGTCAAAGAACAGGGGGATTGTGCTGGGGTAACACAGGGTGCGTGGGGCCCCCCTCGCACGGGCCTTGTCTGCTGAGAAATCCGTGGCTATTCTTCCCTGTTGCTAGGGCCAGTGACATATAAAGCTACATGGGGGGGAAAATAAAATCAAGGGGAACCATTGTCTTCTCTGCTTGTGGGGAACACTATAAAAAGACTGTCTTGTGAGGCGAGTCACTGAATTAATACAGCTCGGTTTTGACAGCAATTGTTATTTTCAGTGCTGTGGTTTTCTCTTTGTGATCTGTTTCTTCCTTTCTGAAAAGACTTTGTAAACCTCTCAAATGGTTGAATAGGTTGTCCTGAATCTTCCAAAACGATATAAAAATGGGAATCAGACTAGAAAATATCTCCAGTTCCAAAAAAACCACTGCTTGACGAGTTCTCTCTAGAAGGAAATTACAGCATTGTTGCAGGTACTTTAGCTTAGATCTCCAAGGAAAAAAATTAAAGATAGTTCTGGTGGGCGTGCCATATGGTAACATGCTTGTGTTATCCTCCTGGCAAAACTTACATAAAAAAGAAGCTAGATGACAACCATTTATTTATAAAAGGAAAAGATTCAGTTTTATGATTGAAGTTCTGAAATTGTCTTTTCTTTAAAAAAACCCCACAGAACCCCTATCTTTGGATGAGTGAATCCCTCTCCAAAGATGCCAGCACAGGGTTTTTTAAAAATGAGATTGATTGAAGTAGTTGTTGCCTGATCAGTCTTGGAAGGACAAGGAGCTGCTGGAGGTGAGTGAGGGTGAGTGGCTGTTGTTGGGGACACCTGTGTTTGTGAGTGAAGGCCAAGTTAACTTGTGAACCAAACTGGGGCAAGATGTGCTCTTCCTTCTCTGCCTTACTCTGCAGCACAGTGGAGCCTGGCAGCAGCTTCTGATGCTCCACATGGTTTGTTGTTTCACTTTTTTTTTTAATTTAAATCATGCTTTGTGTGTAAATACGTGTGCAGGAGGTGTCGTGAGGCATTACTTTCTTTTTCCTCCTTACATCTCTTGCAGAATAATATCAAAATCAGAGCTGATGGGTTTGTTTCCAGATTGACAACCAGTGTGGCCTTCCCAGTTCCTCACACTGCTCCTGCTCTTGGAGAACATCAGGGCTGTTTGTTTTTTTCCCTTCCTGTTTGTTGTTGTCCCTTCCTCAGTTTCCTGAGGTGCTGAGTTGCTGCTCCTTGTCCAAGGAATTCCCTTCATAATGTGGGCAGTGTAGCAGCTGAGTACTCTTTACATACTTCTGGAGATCTGTTTATCTCCTCTTGATCAAGGACTTCCCCAGAGGACTGGTGCACACTCCTAAACTGGAATTTGCTCATGGAAGAATCAGTGTGTAGGCATTTACAAACTGTTAGAAATGGGAAATGTAGTGAATATCCAGGTATTTCTCCCTTTGTGTTTTAACGTATGTGTTTACTTCAGTTTTAGCTTGAGGAGTGTAAGGCTACAGTGGAAGCAGGGCAGGGGCTCTCCACACAGGAATGTGTTAATATCAAATCTGCTGCTTAATCAGTACCATTAGTGATGTGTTCAGTTCTTTTTTGTTTTTTTCTCTTTTTTTAAGGACCAGGATTGAGAAGTTTCTCAAGTTTTCTTATAGGTGAATGGGAGAGAGAACTGTCAAGCTATTGCCAGTTTCCTAAAGAATTCCTGTTAAGCCTTGGTAACAGTAATTTAGAGTTTTGAGGAAAGCAGAAGTATTCCGTAGTGGTAGGGTTTAAATGGAATCAGCTCTAACAGTAAACTTAAAGCAAAGTAAAACGTGGGGTTTAGGGTGCTAGATAATGGAGTGCTGCTGCCTTACAGTGAGGTTGGAGGTAAAGGGCAAGGAAACTGCTGCCTGGCTTTTCTTTCTGCAAGAATGAGTCTGCCTCAGAGTCACAGAGCTGTGCAGAGCTTTTCAGGCTGTGAGATGTCTGCACTCGGCCTGGCACTTGGAAAAATAACTTTTGCCCCTACTACTGTGTTTTCGGAACATGCAGTAGATGAAGTGAGTGATTGTGACTTTTAAATGTTGTTAGACAGCTCCTTCTCAGATAGAAACATTTGTTTGGAATAGGGGAAAAAAAGCATAGGAAGAAAGGCATTGTTCAGTGTGAAAGTTGTGTTTACTACATCGCAGTGATGTCCGGTCTTAATTGCTTCCTAATTGTTTGCTTTTATGCCACGATTGTTTTCCCTTGTTTGTCCTTCCCTCTTTGTGTTTGCAGTGTAAGTGAGCCAATGCCGTTAGCTATTTGCAGGGGAGGAGTGGCGGAACAACGATCGCTTTTGGGGGCATTTGTGCCCGGGAGAGTGTTTGGGATTTTTGTCTTTATCAAATGCCTTTGTCACCTTTTAATTTTCAGACAGGTCTTTGGATTTAGGGCCTCTTCGTGGCAACAGCCATAGGGTCACAGTTCCATCTCATGCTGTCCTGAGACATACACAGTCCTTTTTATCTTGTTTGAAAAGGGATAAAATATTAGAAGCATTTGTCCGCCAGGCAGTGGCTGGAGCATTGCAAGCGGCTGACAGAATTAAACTGCTTGTTCTTCTTAGAGAAGTAAATAACTGCATTAAATTTGGCCACTTTAGGTCTTCCCTCATAAGCAATAAGGCAGATCTTGCTGCCAGAGCTATCAATAAGCCTCTGACCCACAAATCAACCTAAACCGCAGGACATGCTTTGCAATGCTTTTAGCATTTGTAAACGTAGCCACTTCCTATTAGAGTTGAGCTACAATGAATTTGCTGTTTGTGTTCTGTTCTTTTTTTTTTCTTCTCCTTTTAAATGCACAGGGAGGCTGTGGGTTATAAATTCAGCTGCTATGAAATCTCTTTTCAGCTAGAACTGAGTATAACTTTATTACTTTTCACTTGGAAAAAATTATCTAGCCTTGGCATTTCATGACATGGGATTGTGAGGATCCAGTGCTTTGCCTTGTCATCTGTGTATACAGACCTCTCAGATGCTTTCCCAGGACATTGCTGCTTGGGTCGATACGTTGGGGAAGGGATGTGAAAGAAGGGAATAAGAACTGAGGATTTGCATGTATCTATGCAGCTTAAACTGGTTCCTGGAGAATGTTTGAAATAACTTCTGATTTCTTAGTGAGCTTAGATACAATGCGTGGTGCATCTCAAGCATGTTCTGTTTGATTCAAGGCTTTGCTTCCCATTTCAAATCTGTAGCCTGAGTCAGCAGTCAGTCAGTTCAGGTGGAGGAGATGGTAATTTTGTATGTCAGTCCCACCCTGTGAATTCATGGGGGTAACATTAGTTTTTGCCTTGCAAATGTATTTTGATACTTTTAAAAGCAATCCATGCAAGAGAATTCATTCACTCGTCTTGTGTCTTTTTCTCTCCCTGGAATCCAACTCTGACCTTAGCTTCTTGTCCCAGCTTTCCTTCTGGCTTCTTTTTGGTATGTGAAGACACTTCTGCCTTATTCAGCCTCTCTTCTTTTCCTTCTCCAGTTCACAGCTGATCCTTGGCAGGAATATATTTCTTTTCATATTCTCACATACCTTAAGAGATGCAGTCCATGTTTCACTTGAGTTTTAGTCGAGGTTTGCTTAGGTTTTGTTGTTGTTGTTGTCTTGTCCTTGCACCACTTCATCTTTCTGTGTGGTCACTTGCCTCTGGAGTTAATTGCTTGTGTCCTCGAGATACTGATGTACAAAATCTTAATCCGTTCCTCACTGAAGGAGAACATCTTGCAGATAAGGACTCATAATGCCTGGATTTGTTGTCTTTATCACAAGTCTAATTCCTTTCTTTATGACAAAGAGAACAAATGAGCTTAAGTAAGCTTTGGTAAATTCCTCTTTTGCGAAAAATTGAGACAACTGATTTTTGATATGAAAATAATTTCAACCCCAATAATGATTGGGTAGGTTCTCTTTAGTGACCTCGATGAAATAACCCATGTTTAGTTTTGGTAGCTGGTACTTTAATTGTGTTTTTACCAACTTCAGTAGCGCAGTTCTGGTTTTGCTTGAACAGGTTAATTGTTTTAGGGACTTGCTCACTATTCTGGATCTAGGAATCAAAATGACATTACTTTGTCTTTTATTTTATGGCCACAAAATTCTGCTTTTTCAAATACTGAGGTGTACCTGTTAGGAAAAACAGCATCTCTAATGTCCTATTATTAACTTCTGTGGTGGACAGCTCTTCTTAAAATTTTGTGCTGCAATGGGAGTGGAAAAAATAAAAGAGGAAAAGTCTATATTTAAATTCATAGAACAGTTAAACTGACTTGGGGTTCAGATGTCAAATGGTCAAGCTTAAATAATTTCAAAAGAAATGTGCTCCTGTGTATGTAGGAGCAGTCGTGCCCTCTCAGATGCTTTGGGCGGGTGGGTTTTCCTGATAAGATACTTTGGAAGAGATAAGCAAATTCTCCTGATAGTTACACGTGGCAAGTACAGGATTTTATTAAATGTGGGGGATGTGTAAGAAATACTTGGGGGTGAGATAATGCAGTATATTTTTGGAAAGCTGTTAGCTTATTCATTGCTGCCTCCTGTCCATTCCTTCTTCCTGTTGTTCTCTGTGTCATTTCTTGCCTGTAATGATTGTTCCTGGATCCAGACCCCGTTTTGCCTGTTAATCCAAGTGTAACTGTAATCTTCCGTCTGTGTTTGAGATTTTCTGTTGGGAAGTTGCTGAGTATTTGTCCTTTGCCACGTTCCTATCCTTGGCCTGTTTTGCGTGGGAGTTACAGTAAAGGGCAGCCTTTTATAAAGTGCTAAAGTGACCCTTTCCCCTTGAAAATTTAGTGAAATTTGTCCTTTAACTGCCTATTCCCTAAGCATATTAAGAGATGGTTCTTTTTGTTGTGTTTAAAAGGACTGAAGACTGTCTTAAACTCTTCAGTTAAGTATTTTTTTTTTTTCCTTCCTTTAGAAATGCCCCGATGTGATTTCTTAGGTTGTATGACCAGATTTGCTTTAGTCATTCATGAAGCATCGGTTTCCAAAAGCACTGATCAGCATTTTGGGAAGCCATCCATGTTCTGAGGCATGTTCTCCAAACACTATATTTGGTGTACAAGTAAGGATCTAATTTGATGCTAGAGCCAAGTTTTTATTATTGCGATTTATCACCCTCAGCGGGTTGTAGATGGCTTTCTGCAAAGCTCTGCTTCCTACTTGTAAATGTATTTACAGGGTGTGACTGTTAGCAGCAGTTTGGGATGCAGAGGGTATTAGTCATATACAGACAGATAATTCAGCTGAATGTAAGGAAATCTGCGTGGCAGGAGGAGCAGTTTGCTGTGGAAAGCAGCGAGCCCCTTCTGTGTGGGACACTTGTCCGTGTTTATCACATGGAAGAAGGGCTGGAGTAAAGCAATCACAGGTAGGCAAACGCTGTCCATCCCCTGCTTCATTTCTTGGGCACGCTCCCCCTTTGCCTCCTGCCCCAGCAGCCGGCTGATGCTTTATGGGACTGGAGCTCTCCAGGCCAATTCAGGATATTGTCAGTTACTTGGGGAAAGGTCTCGAACTCCTTTGTGCCTATTTAAATGCTTTAGTAAATCTTTTTTCTTTGTGAACACTTCCTGGTTGCCTTAAGCATAAGGACAGCAAGAAATAGTTCACACAACAACAAGGGAAAACCATCCCTGGTGTCACTGAAAAGAGCAACCTAGACTTGGAGCTCTATATATATGTCCTTATATTTCTCTTATTAATTGCTCAGTTTTCTGTATGGGGAAGGGTAGGTTTTACAAAAAAAAAAAAAAGCTGTTGTGTCCACTGCATGGTGTATTAGGTACATTGCTGCAGTATAGAGGTTTGAACCTTTATGGAAACTAAACTTGGAAACATAACTGGGCGAAGTTCTGACTTCGGTGGGAGTTCACGCTGTGCCCTCCCTTTTGAGCGAGCTGATGCTAATTGACAGAAATAAGGGTTTCCTGAGAAAAGAGAGGAACATTACTGAGGAAATAGTGCTGTTTAGCTTGCAAGGAGCTTAATTAGGGACTGAAATGTTCAAAATAGTGAACTCCATCTTGCAGGAAAAAACAAAGCAGTTGGACAAGAAGGAGTACTTCACGTTTACCTTCTTCAAAGTTCCAGTAGCCCGCCCTTTTAAAGAAGTACTACGTGCATATTAGGATATTAGAAGAAGTAAATCTAGTTTGGATTATTCCTTACAGTTGCATGAGAGGTGTGTGTGTATGTACACAGTAAATGTTAATACTGAAATAGTTGAGAAACCTGGGTCTGATTGCAAGGACCCAACAAAACAGCCAAGAATAGTGCTCACCTTTCTTAAAAATATGAAGTGTTTGTAGTAAGCTTGAAATTTTGTGGGTGAAGACAGCGTTGTGTTTGCCTCAGAGTAGTCAGTGGATTCCTGGGAGGGTGCAGCAAAATGTTTGGGATAATCTTGATTCCTCTCATGCAACAGGATTTCAGATGGGTGTCAGAGGAGAACAAGCACGGGTACTTGGGTCTCTACTGCAAGCTGCTTTGTTGCTAATCAGAGTGAAAACGAAGAGTGAAAATGTGTTTCAAGTTTGGTGGTGTTAAAGCTCTCGGAAAAAGTCTGTGAGAAACTTGGGAGCGGCAGTGCAGTGACATCTGAGTAAAACACACTCAGTGAGGCTTTTGGGAGGCTGCAGGTTTTGTGCCATGGACAGGTTCCAGCTCCTGTGCTGTCCCCGTGTCTGCCTGCCTGTGTCTGCAAGTCAGGAGGGCATGCTTGCCTGGAGAACTTTGTTCCAAGCTTTTCTGTGATGGATGCTGCTGTGTAGTGCTGTTTGTGGCTCTAGCTGCCCCTCTCTGTCAGTCCTGCAGGGAACAAGGCAGGAGAGGTTGAGTCACTTCCGCAACCGTTGGCTGCCTTGGGAGTAGTCTCATTGTGTTTGGAGTGCACAGACAGGGCTCTGGTAGTATCCAGTGAGAGCAACTGGGACTCCCTTTGTTTTTTTTGAGGATTTTCCAGGAGATGAAAGTGTATTAAATGAATGCGTTGTAAATGAAGCAAGGGAATTTATTTTGGTTGTGAGCATAGCAAACTGATGATGGTTTCCCGGTCATGGGATGGGATTCTGGACACTTGCTTGTTCCTTGCACTGGGAATTGCGGTTCCTTGGGAGAAGGGTTGCGTCCAAGTGGGTAAACAGCAGGAACACCTTTGGGTGGGGTTGTTGCAGACAGGAGTGCTGTAGCATAACACCTTCCCCTTGTTTACAGGCACTTTCTCAGCCTGCAAATGGGAAAAGGGAGGCAGAGGGAAGCGTAGGTGCCTGGCTTGGCTACAAAACAGGCAGTGGCCATCTAACTTCCTTGTGTATTTGGCACCATGTGCCACTGCAGGGGCAGTGAGGGCACAGGGAACAGGGAAGTGGCTGCTCACCAAACACTGGGTACTTGTCCCCTGCTCAGAGCTCAGCCAGCAAAGGATTCCCTTCAGGTGTGTTCTGGTGCACCTAAGAGTTGTGCTGGACCAATCCCACACTGGTTCCAAGTCACTGACTCTAAACTGTGTATGTATAGGAGAAAAAAACGCATTTTTGGAATGTGCATGTGTACGGGTTGTGTCGGCTTTGATACTGAGGGGTGGTGGCTGGGGCAAGCAAAAGCAAAACTGTTCCTTGAGGCTACCTTAAATAACTTTCTCTTTCCTGGATGTGAATCATCTGATAAACGTCTGCTCTTCTAACGTGTCGAGTCTTGTGTATCGTGGTACCGGTGTTTTTCAAGAGCTGTTCATGAGATTGTGCCTTTTTCATCTGCCATCCTGTAGGGAACTTCAGTCTGTGAAGATAGCCTTTTTTCCTAGAAGGGGAAGCCAGATTTCGGTCCCCACCTTGATGGGTAGAGAATGAAAAATCTCGTAGAAACACTGATTTCCCTGTCAGTACTCCAGTGGAAGGAGGCCCCCTTTCAGATCAGTTATGACGATAATGGTCACCCTTGAGAAGCATCTTCAGGTTCAAAAGCCTACAGAGAATTGAAGTTACTCTGTGGTGTAGGTAATAAACAATAAACCCCATGTATTCTGTTCCTGTAGGAATGCCCATGTGTCTGGGGAAATTTTTCAAGTCAGGGCCACTGATCTTCCTTAAACAAACCAAAACAAAAGCCCTAGGCCTGGAATGGCTTTCTAACCTTGCCTTACCTTCTGGGAGAGCAACTGTGTTGTGTAAGGAGTTGGCAGCTCCTAAATGCCTCCCAGACCTGCTGCATGGAATGCATCCTGAATTCTTACCTTGCTTGTTTTACCTGCAGATTCAAGCGACTGGACTGAGACAGGCTTACTGCAATCAATGGGAATTGGATTGGAAAAATTGACTTTTTGGTGCTGTAAGAGCTGAAGGAAGCAATGCTTTGCTCTCATGCTGTCTCTCTTCAGAACAGAAATGTTGTGACTATTCAGTTTTATAAATAGAAATGCTCAAGTTAATCTCATCAGTGCAGATTTTGAGCATGCTCAGCTTAATTTTACCTGCTGTCCTTCTGATGCTGTGGATGTCACAGAGAAAACGTGTTTAAAGGCTGCAGCAATTGATTTTTTTGCCAAAAAGTAGCTTGAGCTTTTATTTTAATTTCTGTGTTGACATGTTGGCTGGTGGAAACAAACCCGATCTTATTCGGATATTTCTATTCTTAGCAGGATGTTATCATTTGAAGGTCTGTATTGTTGTTTAAAGGCTGGAAATGTTTGCTTTTCTGGAATTTGTGTCTTGTCTTAATGTTTCTGTGTTTAAAAAGAGGCACAGTAGGAGAAGAGAGACAAGTGCAGAGCTAAAACTTGGGGGTTTCTCCGATAAACTCACTCTGGCCTGTGGCAGTGAGTTGCTGCCTCAGTTTCTCTGTGTAATGAGACACTAATGATCCCTGCTTCAAAGATCCTTTTGAGGATTAATTAATGCTTGTAAAGGTGTTTGAAGATGAAAAAACAGGAGTTGAAATGGGACAAGTTTCCATGCCCTAGGTAAATGTTCCGTGCAGTCTTGAGTTCAGCTTTTTGAGAATCTCTTGAGCGTTTCCTAGTATTTTGAAGGGCTTAGTTCAGCCTGACCATGGTGGTGATGGCTTTGGGGAGACACTGAATGGCACAGCTCTACTTCCAGAAGCTACTTACTCGCTCCTTACCCCAAGGACAGGGACCTTAGTATTTTGGAGCACTTAGAGGAATGCAGGTGGCAGATGTATGCCGAAAGTGCTGCCACTGCACAGTAGGTGAGAGCCTGAGGTTAGTTCTGTGGTAAGAACAAGCTGTGAAGGGTTAACTTTTATGGATAAGAAGTATAAACTTACCTGGTTTAATTTAGGTTTCCCCAAATCTGCAGCAGACTTGGTGGAAAGAGATAAAAATCTCTGCTGGAAGGCTCTGTGAACAAATGGCTGCGAGTGAGGAGGTCTGAGCCAGGCCAGCCCAAGGACTTCTCCTGGGAACAGTGACGGGGAAGTTTTATCAAGAGCTGAGGCTGGATATTTAAGCTGCTTTGGGTGCAGAACATCTGCCTGTGCTGTGTTTGAAGTGGCGATAAGCTGTTGAGGCAGCGTGGGGTAAGCAGAACACCTCAAGTTTTCCCTTTCTTCTGGAAACAGCCTCTTAGCAGCCTGAGACAGAACAGCCTGCAGAACCTGCATCATGAAACCCACCCCCTGCCAGCAGCTGAGTGGATAAAGCGAGAGCTTTGGAGGAAGCGCGGCGTTGTTGCTTACCGGCGGGTTGTGACGTGGCTGCGTGGGCTCCTGCTGTGGGCAGGGCTTGCCGAGGCTGCCGAGCCCCGCTTCCGCACACAGCCCGCTCGGAGCCCACTGCCTCACACACGGTTCCTCATTTACTGCTGGGCCGCGCTGCAGCTGCCTCTGCTGGGGCTGCGGCTCCCTGTAAAAATAGAAGGCATCATTTGCTAGCAGCGTCGGGTGTGGGAGTGAAGGGAGCAAAGCGTCCTTGGAATCGCAGGAATTTTTTGGGGAGTCAGTTCTCCTCGAAAGGCCGCACATTGGTTGTGGCAAATAGTGGGGGTGATGCAACGTGCTCCCCATTTCATCACCTTTTTATGTCCAAGGAAAATGGGATCTGCATTGGTTTCTGTGTCCCCTGTCACTTCTGCATTCATGTGAAGGAGAGCTCAGAGGCTCTTAACAGGACAAGGCAGGTGCTGCCTACTAGCTTGGAGCATTTTAAAACCTGGACAGAAATGGCTAATTCCCTTAGGGAATGTAGCTGAAAATAACATGTCGTACTTGACCCAGACAGAGATGATTGTATATATTGTTGGCCACCAGGCAGAACTCTTTAAAGTTACTTTTTTCACTGAGTGCTCAAGGAGTTAAAGAAATAGACCTGGGACAAGACAATTTTTGCAATCTGTCACATGAAACAGATTGGCATAACAGAAAAACAAAATTATTTGGTTAAATAGTAGGAGAGCTTCTGAACTAATAAGGTAATTGGAATAATGTTTATTAATGCAATATTTATAACCAGACTTTCCAAGAAAAACCATGTCCTATAAAGATTTTGGCTTAGAGATGCTGCATTAGGCTGTCCCTGAGCTGGGTCTCAGGGAATGTGTTAACTGGCTTCGTTGAACTGCATAAATGCATGGAATTCTGATAATTTATTGCTAAAATTGCAGGTATTTCCATAGCACGCGACGACTACCAGGCAGCTTTTATCCTAATTACTTTTCCTTTTGGTTGCCTGCCTGCCTGCCTTTCGTGTGAGACCGTTTCCTGCTGTCCTAGGGTGGCTGTGCTGCATTTGAGAAGCAGGGATCAGAAAGGTGTTGGAGGCAAAGATGGAATGGCTATTTTGAGTAGTAGTTCCTTCTGTTGTGGCAGCTTTTGATAGCTTATGGGAAGAAACTCCCTCTTTCTGGGAAGGGGGGAGCAGGGATTAAATGGTACCTTAAGCTTTTTCCAACATGTTGCATTTACTGCTGCCTTGACCCCGGATCTGTGCAGGGTATTCAGCAGATGTGCAGTGCCTTGGTTTGTTGTCTGGCAAACTCATGGGCTGGGGTGGGTATGGTGAATTCCTACCCAGAGTTTCTAAGAATAAATTACTTATTTAGGGAATTCTTTCACCATGCTTTCCCTGTGCCTTATTCCCAAACCCTTGTCCCTTTGTTGGGCTTACTCTTTGTGCTAAAATAGAAACAGTTTCTTGGGTTAGTTATTTCATAACCTTTTTCCAGGTTGTGTTTAGCTTGTGCTGGGTTCCTTCTGCTTACACTGACACATGTGGAAAGATAACTATCTCAGTCTCTTCTGCTCTCCAGACGTTTTAGGTTGTATTTTCACTCCCCATGTTGGCAAAGTGCCTCTAAAGTGGCTGTGTTCCTGAAAAGAAAATAACTGGGTTTAAGTAATGTACTCAAGAGATTTGGGTTTTTTGTTTGTTGGGTTTTTTCAGTTTCTTCTTTCTTCAGAGCTGGTTTGAGCCTGGCCTGGCACCAGATGCAGGTGGCTGGAGGGGTGGGAGGTGACGGCAATTCCCTGAGCCACAGAAGGTTCTCACTCCCACTGGGAGGCCATTATTTTATTCAGGATTTGTGTCTGGTATCCTGGCTTAGGGTGAGGTGCAGATGACTGGGAGCAGTTAGGAGTGTCCTGTAACAGAACAGACGGGAGCAGGATGTTCCCCTTTCTCCTGCTGGCTCCTGGTTGCATTTAGCAGCTGCCTGCACTGCTGTTGGTTGGGTGTCCCTATGAACGTACCCGGCTGTGCGGCCGTACCCATCCCAGGATCCCTGGAGCTCCAGCCAAGCCTTCAGGAGCGCTCCAGAGGCCCGCGGGAAGGGGAGGGTGCTGCTGCTCCTTTGGAGCCCAGGAGAGCTGGAGCAGCTCTGGCACCACAGAACAGAATCACAGAATCCCAGGATGGTTTGTGTTAGAAGGGAGCTTAAAGCCCATCCTGTTCCACCCCCTGCCATGGGCAGGGACACCTTCCACTGTCCCCGGTTGCCCCAAACTCCCTCCAACCTGGCCTTGGACACTTCCAGGGATTCAGGGGCAGTCACAGCTTCTCTGCGCACCCTGTGCCAGGGCCTCCCCACCGTTACAGGGGAGAATGTCTTCATAACTAAATGATTTCTCCCTAGATTAGAGGGAGACAATCCTTGAACCCCACCAACAAAAAATTCAGTTTGGTCCTTAGAGAGATGGTGAAACATTGGCCAAGTATTTATATCAAGAAATGAGATCTGGATAATATTTGTAATGAAAATTGTACTGACTGGGTTTCAAGTCTTTCCACTTGCATTATAATTCAGAGCTCAGTTTACCTTTTCTGACAGAAGTCTTTTCTCAGCTCACACATGAAAATACTCACAAATATTGGCTCATTTGACACTTCTCTGCAAATATTTAATTCTACATGTCATGTTTTTTACATATTAGTGGTTCATGTGCCATCCAGGCTCACTGCCATGGTTTAAAATTCAAATGTCTAAGTGTTTTTTCTAAGCCAGTCCATGTTTTTCCAAACAAAATTATAGGTAAGAAAGTGATCAGGTCAGGAAATGGTTTTTAAAAAGTCAAAATACCTGTTACTTTAGCATCCCAATTTTTGGTAAATACCCTGTTGCAATGTGAAAATATGAGTGGCTAAAATGTTTAACGTTTATCTTGTCCTTACCTGGGACTGGTCTGCTTGGTTCCTTTTACTTCCATTCCCAAAAGGTCTCTAAATATTTCCTCTCGCTTTTGCAGTGGTAGTCGCTCTTCCAAAACCTTCAAACCAAAGAAGAATATTCCTGAGGGGTCTCATCAGTATGAGCTGCTAAAACATGCCGAGGCCACGCTGGGAAGCGGCAATCTCCGGATGGCTGTGATGCTTCCAGAAGGAGAAGACTTAAATGAATGGGTTGCAGTTAACAGTGAGTCGCTGGCCTTTTCTTCATCATGGGGGTGTTGAAAGTGGGCTGACACTTGTGGGAGGACGGCTGTGTGTCCCTGTCTATTTCTGGAGAAAGGGGGTAGGGGGACCTTACTCTCTACAACTCCCTGACAAGAGGGTGCAGCCAGGTGGGGGTCAGGCTTTGCTCCAAGGAAATAAGGGACAGGCTGACTGGAAACAGCTTCAAGGTTCAGGCTGGACATCAGGAAGAATTCCTTCATGGAAAACGTTTTGTCAAGCGTTGGAGGTATTGGAGTCCCCATCCCTGGAGATGTCTAAGGAACAGCTAGATGTGGCACTCAGTGCTCTGGTCTGGGTGACAAGGTGGGGATCAGCCACAGGTTGGACTTGATGATCTCAGAGGTTTTTTCCAACCTCAATGATTCTGTGATGCTAATAGGGTTTAGCAATTTTCCTAAGGTTAGTTTATTTTGTTCTTAGCAAGTTTTGAGCCTTTGCTCTGATAAGTCTCTGATGTCATTCTTTTAACTTCCTCTAAAGCTGTTTGTCCAAACTCTCTGCTTTCAGGCCAAACAATGATGCCTAAATTAGCATTTTCTGGTTGCGTGACCTTTTTTCCTCCTTGTTGCTCTCCCTGCTGGATGAATTTTGCCCTCTGCTCCTACAGAATGCATTCTCCCATTGCATTCTGCAGCCTGTGCAGTTTTGGCTGCCACAAGCTCTGTACCCTGTCTGGGTGTTTGCTCAACTTTTGCCTCTCAGGCTTGATCTGCTCCTGTGGTGGTATGGGCTTGATTGTGCACTGCAGTAGAAATTGTGCTTGAGTTAAATGTCCTCTAGTTGTTTCTGTGGTTCTGCTTTTTTTCTTCTTGCTCTTTGACATGTTTGGGAAGTGAAACTGTCACACTGACTTCCACCTTCCTGTTCCCAACCAGCCACGCAGTGCTCTGGTGCTCCTCTTGCCACTGCTTCCAGGGCAGGCTGGAATTGCTGACACCATCCTTTGCAAAAGTTAATTCACACTGCATTGCAAAACTGACTAGAGACAAAGCCAGCCCACTTGTGTGAGTAAGCGTTACTGAAGATGCTTCATGTATTGCTGGCGTCCTTCCCTTTTGGTGGTTCCTTCACCCCGTGTCTCTGCTTTCCTGTGTGGCAGCAGGTTTTCTCTTTGCGAATGACTTACCTGCTGAATTAGCTGTAATGAAATTGGAGCTGTGTTAATTAGAGAGTGAGCTGATGACGTGCTCCCTTCCCTGAGCATCCCTGCACCACGCCGAGCACCAGTGGCAGCTGTGAGTCCCTTCTGCTCACTGAGAGGTCTCAGGAAGCGACACAATGTGTGGCTACAAGTCATTACTTTTGCTCTTCTCGACCCTGAGAGCACAAAAACAAACGTGCTCTGCTCCACTACTTGTTGCTCAGCTCTCAGCCTGACTGGTGTCTCAGGGAATGAGTTGATGTGCGTGTGGATTTTGAGACTTCCAAGTTGTGGGATTTGCCATAATCAGTCATTTTGTTGGAGCCTGTGTGGGCTTTCTGAACATGCCTGCCTTGAAGCAAACAGTGGGCTGTGGTTTCTGCTGGGATCATGGAATGGAAATTTAATTAACAGTTTTCGTGGGCACTTGAGAAGCGAGGGCTGGTGTCCTGCATCTGCTGAGCAGTAGCTGTGCCTTGCTGCTGTGATGCTTGTCTCATCTTGGCTGTTTAATCTCTGGAAGATACTTGCAGATAAAGTAGATTTTATAAACTGCACTGACCGCAGTTCCTCGCAACAGAACCTGCTGTTAGTTACTGAAAAGCAATCTCCTTTTCCAAGAGTTTGGAGTAATTAACTAAAAGAGTAACTAGGAGTAGAGTTAGATGGGGTATTAGGAAGAAATCCTTCCCTGTGGGAGTGGACAGGCCCTTGCACAGGTTGCTCAGAGCAGCTGTGGCTGCCCTGGAAGTGTCCCAGGCCAGGCTGGACGGGGCATGGAGCAGCCTGGGACAGTGCAAGGTGTGGAAGGGGCATGGCAGGGGGTGGAACTGGATGGTCTTTAAATTCCCTTCCCACCCAAAGCACTCTGGAATTCTATGAAATGTTCTTGGGAAAGGTGGGCCTTTGGAATACCAAGCCTGAGGGAAGTCACTGTCACCTAACGAGTACCTCTGGTTGGAAAGTTTACGCTGAAAATCTTTATTTTATTCCACACTTGCCAGTAGAATTTGGGATTGTAATAAAATGCATGAAATTTTCAGAAAAGGAAATAACTAGGCTTTTGCTTTCCCTTTTCTTCTTCCAACTGAAGACTTTGCTGCAGTGAACAATTAAATAGTTCTTGCTGGAGGCTGTTCCAGAAAGTTGGTGGTTGCGTTCTGCATCTCCTTCATAATGGATGTTAAAAAAGGAACAATAATCAAGTTTTTTCCCAAAAACCATTGCAGAACCCGTGCTTTACAGTCTGGGATGTAGGACTCTTGTGCTGCAGAGTGCTTATGGGTGGTTTCTGTGCTTTTCAGCTGTCGACTTCTTCAACCAGATCAATATGCTCTACGGAACCATCACAGACTTCTGCACGGAGGAGAGCTGCCCCGTGATGTCTGCTGGCCCAAAGTAAGAGCTTCTTTTTGCACACTGCTGACTGGGTGCAGTTTTGGAGAGAATTTTTCTTTGAAAAACGTGAGACTAGCTGAGATGAGTGCCAGAGTTGTGTGGAAAGGATGTGAAAGAGAAGAAGAATTTGAACTTCTGTTAAGGGGGTGGGGAATAGAAAGTTGGGTTTTTTGGTCTGTGTTTATATTTGTTTGGTGTTTGTTTCTTTTTTTCCTTTAACGTGGGAAGTAAATGGATTATCAAAATTATTTTCCACCTTCTTTTTTTTTTTTTTTTCTGAAACATTAATGAGGGCTTCTTAAATGAAGATTTAAAGTTTTTATATGCAGGCATTCCATTAGGGCTTACCCAAGTCTTCCTTGTAGGATTTGTAGAAATATTAGATGTCTGGATAAGAATCCCCTACCCCGTGCCCTTCTTGGATTCTTGCTTATGCTCTTATTGAGACATCCAGTGTTTGTGCTTTTTCCTGCTCTCCAGTTCAGTTTGTTGTTTTGCTCTGGCTCCAAACTGGTCGTGGCACCTCAGCTAAGTGTTGATATTTGTCCTACATGAATACAACTTAAATCTTGGTATTAGGGCAGTACTGGGTGGTGAGAAATCCTGATTTTTCCTAAATCCAGACACATGGTCCATTTGGTGTGTCTGGGATTTTTGCACGTGTTCTTAGATACAATTCTCAAATGCTTCCAGACTCTCTGATTTGTTGCTGTTAGAAAAATCGGATTTTTTTTGTCCCGTTGTGAGTAGCACCTTCATAATCCCTCATTGAATTTGTTTATAGTGAAAATATTCTCCCAGCAGTAGTTCTGACAAAACTGAATTTGCTAAACAAATGGAGAAGACAGATTTATCAGATGCAGTTAAGCTTTGCATAAAACCACGTGTGTGATCTGTAACATACAAACCCTGTGGTTCACTTGGGAGCTGGTATTGTCAGACTCCCCATGTTAGGTGTGTTTGGGGTTTTTAAGCAGTGTCTTTCCAAGACTATCCACCATCTGGACTGGTGTCAGCTGCGTTCCCCAAGCCAGGCAAAATATCTGTTCCATGCTGAATTTCATGAGGACTTGTTTCTGGCTGGTTTTGTATGTAGTCTAGAAGTTTTCTTAACCATAGAATCAGAATGCCAGACTGGTCAGTGTTGGAAGGGACCTTAAGGCTCATCTCGTTCCAACCCCCTGCCATGGGCTGGGACACCTTCCACCAGACCAGATTGCTCCAAACCTCTTGTTTTAGCTGAAAGACACTTTGTATCAGTTTCCAATTTTGTAATAGCATTCCTAGGAACCTACCTGTGTCTGCCAACAGCCATAATTTGGGATCCCTGGTGAGAGTTAACCTAGTTTGGTTTTCAGCTATGCAAAATTTTGTAAGAATATTTTCAAATGTAAAGAAATTGCCTGAATTTGAGGTGTCTGGTATGTGTGGCTGGGAGCTGCTGCAGGTGTGGAGTGTTGCCCCTTGCTGTGGCAGCGTGGCTGAAGTTTGGGAAGGCCTGCAGGAGGCAGTGGAGCAGGATTGCAGTGGGAGGCTGGGTGAGGAGCGGAGCACTCGGACCTTGGTTGCAGGGCAGGGCAGTGGGAGGGTGTGGGAGCACAGGAGTGGAGCAGGAAGAGCAGCCTTGCAGGCCTATCAGCAGTGATGCACTGGTGCTGAGTGCCCTGTTGTCCCACCCCAGGTACGAGTACCACTGGGCAGACGGCACAAACATCAAGAAACCCATCAAGTGCTCTGCACCAAAGTACATCGATTACCTGATGACCTGGGTCCAGGACCAGCTGGATGACGAAACGCTATTTCCCTCTAAAATAGGTAACGTGAGTCACTGCAGCTGGGCAGTGCACTTGAGTTACATTTGTACAGGAGCACTCCAGTCCTTGAGCATTAAAAGATCTCCTTAGTGATTGATGTGTAAGGCAGGTTTAGAAGGTTACATTACCTATCTAAACACACTTATCTTTTAAGCTATGTCATCGTACATGAACTCTGATCTGTGTATTAATACTCCTCATAAACACCTGTCACAATTCTGGGTGCAGCAAGTCCCATTTCCAGCTAAAAACTGACTCTGTTCATCGAGTTTGGTGTTTTATTCATTTTGAACAGGGAGTTGTTTCTTTAGAAATAAAGCAGAGCATCTCAGACCCTTATAACCAGTAACTGGCAGCTTTTTGTCTCAGAAGAGATGTTTGGCATCATGAGGAACTTTCAGACCATATCTCCAAAGAAGCTGAGTTGCAGCTTTCATTTTGCTTGCTTCTTTTCAAATGAAGGTGAAAAATAGATGTTTTAAAAGAGGTTTCTTTTGGAAAAGCAGGAGGGAAATAATAGACAACCAACAGTCTGGAAAAGAGAACAGCAGAGATCTCTTAGTTGCTTTAATTTTGTGAATAGTTTCTGAAGCTTTTGACACATTTTCATTAAGCTTCTTCGGAGAAACCATGCCTTCAGAGAGAGACTCAGAGGTCAGAAACTAACCAGCTGAATATGAATTTCCCTTGTGCTGCAGCAGCCAGAGGAGGAAATGCCATGTACATGTGTGCAGGGCAGGCTGAAGCAGGAGCATGACACCATTATTGGTGAGGTCCTGACTGGCCTCAGAGCATCCAGAGCCTGGGCCTCTGGCCTTCAGACAGGGCTTGAGCACTTGGAAGGGCTGCAGAAAAGCTAAGCTCGCTGGGGAGACTGGTAGGTGAGGAGAAGCTAGACAGGTTTCCTCCTTTCAGATGGTTGATATATATCTTTTTTTAGCCTGGGGATGTGACAACTAAAGAGTTCATTGCTCCTAGTACCTGGTTGCCATTTCCCAGCTGGTTTTAATAAAACCTGTGCAGTGACAAAGGTCTGCTGTTGAAACTGATTTCAGCTGTCCTGTGTTCTAGTGGCTTTCAAAACAGACAAACATGGCCTGGGAGTCGAAGAATAAGCCATCTGTTTTCTTCTTTCCAGGTGTGCCATTCCCAAAGAATTTCATGTCAGTGGCCAAGACAATTCTCAAGCGCCTCTTCAGAGTTTACGCTCACATCTACCACCAGCACTTTGACCCGGTGATCCAGCTGCAGGAAGAGGCACACCTTAACACTTCTTTCAAGCACTTTATATTTTTTGTTCAGGTAAGGGCATTGCAAGCAGTCTGCTCGCTTCAAAGCTGCATTACCCCCCCTTGCCTTGCGGAAGAAATCAGCATCTCCTTAAGTTCCCTTCCTTTAAGTGGGGGAAGAAGCTTCAGGCCATGGAACACTCCTGTTCAGTGAGGGGCAGATGGGCAGGGAAGGCTGTAGGGGCCAAGCCTGGGCTTGGAGAGCTGACTGCCAAATGAATTCTGGCTGAATAAGGCTTCTCATCTGAGCTGCACATAAAAAAACTCTGTGTGTGTTTTTTTCTCGTCATCCCTGTTACAGGAATTCAACCTTATTGATAGAAGAGAACTTGCACCACTTCAAGAACTGATTGAAAAACTCACCTCGAAGGACAGATAAAAGGAAGAGGACTTCTTGAAGTCACTTATTCTTTAAGCAAGCGTGTGGTATTTGTATTTTGTTAATTTGGTTTTTAAAAAAAAAAAAAAACAAAACCCCCCTGCGCTGTTACCAGTGACAGCTGAGATCTACTTTCTGTGCTTTTTATTAGGGGAATTAGTTTCTCTGTTAGTGACATGTGGTAAATAACTTTTTTTTACTGTTATTACTTTATTGTTGTTATTCATTGTGGAATTTCTAGCAGGTGCTGAGTGTTTATAAAGGAAACGTGCTTGGTTGGGGGGATTGACTCTGCTGGTGGATGGGTTCTTGTGTTGTGTCAGTGGTAGCCCATTCTCATGAAGTCCCTGGAAGACTTGCTTACATTCTCTAAGTGCCTTGGCAGACTCACTTCTGAGGTGCAAAGCACATACAATACTGAACGTTGCTGGAAACAGAAAATATGTACTAACACCCAGACACTTACTGATACTTGTTTTAAAAATGTGTATCTATGCTTACACTTAAAAAAAAAAAAAAAAGCCATAACTTGCTGAAATCAATGATCTCCAGCTTTTAATACAAATACTTGTCTTATTTTTTTAGAGATGAATATAGAATTTGTTAAAACTAGATTATTTCTTACAAAGAAAAGCAAAGTTCTCGTTGCTGAAGCGAAACGGCCAAGGTGGTGTCAAAATTAACACAGACCTTGTGCTTAGCAAGTAGTTCCATGTCTGCTGCCATGGGACTTTGCATAGTTGCTTTTATTTTCTTAGCAGGAAAGTGTTAGTTGGGTCATCCAGCTTGGTAAGTTCCCCTAGCAGTTGCCAAATGAACAGTTAGTTTGCACAAATACAGTTAGGGAAAATATTCCCTGTTAAAAATTGCACTGGGATAGTAATAATAATAATAATGAAAACCTGGCTTGAAAAATAACTAGTGGAAAGGTGTTTTTAAGTTAGGGATGCAAAGCCGGGCTCTGAGGAGGAGCTCTGGTGACCAGTGTTTGCTGTTTCAGGAAAAGTGTCTTGGAGGGAAGATAATTTCATGGGCTGCTTTGGGGTTAGGTTATTATGGTGGTGTTCTCCCCTGTTGAGAATCACTGCCCATCTCCAGGGAACTCCAACTGTTGGGAAAAGCAACAGGAACAGGTGCAGCCAAGGGGAGCACACAACAGAGAAGTCGAGCTTCTGTTTTGTGAGCCTTGGCTCGGCCAAAAACGCTGAGTCAAGTTGGAAATGCCGTGCAGGAGCCTGCAAAAGAGGTGAGTGGCCATTGGCACAGCCAGCTACTGACAGCTGAGCACAGAAATGACTCATTGGGAGCTGCTGGGTTCCACTGAGGGATCCTGATCTTCTGGCTTTTCCTGTGCCTCCTTCCACTCAACAGTGCAACAGCAACCCATCTCCCAAATCCAAACTGCACGGTTTAGACACAGAGAGAGCAAGGCAGGAGCTCTGAGGTGCTAAACAGGTCATGTCTCCCAATAAACTTCTAGGGGACTCCTTGGTTTGGTGTCATGTGCCAGCAAGAAGCAAAAAAGACAAATGTGTACAAGTGAGGATTTGCTTGGAGATAGCAGTCCAGTGGTTCATGTTCCTGGCACGCTTCTGCCCTGGGAGGGTTTTGTTGTTGTTGCAGTTTTTTTCTTTTTAATAGCCAATTCTAGAAATCCAGAGGCATCTGCTGCAGTTCAGCCAATTGGAATTGGAATGTATTGAGTATAAAAATGAGTCCTAGGTGGGTAGTGTGTTTTTTTTTATTCAGTATCTGGCAGTAGAAGGGTTTTGACCGAATAGTTTCTAGGCACGTAATAAAAGCTTGGAGATCATGGTTTGCCTGACAGCTGTATGAACACATTGTCTAACTACACAACACTTGAAAGTAACATCATTGAGGACATGTTTGCAGTGGTGGGGATTTAAGATCCCCGTGTTGTTTCTTTTTGCAGCTTCTCATTGTTGTTTTGCTTCTGAAAGCTGTGGGACCAGAAGTTGAGTTGTGTTTACACTCTCAGAGTAAGGGCACATGGAAATGCCACTCAATGGAATCTGGATCGAGTGAATGTGTTTATAAAACAGTGCATTTATGGGAGGAAAAGGGGGGGACACCCCCTGCCCCTCCAGATAAACCCCAGAGAAACAAACCCTGCGCTGCTCCAGGCCCCCACTACGGACTTTGAGGGGTGACAAGCGCTCGGAGACAAAACCTTCCAGCTTTGATCATGGGGAGCAGAAAGTGCCAGTGGGGTTAAACCAGGCTATGCTGCCAGTGCTGCCTCAGGCCCTCCAGTTTGGCAGGGTCCCGAATCCCTTGGGTCTGTGGTGGTTTGTAGCTACCAGCATATTGGATGTTGTCAGGGATTTGGTGGCGGCTTGGGAAGGGCACCTGCCTGGAGCTGGGGCGGGGCAAAGGGCCGAGTCGGTGGAGCTCAGCCACCCCTGGCAGTGGTGACAGTGCTCAGGTGGATGGATACAGGATGTGTTGTCCAAGTCTTTCAAGTCAGGGATACAAGTTGGTCATGCAGAGGGGAAACAAAACCACTGTGTGCTGCTGGTGCAGGTGGCTGAGGGGAGAAAACAGGTTTCGAGGGGCAGGCAGCCCATCTGCGAGTATCCAGTTTCTTTTCCTGCTTACTATGCAACGTAGAACTTTGAACTTCTGCTTTTCCTTGGAAACAGAGAGGAGCACTGTTCTTATTCAGTCCTTAGGAACTGACCCCTCTCCCCGTGTCCCTGACCCTCGGTTAACAGGTGAGGACACCTATTTGCTGCTATGGACTCAACTTTACCTTTCACATTGTTCCTTTCTCTTTCTCGCCCCCCTTCCTTTCTCCCGGCTCACCAGACACAGTTTTACTATCAACACATTCTTTTTGGATAGTTGTGTTTTTCCTTTCTGCCCTCTCCTCCTTTCCTGCCTGCCAGAATGCTGTTACTGTACATAACCCCCCTTCTAGTTGGATTATTTAAGGAGCTGCAGCACAAACAGAGATTCCTTGCTTTTCTCCCCACTAAAATACTCCCTTTTGGGCCGAATCTCAGTTTCCTTCACTGCTGGTAGCAGTTGTCTCTTTTCCAATCCCTCACTCCTAAAACCACTGGCAGTTTTATGGATGCCCGTCATCTTTTCCTGGATATCTTCTCTTTTAACAAGAGAGTAACGTTGGTGATTTTCAGTGTTAAACCTTCTTCTTTCCCTGCTTACCTTATGGTTTCCTCTTGCCAGGTTCAGCTTGCAGCCTAGGAAAATATCCAATTACCTTATTTTGTTGGAAGAACCAATTCCCCAAATTGTTCACAGAGTATTGTATTTTTAGGGGAGATTAATTTTTTATAGCCACTAAACTATACTCATTATTTTTGTATGTTTGCAACTTGGGGACATTTTTCTGAGCCGTGTCGTGGAGGGAACTTTTATTTTCATGGCTGTTTGACTACTTGGGAATGCTGTGGCTGCGTGGTGTAGAGGCACGTACCTTGATGTGCACTGGGAGAGAGAGAAGGCTGCAATAAAAATGAATGCGGTTTCAATAAAAATGAACGAGGTTTCACTAAAAGGCCTTTTTTGAAGGCAAAAAAAAAAAAAAAATCTGAAAGCGACACTAGTCTTTCCTCCTCCTTTAGAATCCTGAAATATGTGGGAGAAAATGCAGTGTAAAGTACAAAATGCAAGGAGAGAACCCTTACTGTGAGCTAACTGTGCCAATACTGCTTCAGTTTGTAGTCACTGGTGGAGATTTCAGTTCTAAATGAAAACAGCTTTTGATTAAAAAAGATTAAGTTGAATGTCTGAAAATCTGCACCGTGTTTATTTGAGAGTTGTAAATAATGTATACAGATGGTTGTATGTGATGGGCAGAATATTTAAATCCTAGGGTTTTTTTTTTTTCAATAAGAAACCGAAGGCTGTTTATAAGAGAAAATAAATAGCTATGTTTGACCATGACTGTCTTTATTTCCTTCTTGGACTTGCTCCTCAATGATCTCCTACTTGTAAGTAGATTTTTTTCCACCCCCCCATATACTGTAAACATCTGACCACGACACACCCAAGGATGTTGTTGGGTTGCCCATGGCACACGAGGTGCTGACTCGGCTTTTAGCCCTGCCCAGCTGCACGGGTGCCTTTTTTTGGGTTTTTTTTTTTTTTCCCCAAAAGCCTCCTGTGACCCTGACAGCTGGAGCGCTCCACTGTTCCTGCCCTCCCATCCACACTCTTCTGAAGTGCCCTGCCCCGTGGTAAGTCCTTCACACACATTTGTTTGGGCAGTTTGGGGAAAGGTGGTTAAAAATCGGGCTTCGATTTTTTACACCAATCTGGGGTCAGAACTGCCGCGCTGCTGGTGCCCGTCTCCCGTGGCTCAGGAATTTTCCCTGTTTAACTTGGTTCTCCTTGAGTTCAGTGTTTGTTTGGGAGGTTTTAGGGTTTAATGGAATGCCACAGTCGTTCCGTTTGGAAGGGACCGTAAAGCATGCCTGTCCCATTGCACCCCCTGCCACGGGCAGGGCCACCTTTCACTAGCGCAGGTTGCTCCAGGTCTTGTCCAGCCTGGCCTTGGACACTTCCAGCGATTCAGGGGCAGCCACAGCTTCTCTGGGCACCCTGTGCCAGGGCCTCACCGCCCTAACAGGGAACAATTCCAGCCTGAAGTAAAGAATTCCACCCTAAAGTAAAGAATTCCTTCTCTAAAGTTAAAAATTTCTTGCTAATTATTTCCAGTAACAGCCTTCTCAATTCAAGTGCCACCGATCCCCTTTAAACCCAGCTGGCGTGCCAGTGCCAAGACATTCCTGGAGGAATTTTCAAGGCAGTCGGTGGCTGGCGGGGGTGTGGCCTTGTCGCCTTTCCCCGCTCCCGTTGTCCCGCGCTGAGAACGGGAGCAGCTCGGGGCACGGGTGAGCGCCATCGATGCGCTCCGCGTGCCGCTGCTCTTGCCTGCGGCGGGATCGGCCGCGGCGCGAGCCGGTGACGTCAGCAGCCGCTCCGGCGGGCCCAGAGC